>CM060952.1:206074144-206494144 GCA_030765055.1 Mantis religiosa | reverse complement strand
ATAACAATAACAATAATAATAATAATAATAATAATAATAATAATAATAATAATAATAATAATAATAATAATAATAATAATAATAATAATAATAATAATAATAATAATAATAATAATAATAATAATAATAATAATAATAATAATAATAATAATAATAATAATAATAATAATAATAATAATAATAATAATAATAATAATAATAATAATAATAATAATAATAATAATAATAATAATAATAATAATAATAATAATAATAATAATAATAATAATAATAATAATAATAATAATAATAATAATAATAATAATAATAATAATAATAATAATAATAATAATAATAATAATAATAATAATAATAATAATAATAATAATAATAATAATAATAATAATAATAATAATAATAATAATAATAATGACAACTAATCGTTCTTCCACACTAGCTGTGTGTAGCACGAACTATGAAAGGGAGAACTATTAGAGAACTCCAGTGGTTTAGCGGGAGAAACACGAGCCAGTTGGAGAATATAATATCATGTCGGCAGGTTGGCCATAGTAGCTCAAATGGTTGGTGCGGCTGGACGGAAACTAGAAGATCCGTGGTTCAAATCCCGGCTATGGCATTGAATTTTTCAGTCTGGCTCTACCCTTTCATAGTGCGTCCTACACACCGCAAGTGTGAAAGAACAATTAATTTCCATTAATTGAGCTAAGAGTGGTCCGAACTATAAAGCCCGGGTTTTAAAGTACTTAGAGCATAGTAAGACGTCATGAAGGTAGTTTTCTCATTTGTTTATCAGAACTCCTGGCGATTTACCGGGAAAAGCACGAGTCAGTTGGAGAATTTAATGTCATGTTGGCACTTTGGCTATAGTAGCTGAAATGGTTAGAGCGGCTGGACGGAGACCAAAAGATCCGTGTTTCAAATCCGGACTATGGTATTGAATTTCTCAGCTTGGCTCTATCCTTTCATAACAATAACAATAATAGTACTAGAAGTAATAGTAAATTAGTAGGAATAGGAGTAGGAGTACGAGTAGTAAAGCTTATAGTAGGAGAATATCCACCAAGTTAACATTAATAATATCTCTGGAATTCCCATTAGATCTAAAAGTTGTTTCTGTCTGCAAAATTATTTCCCAGAACTTTGTCATCGGGCGGGATAACCGCTAAATTCGGATATCTGATGATAAAAGTTCACTTAACCTAGTTATCTGTGGTCGTGTGTTTTTGCTGAAAGTGTCTCTAGATAGTAACTTGTTAATGTTGGCGTGGATGGTGCGTGTACTTGAAATTCCCAGAGAGAATGTACAGAAAGTCAAGTAACAGGGACGAATCGATCTCTGTCGGAATTAAGCCCAGGGGAACGCTGGCCTCAGTGCTGATGTCGGACATGTGCGGGTTTGGACACAACGAATGTAATTAAGGGAGTTGGAGCTGTCGGCCTGTAAAGGAGCTCTAGTGCCATCTGTTGTTAATCTGGGCCAAAATCCTTTATAATCTTTTCCTTAGTTTCTGACGTGTACTGTAACATATAGTCCTTGTCAACGAACACCCATATAATTCGTAAGTTATTCTAGCAAGTTGCCATTTTGCGGCTCAGTGGTTTACTGTTTTGCCTGTATAGAAATACCTTATTGTACAATTTGCACAATATATTTATATGGAAATTAATTTCTCTTTCACACTAGCCGTGTTTACGTGGGTTCGTAAAGTTCCAATTATAATTCTTAAAGAAATAAGAGAATTTGTGTTGACTTGTGCTTGTTAGTTCTTGTCTACGTCATTTGTGTTGTCAAATCGGCGACCACGCAACGGATTCT
Organism: Mantis religiosa; assembly: GCA_030765055.1. Lineage (NCBI taxonomy): Eukaryota > Metazoa > Arthropoda > Insecta > Mantodea > Mantidae > Mantis > Mantis religiosa. The sequence continues at coordinate 206,492,328 of CM060952.1, read as the reverse complement.
TCATTTCCGGGTACAAGAAAGTCACTTGGTGCGAGATCAGGCGAATAAGGCGGATTCTGTAAGATCTCAAAGCTACATTAACTTTTTTTGTCAACTGCAACTTGAGATGAATGAGCTGGTGAATTGTCAGACAGAAGACGAACAACTTTGGAGAGCATATCGCGTCGTTTCATAATCAGAGCTGCTCGTAACTTGTCCAGAAGATTGCAGTAGTATCTGCCAGTGATGGTTTGACCCTTGGCAAGATAATCTGTAAGGATGACTCCACGACAGTCCCAGAAAACTGAAAGCATGACCTTCCCAGCTGACTTTACCTCCTTTGCCATTTTGGGAGAGGGGGAATCAGCAAGTTTCCAACTCATGCTCATAGTTTTTGTCTCTGGATCATTCTGATAAATCCAGGATTGATTCATGGTTACCAGACGATCAAGAAAGTCATCTTCATCCTGCTCCAACAGCATCAACATCTGTCTTGAAAAGTCACGACATGTGTGCTTTTCGAAAGGGGTTAGGAGGCGTGCAACCACTTTAGACATGTGCATTTCATCATGTATAATTTTCCACACACTACCCTAAGTTTTGTCCCATTCATGATCATTTGAATGGTTGCTCGTCTGTCTTCCAGTATTAAACACTCCACTTTCTTCACTGTGACAGATGACGGTCTACCAGCTCTTGACTCATCTGTCAGGGACATGTGACCAGTTTGAAAATTACTTTCCTACCTCACAATTTACGTCAGCCTCGGTAGTGTGGTTGCATTGTGTCTGCCTCACGTTCAAGAGGTCCCGAGTTGGAATCTCGGTCAGGGTGAGTTACTTGGATAAGGTTTTTCCGTGTTTTTCCCTTATCCTGAAAGACTAATGTCGGGTAACTCTAAGCTCTATGGACCCTGGGCTCATTTGAGCATAATTTCACCCATTCCATTCATCGTCCGATATGACGTAACATTGGAGGACGTAAATTTAAAAAAAAACACCTCACAATAGTGTCGTACGATGGGCAATGATTTCCATAAACAGTTGATGTTAACCATTGAGGTACCATATAGTATGGCATTAAACTGTGGCGAATAACGATTCTCCACACGCAGCAGATAGGAAGCACGCCGACTGTTTTAAAGATCCAAGTCGAGATTTGATTAAATAAAGAGTCATGAGATCTTTTCTCACGTATGGATTTTTTGTGACAGAAATAAAATTATATATCTTCTATTTCGTAATATATTTAATTGTATAATCCACTCGTTACTATTACGAATTTCGAATAACCCTTTTTGAAGGTTATTAACTCTCCTTTACAATTATATTCACCGCAATATTTTTTTATCGTCATGAAACAAGACTGAAGAACATCTCTCTCAAGATTATTGATTTTTCCGCAATTATCGTTACTTCTCTATTAATTTTGTGCTTGGCCGATGTACTGCTACGTCACCGAATTACGTAATACAATTATTACTACGGCAAATCACAAAATTACACATATATTTGCTTTTGATATTCCATTTCATGGCCTACTAAGTCATATCAGAAAACAATAAACATATCGTTACAACTGTCCAACTTGTTGATGATTATCTATAGCTATTTCTTTTTTAACAGATAAGTTTGTTTTCATCGTAGTTATGTATTATAAACGCACGTGGTTCTTAAGGGGATGCAGCACCGAAAACCCCAAACGAACAATTTTAAACCAATCTTGCTGAACATTTTACCACTTAGTTCTGATGCATAGTGGACACAGCATTCAATACTTGGTTTTCATATCTTCAATGGTTTTTGAGTAATTAATTTGTAAAGTTCAAATTTTTGGCAAAATTCAAACCACTCCACGTGATGAAAATGTTCAAAATTTTAATTTTCGTATTTCTAAAATTATTCAGATGTTTATGAAGAAAAGATCTATCCTATGAATATCTTATACTGCCTTTAGTTCCAGAGGGGAAAAAATTAGGTATGGAGCAAAGAAAAAAAGGCCAAAAATTGATTAAAACTTTGATTTCATGTATCAATAACTTTAAAAATATTGTCACAAAGCCGATCGCGATAGCACGGCTTGTGTACACAAAAAGCCTTGAGATAAGGAGTATGCCGGAAGAAATAATGATAGCGCGAGATAAAAGACCGATAGGGTTACGCTTCTGGAAGGTGATAGGACATTCGATTCCTGTTTGTTCCACAAATATCTCGAATTTACGAAATAGGTATTTAAGGACGTGGCGGCTCGCAAAGAGTCACTTGTGAAACAGTGTTGTGAAATGAGAGACAGTCAGCTGCGTTGTTATAACGAGAGCTAATGATGTAATCTGTTGTCACTGTTTGTTATTGTGATCGACCTTGTAAGACTGATGGTGTATGTAACGCAATGCTGCTGTAATCTATAACAGTATTTCTACGAAAATAAAGGAGATTTTTAATTTCTGCAACTCGGTATTTTAATTATACGAACCCACAAGGTCACAATATTGTGACTTTGTGAGTTCGGGAAATGAAAAGTCCAATTGCATCACTCAAAAATGTTCGTTATTTCCACCGACTTACAGTTGAACACTTGCCAATTACACAGAATTACGTAATGCACAGAATTACGATTCAACAGTTCGTGCGTTACAGTTCCACTTGCACTCGTAATTACGTAAACTCCTCCAACGCACGTACACAGTCCGTCCGCTCACTGGGCGCTCCTCACAGCTCGCCAAGAACTGACACCCTCCAGCCCGGCGCGTCCCTTATATAAGACCAGCTGGCCAATCTAGAAGTTTCCGGATAAGACGAAACAACCCGCACGTTCGAGAACCTAGGGGGAGGGTAAAGACACGGCACAGTGGCCTGCAATCCCTCTCCTAATCACCCCTTCAGTTAGTGGCAGAAGACAACTGAGTGGGTGTGGCGCGGCCTGTTTTCCCTTACTCAGCTGTCGTTTGTTGTGCTTCCCGATAATTGGGTGACAATATAATGAATATTAAAAATTCATACGATAGAAACCTTTGTGTTCTTTCTAAGATGTGTTGAAAATGTTATAGGGACGGAAGCAAAACTGCATCGTGTGGAACATTTTGAATGACAAAAAATGTTGAAAAAACTACAACTGTGTAAATCAAATTTTAAAATCCAAAAATAAGTTGGACCCTCCTGTCTCTTCCTTCTCTCTTCTGCAGCAGTTCTCTTCTGGATGTTCCAGAAGTTACCTTCGCAGAAATTGCTAAATGAAGTAAGCGTAATTGGTCCTTCCCCTGGCTAAATTTTAGAGATGCTGGTGAAATCTGTGTCCATTATGTCTGACTGCAGCTTGAGTGAGGCAGAATAACCAAAATTGAATTCACTGATGGTTGATATCACAGCAACTTGAAGTCTCTTCTCTGACACAAATATTTCCTTTGGGCAATTATGCCATATCATGTTATGTACACTTCCATTTGCATTTAGTGTCTTACCCAGTGTACTTCACCTTAGGATTTCCTGCGATGCCAGCCTTTGGTACAAAGGCATTAGTTTTCTCACCACATCAGGACTCAAGTATGTTCCCATTGTTGTGTTATGTTTCGATGTTTCTTTCATTTATCTTTTAGCCTATTCATGATCCTATGTACACAGTCAACAGATGGTCAGCTGTTTCAAAGAATGTTTCACCTATAACCTATATAACAGTTATATGGACGTTTTGATGTATAAATACCTACATAAATGTTAAATGGTACACTAGAACTCATCAATTATATATAAACAGTATGCAGTTTAACGAGAAACACAAGAAAATCACAACCAAGTTAGAAACTCACACAAAAGCAAAATATAAATATTACTATTTCCTTTCAATGTTTGCAGCCAGTGTTTTGTTTCCATGGTGCCACATGTTATAAGAAATAACCATCATACCAACACACAAAATTCCACCAAAAACTTTGGCCGCTAATTTCAAATGTATTAATTTAGTACATTCAATCGAACTCAAATGACAATTCTGTGAACCCAAGGACTGGCATGCAGGTCTGCACTGACATTTGAATTATCATGTGAAGGTAGTTAAATGCTTGAAACTCATAAATTTAGTTGTATTATGATACTGTCACCCGAACGTCGGAACTTCCTATAGAACTGGCCAGCAGGAGGGTCAGACGTGAAGTATTCAGGGACACACCCACCCATTAATCTCAGTCACTAACTAAGGGGATATTTAGGGAAGTGTCACTTGTCGCTGGCCGCCTCTTCCCCCTTCCACTGTCGTCTGGAAGCTTCGAGGTGATTCACTGAAACCAGAGACTTCTAGAAAACAGTAATATTCCTATAAAAAGGGCTGCAATAAGTGAGGACAGTCAATTCTTGGCGAGCTGTGAGGAGCGACCAGTGAGGGGACGGACTGCGAATGTGCGTCGGAGGAGTTTACGTAATTGCGAGTGCAAGTGGAACTGTAACGGACGAACTGGTAATTGTGTGCTTTACGTAATTCTGTGTAATTGGCAAGTGTTCAGGTGGAAATAAAGAACATTTTGAGTGGTGCAATTGGACTTTTAATTTCACGAACCCACAAAGTCACAATACTATAAGTTTCAGAGTATTTTATTACCTCAAAAAATATTCTTTCCATATTTTTAGCCAATTTCAGTGCTGCATTCCTTTAAGCCTGTGGAACAGTGTTTTGTTTCAATCGTGAAGCTCTTTCATCTCTAAGCAGCTGTCATTCTCGTTAGGATATCTTTGCGAACTCCACACGTCACCGTTAAGTGTGTTCCCTGTAGAGGGATACATGCTCACGTCACGTCGATAAAAGCCATCTGTCCGATCTCTTTGCGGAAGCGCTTACCTAGCCCTGTTTCTGAGCTTATCCAAGAAGTGGCAGCATTAGAGTAGACACGCCCTTCAATTGCTTTCGTTAGTGCAGACGAAGTAAAACTTAAGGAAAGGTAGTCGCCTTCGCTATATTTACAAATCTTTGTGTAGCAATCCACTCAATTTTACCCTATTAGGTTATATTATTGTTGCAAAAATTATTTTCTATTCATGTTATCATATTGGATTGTATGTAAAAGTACAAATAGTTGATATTTCTTCCTCGAAGGTTTCATGCAATATAATTGGAGAATGTAAATTCCAACCTTGGTTTTTCAGGTCCTCTGAGCTTGGTAGAGGAAGGCTGGGGATGGTTTTCGAACTTGCATTTGTTTCTCTTGTTTCAGTTTTTTAAATTATTATTTGGCTGATCAGCAGTATTGCTATACAAGCCACTGATAAATTACATAAGTACCACATATAAATTAGCAACTGAGGAGTTACTGTCCTCTAAGATATACAATACGTGATAAATGTATAATATAAACAAACAATTAAGAACGTATTTAAATGAAAGATAATAAAATACAAAGTATATAACAGAATAACTAACACATAATATAACATTAAATAAGATGGATAACAATTGAAAAGTATATACTTTGAATTAGTGAGAAAAGTCGCTATCTTCTGAATCAATGAGTAGGATGTCTTGAGGCAGTTTTCTTTTCAATCTGGTCCTTTCGAAGTTTCGTCGTCCAATGTCATAGGTTACAGCGCCTGGTACTTCGGACAATCTAATGAAGAATGTCTTTGATAGCAATTTGAAGTATAGCTAGATGTATGGCAAGAATACCAAGTTCCTGATGGAGTTGATCATTTCTGATGAACCATGGAGCCTTTCTAACACTGTGGAGAATTTTTTTTTTGTATAACCTGAAGTCGATGAATGTGGATTTTGTTGGCTGCACCCCATAAAGGAGCAGCGTAAGAAATTATGGGGCGTATAAGAGACTTGTAGATCAATATTGAGCACTCCAGACCAAGCTGTGATTTTTTCTGTAGCAATGGATACAGGTTTTTAATTCTAGAATTGGCTATTATGGAAATGTAAGATATATGAGAATTCCAGGTTAATTTAGTGTCGAGCATTACGCCTAAATATTTGACTGCTGTTTCTGGAGGCTTCCATGTTAGTTGTTTTCCCTGCAGATTCAGTGGGGTTGGATTTTGATAAGATCTTAAGGAGAATATTTTACTTTTACTACTCGCCACATTTTGAACCACTTAGACAACATATTTAATGATAGTTGTAGCCTGTTGATTACAGTACTTATGTTTGGATGCGAACAGAAAATAACGGCATCATCGGCATACATAGCTGTGGATATGGGATTTGTATTTGGAAGGTCGTGCATGAGTATATTAAATAATAGTGGTGCCAGAATTGATCCTTGTGGAACTCCTGCTGCTATCGGTCGAAGATCGGATTTGTAACTGTCTATTCGCACGAAGAATTGGCACTGTGAGATAAAACTTTCACTTATTCTGATCAGATAATCTGGGAGTCCAATTCTATATAGTTTTACCAGTAAACAAGTGTGCCATACAGTATCTAAAGCTTGAGCCATATCTAGCAAAATGGCAGGGGTATACTTGTTTCAGGTTTGCGGGTTTAATGGTAAATCCCACCGCCTGACATGTGACGTAGATGCTCGCTTCAAGTACAGTAAAACCTGACTAGAAAGCACCCTTTATATACCGGAGAAACATGGAAAAATGGAAAATAATCCTGGGAAGGGAGATAAGTGTCATATAAAATTATATTCTAAACCGGAAAAATGCCTAACGCGGAAAGGGAAATATTTTTTGGTAACTCTTTGCTTATATAACCTATTTAAACCAGACTGCTTTATGTATAATGTGTTACAACGTATTTGAAACGTGGATTAATTTCGAGGGCGACGTACTTGCACTGAAGTTGTGTGAACCAATAACTCAAACTGTAATCCTTCAAGGAAACAGGAACACAAACCATTAAGGGACACTGGGACTGAAAAATAGGCCAAAAATCTCAAAATTTACGATTTTTAGATTTATACGTATAAATGTTCCCCAAACCTTCCTATATTGAATTGTGTAAGAGTTTTTGATTTCTGCCATTTTTAAAGGTCTAGTGCAGGGTTTAAATGCTCGGAGCCTGGCCATTTAAACGCCCCCTTTCTTCCTTATCCAGCATGATGGACTCTTTTTGCCAATTTTAATCGTTTTTTGGCTGGTTTTTCCTCTAAAATTGTGTTATAATCTTGCAGCAGAGCTTTTTGCTGCTATCTGGCGACACTTCGGTGAACTATTACTACGTATTATATACAAAGTCTTTACTCAGAAAATATCAAAGCATAAATGCCATACAAAAAATTGTCAACATATTTTGAGTGTTCTCGCAACTAAGAAAATGCAAAACAACTCTTAATCTATGTGATTATTCTGTGTTTTTTGCAATAAACTTAGAGAATACTTGTTGATTCATTCTTGTTTTGACTCCTGTGTTTGGTTCAATGTATTATGGCGTCATCCTTTAGAGAAATGTGCTTTTGTTTACATGTGCTTCTGTTTATGAAATAAGTGTGTAAGCAAGTTAGTTGATTTTTCTAAGGTGTAGTGTGTTGTGAAATATATAAACAGCATAATGCATGCTACTTCTTCACGTTGGCATAAGCCGGTGAGTAGAAATAACAAAAAAAGAGACCTTGCAAAAAAACGTGGTTTAGCCAGATGGAATAAGAAACCTGTAGACCAGATTTCCATCTCAAATACACAGTTGGACACAGAAGAACATGCTAGTACTTCATCTTCACATTTGGAAATGGACATAGGTGAGCAGGCTACTGTAATTGAAACTGTAAGTATTTGTAAAACGCAGGAGAAATTTTCAAGATTTCAGAGAGATGACAGTGTAAATAGTGAATATATTTGTGGTAATGCAGGGGCAAACAGTGAGTATATTTTGGTGCACAGCAGTTCTCTGAATCAACTTCTGAGCAATGTAAAGTGTGGGGAGTGTACTAAATGCTCACTTACACTGCAATTTAGAGAAAAATATGGCTTTGCAGTAAAGTTAGTGCTAAAGTGCAGTGAGTGTGGTTTCAGCCCAGGGCAGAGTTATTCTAGTCCTAGAGTTGAGGATGAAAAGTCTAAGAGACCTCCCTTTGAAGTGAACAGGAAAATTGTGGATGCTTTTTTGGGATTGGGTGTAGGTCACAGTGGCTTAGAAAAATTTTGTTGTGCATTAGGTATGTCTGGTATGGATTCCAAAACATTTACCAGTCATATGAAGGAGGTGGCTTTTTACAGTAAAAAACTAAAATAAAAAGCTCTCCTTCAGTCCAGGGAGGTAGTGAGAAGAGCGTACATGAAGTTAAATGGTGCTGATGAAACTGCAGATGAGAACAATGTAATTGATGTTTCTGTAAGTTATGATGGTTCATGGCACAAGCGGGGATATACATCCAACTATAATGTAGGAATTGTGATGGACATTCTAACTGGAATGGTGCTGGACTACACAGTAGTTTCCAAATATTGTGCAATGTGTGCCATTACAGCCACAGAATTGGGACATGATTCACCAGAGTTTTGCATTTGGTTTGAGGGACATTCATCTAGTGGTGAATGCAACAAAAATTATGAGGGCTCATCCACATCAATGGAGGTTTTTGCTGCAGACATACTATGGAAACGTTCAGTGTCAGAGTGTAAGATGCGCTACACAACTGTACTATCAGATGGTGATTCAAAAACATTTAATCATTTATCAAATGAAAACATATATGGTAACACAGTTGTCCTGCACAAAGAGGAGTGCATAAACCATGTTGCTAAAAGAATGGGAAGTGGGCTGCGAAACACTGTAGAAACATGGAAGAAAAAGGGAGTAAAACTTGGTGGGCGAGGATCTGGGACACTTACCAATGCCACCATTACCAAATTAACTAATTATTATAGACATGCCATAGTGAACAACATACCTAGTGTCCCTAAAATGAAAGAAGCCATTTATGCAACCCTTAGTCATTATGTTTCAACGGATTCCAAGCCTCAACATAGCAAGTGTCCCCAAGGTGTCGACTCCTGGTGTTTTTACAATAAAAGCATTGCACAAGGAAAGACACCTATGAGCCATCAGAAGATGCCTGTTAAACTAACAGAGCAGTTAGTTTGCAAAATATTACCTGTTTATCAAAGACTAGCAAGTGATGAACTGTTGTCAAGGTGTGTGCGTGGTGCTACTCAAAATCAAAATGAGTCACTACATGCACTAATTTGGAGAAAATGTCCCAAAATTACTTTTGTATCCTGCAGGAGAATAGAAATTGCAGCAGCAATTGCAGTAGCAGAGTTTAATATGGGCTGTTCTGCAACTCAGGAACTAAAATGTGAGCTAACCACCAGTGCAGTGACAAGTGTGCAGAAGAAAATTGTGAAGAGACGTGACAAACGCAGAATATACGAGAGCACGCGATCTTCATTGCAACATAAGAAAACAGCTCGCCTCAAAGAAAAACAGACAAAAATGCAGAGAGAGCTTGCCAGACAAAAGAGGGAGGGTCTCACATATGCTTCAGGGCAATTCTAATGTAGTAAGGTACTGTTCACTTTATTTTTGGTGCATGTTTTTAGAAAAATTGATTTTTCTCCACTTTACATTTTTTAATACATTATCTGATCCACACGCATTAATTTTTGAGCTATGGCTGTGAATTTCTTTCAGCATGTGCTTCATGTATGGGTCTACAACTTCAGTCTCTGGCTATAGGATTTAAGACTTGGTTTGGCTGTAACAAAATTTTAAATGCAAAAAAATATTTAAAAAATTCAATTCAATGTTCTGCATAATTAAAAAAATAATTTCCCTAAAAGTAATGTATTGTTCTTCCAGACAGAGACTGCAGTTGTTTATATAGTTAGTGGGCATGAAAAAATAACAGAGTTATTGCAATAGAATAATTAGTGATGCGCATGCATTAATTTTAATACTGCGATAAAATTTAATTAAAACAATAATAACAAATTAATTCCTTCAAAACTAATCATCAGAAATTACTGAAACTTGGTGTGGTCTTTTCTAATATAAAACCCTTTAGGCATGCAGAATTTGAAGTTTGTAGGTATAGAAATATAGAAAATAGAAATTTCAGTCCCGGTGTCCCTTAACTTTCTCAAATTTCTTCCAGCACACATCGTAAGGGCACAATTGATTTGTAGTGTGTTCATTCTCAGTCTCGTGTTACAAGTGATCAAGTACGAGTGGAAGAAAACTGAGCTTTGGTGATCTTAAAAAAACATAGTCTGTGTGCACATAAATTCTGTAAAATGAGTTCTAAACATAAGCCATCATCACTGGAAAAAATTAAGGTTGTTGGACACGAAAAGAACAAACTTCCAGCTAAGGATTTAACTGTGTTTTTTTTTTTAAGGCGAGAAGGTACTGCACTTGGGGTAAAAATTTTCTTTTTTAATTTTTACATTTTATTATAACTTCATCTCTGTAGATTACAAATATATAGTTAAGAAGTTCATTGGAGCAATATTTAATACCTAATTCGCTTATTATATTAGTGGCTGTTAAGTTTTTGCCACATCCCTTTTCGTAAACTTTCAGAAAATTGATAATAACTTTTTGTAATACTGAACAAATAAGGATCGGAAGTATGCTTCAGGTTTCAAGAAGTACCTCAAAATGGTACGGGAAGCAAGGTAAACGCGTTAGGCAATCAGGAGTACTGTTTTTTATGTTGGCTAATGACAAATTAGAACGTCTTCTCGGGTGTTAGGTATGAAATATCCTCAGCACCGCGCAGAAATCTATCTCGCAGAAGACAGGTGACGCGCCTTCTCGTTGCAAAAAAGAGAAACTAAATTTTCTTCGTTTTGTCACGTCCCTTGGGAAATTGTCTTGTTCGCTTCTAGGACACGAAATTGGAGCGTCTGAGGATAAGGACTAGGATCTACAACTTATAATTGTTTTAATTATTTCCTTGTCGGAATCTGTCTTCCCTTCAGCATTTAGGAGACGAGATGAATTGCAGGAGAAAAGACGTGATTGTTGGTGGCTTAACTTTACGTGAATTCTAGATCCTTATCACAGAATGCTACATCTTTGTTAGATACAATAGAAATAAAGGCCTGAGATGGTAGCGTAGATGGTGGCGCATCTGCCTCACGTCCAACAGGTCCCAAGTTCGAATCTCGGTAAGGGTGAGTTACCTGGTTAAGGCTTTCTCCAAGGGTTTCCCTTATACTTCAAGACGAATGTCGGGTAACTGTAAGCTCCATGGACCCTGGACTGATTTGAGCATTATTTCGCCCATTTCATTCATCGTCCGATATTACCTAACGTTGGAGGACATAAATTAAAAAAACAACAATTACTGGAAACGTTCACAGCTTATTCAGAAACACGCAAAGATAAAAGCAGAACCCATACCTAGATCCCTTAAGGAGGAAGCAACATGAATTTAATACGAGGTACGTCCAGAAAGTAAGCTCTGTTTGGTAATGAAATTAAATTATGTACAGATGCAGAAAAATTATTTATTGCACAAAATTCTACAACTCTTAAACTACTTTTCCACATAACTGCAGGCATTTGTCATAGCGAGGCACAAGTTTTTGTATACCTTCTTCATAGAAGTTTGCCGCCTGTGTCTTCAACCAGTTGGAAACATTTTCTTTCAGCTCTTCGTCATTGTTGAAATGTAGACCGCCAAGAAAAGATTTGAGATGCAAAAACAGATGAAAATCGCTAGGAGCGAGGTCAGGCCTGTACCGGGGGTGGTCAAACACGTCCCAGCCAAATCCCTGTAGGTTGCAGTGTGTGGTCAAAAACTGAAGTGCACTGCCCATCCGTTTTGTTTTGAGTTGCTCAGTAAGAATCTTTGACACACAACGTGAGCAAAGTTTACAAAATTTTAGTTTTTCGGTAACAATTTCATGAGCTAGTGATCGTGAGATTTGGGGAAATTCCATTTACATTAATTATAAACTTGAGGGTTCCCTGAGATCTTGTCATCAATCGCGTAAACCAGTTCTTCTGTAACCAAAGACGGACGCAAACTTCATTCATCGTGCACTTCACCAGAGATTGCACGTGATCGAAACCTCCTGAACAAAGTCATTACAGGGGATGAGAGTTGGTGTTACGGGTATGACCCAGAAACCAAGCCAGCGTCAAGCCAGTGGAGCACTCCCAGCTCTCCCAGACCAAAAAGAAACTAAGGCAAGTAAGATCAACTGTGAAGATGATCATTGTCTTTTTTTGATGTTCGTAGAATTGTGCATCGGGAATTCGTACCCCCTCGCCAAACTGTTAAGCAGCACTTTTACTTAGACGTTTTAAGGGGTCTGCGAGAGGATGTGAGGAGGAAACGCCCGGAACTTTGGCGATCAGGTGACTGGTGTCTGCAGCACGACAACGCTCCAGCACACACGGCCTTACGAGTGACCCACTACGTGGCATATCAGAGGTGGTCTGTCGTTCCCCACGCTCCGTATTCACCGGACGTATCCCCATGCGACTTTCTTCCACGAATGAACAAAAAACGCTGAAAGGTGAGCGTTATGACGATGTGGAGGCGGCAGAAACACCTTGTCAAAGGGCACTGGACAATATCAAACTTGAAGAGTTCCAAATATGCTTCCAACTGTGGGAAAAGAGACTTGACAAGTGCATCGCATATAATGGAGATTATTTTGAAGTTGACTGAAGTAATTTTGTAAAAATGTTCATCAATAAAGTTTTTTTGACAACGACCCGGTTTCTATTGTGTCCACCCCCCTCATATATATTACGTGTGTACACTTTGTATTATGATCTTTCTTAGACCTTATGACAAACGTGCGAACATTTTAAAGATTAATTTGACTATAACATCATAATAACCAATGGCGTGACAGCCCATTGAGGGCCAAAGCCTGCCAACCTCATGCCCACATACGCAAAGTACAGGTGCACGATTATCCAAGCGATACGGGGAGGATCATGTGGTCAGCATCTCTGCATCCCCCAGCTGGGAAGTTGGACTTCGTGACCAGGGCCGCTTACCTAGCGAAAACTCCTCACTTTCCTCACGAAGCTGAGTGGGCACCGGTCCTATACAGGGGACTTAAATCCCCACCCCATGGGTGGGATCGAACCCGGGCCACTTTCTACGGGCAGCTGCCCTAGCTTGCTGCCTTAGCCCGCTACCCCATGGAGAAGGACACTTTAGTGTCTGATACTGCATATTTACGGAGAAAGTTCATTTTCCTGTACAGAAACAAATGAAGTGAGGTAATATCTTCATATCCTGTTTAATAGATTGTGCTCCACAAACTGTGACCTTGTTATTGATTTCCAAAAGATACAACTGCAGACAAAAATTTTACCGTGATATCATAGGAAATCCCTAAAAAGGCATATTTGATACTGTGAAGAATTATCACTTTGTTACATCACTTTCCCCTGCTTCTTTAGACCCCAGTTCACCAAACAGAAGGAGAACTAGTATATAAATGAACTAAAGCTAATATTTGTTCAAAATCTGGAGGATTTCCCTTAAGTGAACTGAAGTAATGCACGAAGAATAAAAAGTAGAAGTTTAATGTCAGGCTTTTTCAGTCTTTTCAATTCGTTATTTTAATTATTTAAGGTTTCAAAGCCTGGAGAAGTGGCCTTAATCTTTCACGAAACGTTCTTCTGCAGAATCCTCATTTACATATCAAAGACGTCGCTTTAGGACTTAAGCATTAAACTGGAAGAGGTTTTAATTGAATGCTATTCAAAGACGAATTTGAGATTTTCGCTTGCCTCTGATGTTCCTTGATCCAGGTTTCATTAAGGATTACGTTCAACATTTCCCTCGCAAATTGTATCGGGGAGTGAGAGGAACGGGTTAAGGGGTTTAGATTTTAACTAGAGAGAAGATTGGTTGTAGAGTGACTCTGTATTTGATGTGCCAATGTTTTCATTTGAGTCCATGTTTTATCTGCTAATAATACGAACAGCTGAACGTTGATAATTTTTGAGACAATGTGTTAGGCAATGAAATGCCCAGTGATACCGAATAACAAAATATTAACCAAATTATTCTGATAGCAGCTTATACGGTTTTCAAAAACTAACGGCAGTTGCTTTACTTCCATCATCTGTTTATGTAGGGAATATTTAAAAGCAAATCACTTTGTTCTACTATACCGCTCGCAAAAGTTGAAGACATATGAACGCTGGGCAATACTCTAGCAGAGCGCTGTTGCCAGGCGTATAGTACGTGTAACGATGAGCTTCTAAAAATAAGAGCAGTTCTACCGGCCAGTAAAGGTTTTTGGATATTTATCTTGTAATTACACAACATATTCATGAATAGAGTCAACATGAAAAATTCAATGCCATGGCCGGAATTTAAACCACGGATCTCCTGGTTTCCGTCCAGTCGCTCTTAACCTTTGAGCTACCATGGCCAACTTGCCGTCCTGACATTAAATTCTCCAGGTGACTCATATATGTCCCCGATAGACCACTAGGGGCTCTCGCATCGGAGATATACCGTTTTTGGCGGTTTACTATTGTAACGCGAGCGCTGGAACACCCTGTGAAAGCAGCTGGCAGCGGAAGGCAGGGGAGGTTCGGTTAGCCACACCTCCTCCTCGTTTGTCTTGTAGTGGTGACAGGCAGTGGTTGGGAGGAAAAACATCAGTGTGCCGTCTGTTTCTGTCCACCTGGTTCCAGAAATTACGGAATCTGGAACATTCTCCTGGTCACTAGAAACCGGCGATATTCCTATATAAAGAGGGTTACAGACAGACAGAGTTGAGTTGGTCAATCAGTTGGTTAGTGTGTGTGAGTGAGGACAGTTCTTGGTGTAAGAAGGCAGTGTTAGTCAGTGACGTGTTAATGAACGGAAAGATTGTGCAACGGAAGACTGTACGTAACTGTGAATGTGTACCGGAGCTTACGTAATTACGAGTACAAGGAAATTGTAACGGACGAACTGGTGAATTGTAATTGTTGCAGCACGTAATTCTGTGTAATTGGCAAGTGTTTAACTGTAAGTCGGTGGAAATAAAGAGCATTGTTGAGTGGTGAAATTGGACTTTTTATTTCACGAACCCACAAAGTCACACTATTGTAAGTACTTAAGTCCCAGGCTTCATCATTTAACTCTTATTATTTTAGTTACATGATGGATGGTGTATCTCGAATGCGAGAGCCCCTAGTGGTCTACCGGGGACATATACGAGTCAACTGGAGAATTTAATGCCAGGATGGCACGTTGGCCATGGTAGCCCAACGGTTAAGAGCGACTGGACGGAAACCAGGAGATCCGTGTTTTAAATTCCGGCCATGGCATTGAATTTTTCATGTTGACTCTATCCATTAAAAATCTCAGCCTATATACGGCTAGTGTGGAGAATTAATTTCTATCAATTAACTAAAACATATTCAATTTCCTAATATATTAAAATCTTCCCTTGACCCACCTCACAGCAGTGGAACATCAAGCGGGGTTTCCATCCCGTTACTCGCTTTCCAACTTCATGGATCTTTCCCTGATATTGAAACATAGGCAAGCTTGGAGCTGTTTCCCTACAAATTCGTGACACTGTAACTGATTTTATTGATGGCGATCACGTGTTACCACTGCTCTACGTTGTGCACCAGTTTGAAGCAAATATTATAGTGAGCAATGAGGTTTCTCTCAGGGTATGCGTGGATGTGTGTGAGAAGGAAATTTTATAACACTTGAATGCCCGTTTCCAAATTATTTATTCACTGCTTCTTATTTCAAACCTCGAAATGGAAGCTGCCGACCGAGGGTTACCAATCACGGTTTATAGTGACTGAATGCTAATTATATTTCTCGATAAATTTTGATGACCTGACAAATATTTAAGACCGAACAAGTTGACCACTCTAATAGGCTTCACGTCTGACTCTACTTGATATCGGCTACACGCCGGATAATGTTTATAATGGTTTTCTAGCCGCGCACCGCCTTCATCGGCGAAACGCCGAAGAGTCTCTGCTCACAACTGCGCGCGTGTGTATCTTTATATAACTTTCACTCTCCAAATTCCTTTTTCAAACCAAAGACCCTTTTGTGGCTGTTTTGGTCGCCATTGTAAACGATCCGAAGAATTCTCTATTCATATACAAGTGACAATTCCTTTAGAAACCTTCTAAGGACACAGCGTCTTTCATTGCTTTGTTATAAACACTTTCCCCAATGGACTGGCCTTGCCCGTTGTCGTAACAAAGAACCAACCTTCCTTCGACATCTATCACGACTGCTTCTGTCAAACCATAATTTCGGTATCAACACTGTGTGTACACTACCTACATCACAAGGTTACACAGTTAATTTCTGAGATTTTGTAAAATCTACACTTGCCCTATATCCTGGATTGGAGAGCTTTCGTAAAAACTTGTTCATATTAAATATAATTTTTCTACCCTGAGAATGAATCACTTCACGTTCGTTTACAGAAAAATTACTTGTCCCAGCTTCGAGGGACATATTCACACACTCGGATCGCAAGTACTATTACGTGTTTCAAATAGGAAGGTGTTTGTCCTTGAGCGCTACTAGACAAGCAACCAATCGCAGCCCTGTGGTGTTGTAGTGCATTCCCGCTAAGTGGTGTGTGACGAGCGCCAAAATAATCAATCTGTATGAAACAGCATTCGCGCTAAGACAAAAATGCAGACTTTACCGACACTGAACCATATGGAAGGTAGAGAGTAATGTATCTAATAAAATAATGAAAACCCCATAATTTTAGCACAAATAGTTTTTCTAATAAATTAAATAAACCACTATTACCTGTATTATAACAATAAATCGCGACGTAAGCACTGTATGAATTTGGGATGTATGCGTGTACGTGTATTTGTTATTACTCAGAACATAAACGTAAATGTTTGACATGACGTGATAAAATAATTACTTTGAAAAATCAAATTCCAGTGAGAGGAAACAATACATTTCCTGCTGCCCTGGCAGAACGTGTCTGGTCATATTACATCTTTGTTTATGAATGGTCCGTAATCTCTATTTACTCTAGAGAGTTCAAAGTGGTTGGTGTGTCTGTACATATACTTTTAATTACGCAGAACTGAAATTTAAATTACTGACATGACGTGATAAAAGAATTACTGTGAATAAGTCAAGGTGTTATATTTGAGAAAGAGCAAACACTTCATTTCCTGTTAGTCTGTTGAATGCTGTATGCTTATGTTTATGAATGAATGCTGGATAAGAAGTGTTTTATTACTGTGGAGAGTTAAGATCAATATTGTGACTTTGTGGGTTCCTGAAATTAAAAGTCCAATTGCACAAACTCAAAATGTTCTTTATGTCCACCGAATTACAGTTGAAACACTTGCCGATTACATCGAATTACTTAGCGGACACAATTTCAATTCACCAAGTTCGTCTGTCACAGGTCCATTGCACGCTCACAATTACGTAAAACTCCTCTGATACACGTACACCGTCTGCCAGTCCCTCCACTCACTCGTTTTATAGTATTAACGATCTTGTTTAAATGCTGTTTTACTCTTTGCTTTATTGAGATATTATATGACAAGTTTACACCTAAAATTGTGTTTCAAGTGGCATTGAGCTGTTTCTATTCTGATAACAAGGCTATATTTTAGGAAGCACCTACAATTACAGATTTTGGCACCATTTGTGCTTGAGTATGCCCTGCAATAGCTAGACACATCTGAAACCTCTTCCTATTGGTTAGCGGTAAGTAACAATGTACAACAGAATTTTAACCCACTTCATGCCATGAAATGGAAATGTGTAGCTTCTACTAATTCCGGTTCCCTAAACTCGAATTTGAAGTCATAAATTCCCTATCACGTACCATTTTCGTTAGCAAATATATTTTGGTTAAAATGTGATATATTTTTAATAAGTGTAGTTACAGACCCAAGTTTTTACTACATTTGGCGTTCAAAACCACCTATTTTATTGAAAAGTATGTGATAATTATGTAAGTAAAATGTCAAAACAATTTTTAAAAATAAAAATAAAATTACGTGCAAATAAATACACCATTTGTTTATAACAAAAATACAAATTTAAAATTATTTTTTTGAAGATTTATTTAGTGGCGGGCCCGGAACACTCAGAGATAACAAGCCAACTGTATACAGAAAGCATGCTAGGTGGCAGTTATCCAGCAGATCACCTTACCTTTTGGGATATTTATTGATGAAGTCTTTCTCCATTCTCGTTGCTCACCATTCCCAGGTTCAGTGAAGACAAGGTAAGATGGGAGGACAGGAAATGAATTTTAAGGGACACATTGCACCTCATTCCTTCGTATGCTCTTAACAAACTTTCCAAACCTCGATGTAGTTATCTGTTTTGTAATTTCCCAGGAATGTTTAACATGTCTTTCAATGCACACCACACAACTTTTTCTGTGACAATATCATTCAGTTGTTCTTTACACAACAGTAGAGTAAAAGTTAAATAGTGCAATGGCTTCTTGCGGTGAAATTAGTGGCGAGTCAAAAGGGCAGGTATTGCGAAGTCAGGCTCGAAGTAATATTTTTAAGGTGTACACGTTCTTCAAAAAGTTTTCGGAAACAGAAACTAAAAATGAGTTATTGCTAAGAGTACTTCCGTTTAAAAACACGGAGAAAGTGTATCAGCTGGATCAACTTGCAATTGAAACGGTACACGAAGTAATACGCCTCCCACCTTATCTCTGCCAATATAATCCAACTGAGCTGGTGTGGGGTCAAATAAAAGGGGGGATTGCAAACAGAAATAATATTTTTAAACTGACGGACGTTAAGCGACTTGTTCACGAAGAAATTGACATGGTAACACAACATGACTGGGAAAACTGCGTGAGGCGTGCACAAAACCTTCAAGAAGGCGATTTTAAGAAAGAAATTGCCCGAGACGAGATTTTGAATCTGGTAATCATAAATTTGCAAGACTCAGACGATGAAGACAGCGACAGTGCCGATTTGTCTCTTAACGGAAGTGACATTGGCAGTGATATGGTTGAGCCTCTGGCAGTTCCATTGGATTAGAAAAACAGGTAATTCATAAACTATAATTATAGTATTTTATAATATACATAATTTGCAAAACATGATGTTTCTAATTTTGATTTTGGCAACTGCATCATTGTAAAAAGTTTGTAATATATAATTTGCTTACCCTTACGTCTGCGCCAAGCAGACCTGCATGTTGTATGAGTGTACGAGAGAGAGAGAGGGAAATATAAAAGGAGTAGGGTAACAAGCTGGCAACGCTGAGTGTGATACGGCATCTGATTAGCTGGACTCCAGAACTCTTCCCATTTGAAATGCATAATAGAAATATGTATATGTATAATAATAATAATTTAATGTAATATTAACAATAATGTAATACTAACAATATTTCAGCTCAAGTTCAACACGATGGCATTCACTTTAACAAAACAGCACCTCTACTCTGAAAACAAACTGAAAATTAACTCTGTTTCAAACTGCGTGACTCCTGTTTCCATACCAGGTACATTAATTATTTATGCTAGAGATAAGTGTTGTTAGAAAAGCATGGTGTTGTTTTTCAGGCTTATCTGTGTTGATTGGATGGATGATGTGTGACCATAAGCATGTGAAGATAAAACGTGCATCGCTCTCCTTATCTTAGAGACAGGAGCATTATACGGTCATGATCAGAAATTATAAAACTGGGTTGGATTTAGGTGGTAAAGCGCCCATTAGTATGTTTCAAACGTGCTTGTGATACAATAACTTTTTTTTTTAAATGTTTGTACTTGAGTTTCTTCGTTGACAATGATGGAAAAGAATTTGAATAAAAAACCTCATTTTAACAAACTGCTTTTAAGAAATAGCTGACAAAGTACTTGTCTGATAGAGAAAGGCAAAGGAGTGATCAACTAAATTACACCGGACCAGCTTTTTATGCCGAACGTGCTTAAACTAGAGGATCCAGAACAAGGATATCCTCCAGGCAAACAGATATTTCGTGAATAAGTACGGAACTTCTTGAGTTATCGTAGATGGCGTATCAAAATGATGAGCATACATCTTTCTTTTACTCCAGTCAGCAAAAATGAAAAACGGGATAAGAATGAAACCTGTCCTGTGAAATCATAAAGGAAAGAGGGAAGAGTACAAGCAGAAAATACCTTTTCAGACTGCAAGAAAAGTCAATTTCGGACGATGTTTTACAAGTGTAAAAAAAGCGAAGCTGAAGCTGAATCAACGTTCATTTTTCTCCCCCCATCTTCCCTATCTTTTGTTTCACTCTACGTGTTACATATTTTCCTCCGTAGCAGCATCTACGAAATGCAGTTCTTTTTTATACCTTATCTCTGTCCTCCTTTTTTAATTTGTTTTCTCACATCCGCTGCCTTAATCATATCACTGTTTAAATCTAGTTGCATGATGTCTGTGATAGTATGTCCTTGCCTCACAAAAGAAGAAACGACGTCGCTGTTTTGTCTTATTATTGTCCCGTGTCAAATTTTCTTACTCCTAGACAAACTACACAAACTGCTCCTGAGACAGATGTCTGCCACGAGACATATCTCTCCGGGCATTTGGCTATACTGTCTTTATAATTTTGTGTTTAACAGTTACAGAAACATAAAATTAATATGGAAATAAATGACATTTAGGATACTCCGTATCTGAGCAATATCAAACAGGAAAATACGAGTAAGTATAGTACGCCCGCGCGATCTGGTTCCAAGTCCTCATTCGGCAAGTTTCGTTTAACTCCGTAAACATAGATGACAACTTTGACATTTGAAATGCGTTATACACTAACATCTAGTGGCTAATACGCTAAGCTTTATCATGTACGCCATATTTCGTTTCGATAAATTTCGAGGTTAATTAGCTAACCAGTTTAAAACAATCTTTTGTTAGAATTAGAAATTTAGTTCGTCCTTGGCAACATATACATGTTATGAGACACGTCAAAATGTACAAATACAGTATATACATAAAGTCAAATTAATTACATACAATATACACATTAAGCAGCTTTTCTATGGTTTCATGTAGTATTTGCATAGACTAATTTACTACAAGAAATGTCATAACATGAATATTACAGGTTTGTGAATGTACTATGCCCCCAGTGCATATTTACACGGTTATAGTTCTAAAAATTCATTAACAGTATAAAACAGTGTGCATGCAAAAATTTTTAAACCTTATTCTTAAAGTGTTTTAATGATGCAGCTTGTTTAAATGAATTTGGAAGTTTATTATATAACATTATCACTTTGTAGTTAAAGCGTCCTTCATAAAGGCTCGTTTTTTAGTGCGCTCGAATTGTCAGTTTATCCTTGTTACGAGTGTGGTGGTAATGTACATCAGCATTTACTTGAAAATGATTTATACTTGTATGAACATTTGTGGATGTTATGGCTCTCGAAAGGGGACATCTCCGTATACCTGTGATCTGAATGCAATTGAGCTGGCGTGGGCAATACTAAGGAATGTTTTCAGAGGATGCAACGTTACTTGTGATTACCTCGATTATCTTACACGCTATTTAGTTGGAATTTTTTTCAAGGATGACTACACTGCAGTAACAAAAGAGCATTGTGGAAACTTAGAGTCAGACTGAAAAATTCAACAGCCGGGATTTAAACCATGATCTTCTGGTTTCTGTCCAGCCGCTCTACCATTGAGCTACTATGACCAAAGTGCCAACATGACATAAAATTCTCCAAATGACTCGTGTTTTTCCGGGTAAACCACTAGGAGTTCTAACAAACACACGAGAGAACTACCTTAATGACAACTTCTTATGCTGTAAGTACTTTAAGACCCGGGCTTTATAGTAAACCACTAAGAGTTCTCATAAACACATGAGACAACTACCTTAATGACAACTTCTTATGCTGTAAGTACTTTAAGACCCGGGCTTTATAGTAAACCACTAGGAGTTATCATAAACACATGAGACAACTACCTTAATGACGACTTACTATGCTGTAAGTACTTTAAGACCCGGGCTTTATAGTAAACCAATAGGAGTTCTCATAAACACATGAGACAACTACCTTAATGGCGACTTACTATGCTGTAAGCACTTTAAGGCCCGGGCTTTATAGTAAACCAATATGAGTTGTCATAAACACATGAGACAACTACCTTAATGACGACTTACTATGCTGTAAGTACTTTAAGACCCGGACTTTATAGTAAACCACTAGGAGCTCTCATAAACACATGAGACAACTACCTTAATGACGACTTACTATGCTGTAAGTACTTTAAGGCCCGGGATTTATAGTTAACTACTAGGAGTTGTCATAAACACATGAGACAACTACCTTAATGGCGACTTACTATGCTGTAAGTACTTTAAAAACCGGGCTTTATAGTAAACCACTAGGAGTTGTCATAAACACATGAGACAACTACCTTAATGACGACTTACTATGCTGTAAGTACTTTAAAAACCGGGCTTTATAGTAAACCACTAGGAGTTCTCATAAACACATGAGACAACTACCTTAATGGCGACCTACTATGCTGTAAGTACTTTAAGACTCGGGCTTTAGAGTTAACCACTAGGAGTTCTCATAAACATATGAGACAACTACCTCAATGACGACTTACTATGCTGTAAGTACTTTAAGAACCGGTCTTTATAGTAAACCACTAGGAGCTCTCATAAACACATGAGACAACTACCTTAATGACAACTTACTATGCTGTAAGTACTTTAAGTTCCGGGCTTTATAGTAAACCACTAGGAGTTCCCATAAACACATGAGACAACTACCTTAATGACGACTTACTATGCTATAAGTACTTTAATGCCCGGGCTTTATATTAAACCAGTAGGAGTTCTCATAAACATATGAGACAACTACCTCAATGACGACTTACTATGCTGTAAGTACTTTAAGGTCCGGGCTTTATAGTTAACCACTAGGAGTTCTCATAAACATATGAGACAACTACCTTAATGACGACTTACTATGCTATAAGTACTTTAATGCCCGGGCTTTATATTAAACCAGTAGGAGTTCTCATAAACACATGAGACAACTACCTTAATGACGACTTACTGTGCTGTAAGTACTTTAAGACCCGGGCTTTATAGTTAACCACTAGGAGATCTCATAAACATATGAGACAACTACCTTAATGACGACTTACTATGCTATAAGTACTTTAATGCCCGGGCTTTATATTAAACCAGTAGGAGTTCTCATAAACACATGAGACAACTACCTTAATGACGACTTACTGTGCTGTAAGTACTTTAAGACCCGGGCTTTATAGTTAACCACTAGGAGTTCTCATAAACACATGAGACAACTACCTTAATGACGACTTACTATGCTGTAAGTACTTTAAGACCCGGGCTTTATAGTAAACAATTAGGAGTTCTCATAAACACATTAGACAAATAGACAACTACCTTAATGACGACTTACTGTGCTGTAAGTACTTTAAGGCCCGGGCTTTATAGTAAACCACTAGGAGTTCTCATAAACACATGAGACAACTAGACAACTACCTTAATGACGACTTACTGTGCTGTAAGTACTTTAAGGCCCGGGCTTTATAGTAAACCACTAGGAGTTCTCATAAACACATGAGACAACTACCTTAATGGCGACTTACTATGCTGTAAGTACTTTAAGGCCCGGGCTTTATAGTAAACCACTAGGAGTTCTCATAAACACATGAGACAGCTACCTTAATGGCGACTCACTATGCTGTAAGTACTTTAAGACCCGGGCTTTATAGTAAACCACTAGGAGTTCTCATAAACACATGAGACAACTACCTTAATGGCGACTTACTATGCTGTAAGTACTTTAAGACCCGGGCTTTATAGTAAACCACTAGGAGTTCTCATAAACACATGAGACAGCTACCTTAATGGCGACTCACTATGCTGTAAGTACTTTAAGACCCGGGCTTTATAGTAAACCACTAGCAGTTCTCATAAACACATGAGACAACTACCTTAATGACGACTTACTAAGCTGTAAGTACTTTAAGACCCGGGCTTTATAGTAAACCACTAGGAGTTCTCATAAACACATGAGACAACTACCTTAATGACGACTTACTAAGCTGTAAGTACTTTAAGACCCGGGCTTTATAGTAAACCACTAGGAGTTCTCATAAACACATGAGACAACTACCTTAATGACGACTTACTATGCTGTAAGTACTTTAAGGCCCGAGCTTTATAGTAAACCACTAGGAGTTCTCATAAACACATGAGACAACTACCTTAATGACGACTTACTATGCTGTAAGTACTTTAAGGCCCGGTCTTTATACTAAACCACTAGGAGTTCTCATAAACACATGAGACAACTACCTTAATGACGACTTACTATGCTGTAAGTACTTTAAGACCCGGGCTTTATAGTTCGGACCACTATTAGGTACAATTAATGGAAATTAATTGTTCTTTCACACTAGCCGTGTGTAGGACACACTATGAAAGGGCAGAGCCAGACTCGTCAAATCTGGGTTCAAATTCGTGGTTCAAATCCCGGCTATGGAATTGAATTTTTGTGTCTGGCTCTATCCTTTCATAGTGCATCCTACACACGCTAGTGTGAAAGAAGAATTAATTTTAAATTTTGAAAATTTTACAAAAGATCTTACAATGGGAAATCCTAATGGCAGTACCTTGGTAACTATCGATTTCACTTTTTATATTATATAGAAACTAAAACAGGATGTTAAAGAGAAAAAAGATGGCATAGTGAGACTGAATTGTGCAAAAGTGTCTGGTATCTGTACTAGGTCAGAAACTTTTCACACGACTCTCGTATATGCTGTGTTAAAAAGCACAAAGAGTGTATAAACACATATAGCTTTCTGTGAGTCAATGAAGTAGGCTTTATACATCCTCTGTGCTCTGCAGGAGACGGAGGAAATGAATTGCATTTGGCAAACACCATCTCCCTTCCTGTCGGCAAAATTACGGAGTCAAACCTCCCCCCTCCCCCCTTCTACTGATACCACCTGTCACTACCCACCATCCTTCATGTGCAGAAATAGATATCGCATATTCAGAGTTTGGTTCCTGTTTCTTCATAGAGATCGCGCTACCGGCTAATTTGTTCCTTTGGCCAAGTTTGCTAACTAGCAGTCGCATATAACTTTTATTACATGGAGGAAAAAACGTTATGATAGTTCCGTATTATGTTTATCTTTAGTTTCTTTCACCAGAAAAAAAAAAAAAAACTGAAACAGACCTATTCTAGAACTGCAGTGGTTCTGAGGATGTTTCAACAAGAGTGTCTTATCTTTACCATATGATAGCTGCCTTTGCTATGGAGTTACAGCAGGTTCTTCACCAAGCGTCACTCTCCCGCCAACCTCCCCGCCTTTAACTATTCTGGCAGAAGTTTAGATGGACAAACTCTCTAAAGTACCTAGGTGTAAAGCTGGACAAGGGCCTAACTTTTCGGGGTCACATCCAGGAGGTAGCTCATCGGGCATGCGGAGCTTCGGCTTCGTTATACCTCATGATGCGCTCAGGAATGCCGACACCCCTTAAGTTGCGCCTTTTTCAGGCTTTAATTCTTCCAATCATGCTTTATGCGTGTGAGATCTGGGGCATGGCCGCAGGAACCAATCTGCGACAAATTCAGCGTGTACAAAATAGATGTCTTAGGACCATATATTCTGTTTGCTGGAGGTTTCCCGTGAGATACCTTCATGAAGCCTCATTTCTCCACTATGTGGAAGATGTCATTAGGCACAGGGCCACAAAATTCTACGCGAGTTCGCCTCAACATCATGACGCCCTGGTTAGGTCTCTAGGGAACTATAGAACCTCGGAAAGACGCTACAAGCTCTACCGGCTTCCCTGCATGGCATGCGGGCACACCCGGTAGCAATAAAGTTCTTATTACAACCTTAAAATTATCACTGTTTGAAATTAATAGACTTTCTAAATTAAACTCTTCCTAAAATTATCACACCAGCGGTGCTCACATAGCGTTGCACCTGAGTTGGCTACCATGAGGAGCTACGGCTACCTCCCTTCTTTTCATCTACCTAAACTTAAAGCACCACCCTGCAAAACCCCACATATCCTGTCATTAAATGGTTAAGTCCGTGTAGGACAGGTACACGAATGACACACATCGTGCTGACCCTCAGTCAGCCGCCAGCTGCTTGAACGAATGAAATGGAGTTACAGCAGTCATTTTTTTCATGCGGTTAGAGCATTTAGTAACCCGTAGTGGAACTTTATTATTAAAATGGATCATCTATTCACTAAATGTTCCATCTATTGCGTGAAGTTTACAGTGTGCACAATCCTCCCTGCAAGAGAACCATTCGACGTTTTAACGATAAATTTGAAAGAAGTTGTATCTGCGATCAAAGAACAGATGTACGTAATCGATGTAAGCGCTTCAACGGAAATATAAGCGCCGTTCGCGAGAGTATACAGAAGAATGGAATAGCTCAGCTCATCGAGCGCAAGAATTGGGTATTTCGCTGACCACAACTTAACGAATTCTGCTTGTAGACTTAAAGCTGCGCGCTTACAAAGTGCTTTAAGAACAAAATGGATATTAATTGTTCTTTTACACTAGCCGTATGCAGGACTCTCTATGAAAGAGACGAGTCAGACTGAAAAATTCAATGCTATAGCCAGGATTTAAACCACGGATCTTCTGGTCTCCGTCTCCGGAAACCAGGACATCCGTGATTTAAATCCCGGCTATGACACTTAATTTTTCAAGAACAAAAACCAAACGACCATAGACTGAGTGACTGGGCTACGGATCAACTGAAAACACCCGGATTTTTCAAAACATCATCTTTAGCGACTAACCCAGTTTTGGATGGATGGTTTTATCAAACAAAATTGCCGCTGTTGGAGCGATCAAAATTCAATTCAGATTCAAAAAGAACACTTCATCCCCAAAAGGTGCTTTGTAGATTTATCCAGATTTATCCAGATTTATGAACCCTATTTTACACAGTGGTATATTAGGGTTAGAGTTGATACATAAAAATACACAATTTTAACAAAACTATTTTAAATACTAGAAGGAAGAAAATATGTTATAATCTGATGCATATTAATTTAAACTACTTCAGACGTTTAAACACTGAGTTTATAAACATTATGAACTACTTATACTGTTGTGGCTTCATTAGCAAAAATGTGAGGGAAGCAGAAAATTCAGTCCCTAGAGAGTCTAGCTTGAATATTAATTCTTGTCTTTCTCTCCCGAAAATGGGACAACAGAAAAGGAGATGAACCACAGTTTGAAATTCTTCACCACACATGCACTCGGGGTTGGACGTTAAGTGAAGGCGTGATAAGTATTCACCAAATTTACCATGTCCACTTAAAAATTGTGTCAAAACAAAATTTGGTACAAGAGTTTCACATTTTCCTCTGTCATATACACTAGAGAAAAATAATGTTTTTGTTAAACTTCCATTTGGAGTTGTTAGCCATTGTTGGTTCCATTCTTCAGGAATATGTTGATGCATTATTCTCCTTACAGTAGAAATAGGACATAAAGAGTATGTCACAGGAAGATTGGATTCTGCAGCCTTCTTAGCCAAGCAATCAGCTCTCTCGTTACCCAAAATTCCACTGTGTCCTTTAAGCCATCCGATGCAAATATGTCCTGGATGGTTTTGAAGCAAGGTTCTGATTTCATGTGATAATGAATTTAAACTATATTTATCATTAATAGCGAGTAGAGCTGATTGTGAATCACTGTTCCCATTAACAGTACACCATTTTATAGCTTCTTTAATTGCTAAGAGCTCCGACTGGAGTACAGAACATTCAGGTGACAGTTTAAACATGGAGTGAGTTAGTTCCGTTTGGTTTTCATTAACAACAAAAGCACATCCTACTGCAGATATATTATCTTCAATTTGGTAACGCGAACCGTCTAGATTTTGGTAATGTCTATATTTCTTCCAAGACAAGGATGAAGAAGCTCTGTCAATAAAGAGAGATAGCGGGTTCTTATGATGGGACCATTTTTTGGCCTCAATTGGCTGGTATGGACCACGTACGTTATTCATGAATAAGTCATCTAGCTCATGCCGAGCTAAACCGAAGGAAATCCCGACCTACAATCAAAATCCTTCGATCCTTCATTCTCCATCTATCGGCGAATAACCATATGAGGTGTTGAATGAGTGAGGGGTCATACAACGAGTTTCCAACCGGGCAGAACTGACCCTATACTTTGCAGAAACTAATGTCCCACAATACCGGTAAAAAAGTGAGTTGAGTAACTCAGAAAACTTGAAGGACATAGATTAGCTCTGTTTCTGTAACCCACGCTGTCATAGTATACCTTTTCTGAACTCAAGTGCGAGCTCTCTTTGTAAAGTTTAGTGGTACATATCTAGCCCTCACAGATATAAAAACAAAATGATAAAGCTAGAAGAGTTTCCTAACAGCTAACAAATGTAAAGCCCAATTCATTCTTAAGCTCTATTTATTTGTGTTATAAATTTGTTTTATGGCTCCTAGAAATAACTACTATAGTTAAAATATCCTGTAAATAACTTGTTAACTTGAATACATTCTAGCCATGAAATGAATCCATTAAGTACTAATATTCGAAGTGCCTCGGCATAACAAATTCAAGGATAAGTTGGCGATACAGAGAGCGCTTGATATTCAAACCGACACAAAGAAGGCGTCAATGCTTTCCATAGAGAGAGATACATATTCTCTGGCCGTTTTATAGCTTCCCCGATGCTATTATATTTAGATCGTCGGCGACAGGTGTCGCAAGGTCGGACCAGAACGTGGTACTAAATTTACATCGCTAAAGGTGCCACTATCCACAACATCAAAGTACGCTCTGCGCCGAAACAAACGACAATCTTTGCTTTCGTTTATGTTTCTATATCAAACCACAGCAATTCTCCTAAGAACCTGTTGCATAAATTATAATCCAAGTTGAAGCACATGAAACTGATCTTCAGGCAAGGTGAACTTAGAATTTTGGTTGTATAAACTTTGATCTAAGTTCATGGCCTCATGATCGAAGATCAAATCTAACTGGTGAATTTTCTCCACATAACTTGATTGAACTTAGATCAGCAGAATTTACACAATAGTTTTTTTTTAAGAAATAACTAGTGCAGATTTAAATAAATATTAAATAATTGTTGTTGTTGTAATTTACGTTCTCCAACGTTATGTCATATCAGACGATGAATGGAATGGAAGGAATGATGCTCAAATAAGCCCGGGGTCCACAGAGCTTAGAGTTACTGGAAATTCGTCTTTCAGGATAAGGGAAAACCCCGGAAAAACCTTATCCAGGTAACTAAACATGATCGAGGTTCGAACTCGGTCGGCCACCGGAATCGAACCCAGCCCTTCTGACTGCAGGCCCGAGATAGTTGCTATACCGCTCGGTGGAACCTAAAAGCCAACACTAATTGGGAATAAAGAAGTAAGTTTTTCTTTAGAAACTTCAAGCCCGCTTCTCTTTTTCCATCTCTCTCTCTCCCTCTCTGACGTTACCAGAGGAACCTCGGGCCGAACATTCGAGCTCCTTCCTGAATGGGAGTTGTTCGGATTTTTTTGGGGGGATGTTTATTTTTTCTTTAGGTGTTGATAGGGTACTTAGTTCTTTATTTTATTAGCGGCTTTATTTCAGCCTGTCGGGGTTCCGCTAAGAGCACCTCCGTTGGTCTAGGTGCTGTTGCGGTGCGAGCTGCCCATAGCAGCTGCGGGTGGAGGATTGCAGGCCAGGCGACGGCCATAACCCAAAGGCCCTGACCGTGGCGCGTGGATAGTAGGGGGCTTTGGCGGCTACTTGAGCCAGGGGATTCGTTTGTCAGTTAAGGCGCTTTTAACTGTCGTGTCTAGTGAGCGGTTTCCAGGCTCTAGGAAGGTAAGTTTCAAGTCCGTGGCGTAGTCTTTGTGTGCTGTCAGTTGAGGTTGGAGTTGGCGGTTGCAGTACTGTCAGTCGTGTGGAGAGTTCAGTCTGGGTGGAGATGATCTTTTCGACGAGTGACGTCATGTTGGTGAGTTGGGGAAGCTGTGCAACTTTGGCGTCCAAATTGTCGTGAGGTCGTTCGTTAAGTTGAACTTCGATGCGTTGCAACTTACGTTGGAGTGAGGCTGGGATGCGTTGTTGCTCGTTGGCATGTTGTTCTGTCTGATGTAGTTGGGTGGTTATGCTGTCTGTTGAAGCTGTGTAACTGTGGGAGAGAGTCGGTCCGGTGTGGTAGATCTGTTCGTCAGGTGTCCGTGGATGGAAGTCAGTCTGTCTTGTACGTCAATGAGGGTGGCGTGATGGGCGTCTTGTCGTTGGGCTGCAGCAGTGACGGCTTCCTCCAGGTTGCCCAGGCCTATGTTGAGGTTAAGAACCTCTGAGTGGAGGTCCTGAACCTCTTCCGCTGGAGGCCGGTGATTTGCGGCGTGGAGCGTGGTTGACAGAAGCTCTTTGAGGATGTGAAGTAAGCTGGTGACACCTTGAAGGTCCTCTCGGAGGCAACCAAGGGCTTGCTGCCATCCCGCAGGCTCGTTGGTGGCTGCCCTCCGGGGTGCTGTGTCCTGTGAGTCTCTGCGTGGATAGGCAGGGCACTGCGCCTGTCCTGTGAAATGGGTTGGACTCAAGGGGGCAGTGGTTCACAATACCTGTGGGAGATCAGGACGTCTCCGTACGGGGTTGAGGGAAGCCACATATACCCGTGTACTAGCATGCATAGCTAGTAGAAGATGTGCTAGATGACCAGGTGGCCCTACCGAGGTTGATCGGTAACCTTCACCTTTGGGGTTGACGCGCGTAAGTGGCGTATCCACTTCCAACCCGTTTTGTGTTTTCGGACCAGATTGGGGGGAGGCTTGTTAGTCTCAAGATCTTGCCCTATGGAAAGCTTCCTGTTGGCGCCCGGCGCCCTTCGGGTACAGCTCGGTAACTCCCTGGTCGTTAGATGGGGGCGGGGCCGGTCTTCACTCTCAGTGGACTGCCCTAGTAGATACCCTCGTGTTATATATACACTCCTGGAAATTGAAATAAGAAGACCGTGAATTCATTGTCCCAGGAAGCGGAAACTTTAATGACACATTCCTGGGGTCAGATACATCACATGATCATACTGACAGAACCACAGGCACATAGACACAGGCAACAGAGCATGCACAATGTGGGCACTAGTACCGTGTATATCCACCTTTCGCAGCAATTCAGGCTGCTATTCTCCCAAGGAGACGATCGTAGAAATGCTGGATGTAGTCCTGTGGAACGGCTTGCTATGCCATTTCCAACTGGCGCCTCAGTTGGACCAGCGTTCTTGCTGGACGTGCAGACCGCCTGAGACGACGTTTCATCCAGTCCCAAACATGCTCAATGGAGGATAGAACCGGAGATCTTGCTGGCCAGGTTGGCACGGGATACATGCGGACTTGCATTGTCCTGTTGGAACAGCAAGTTCCCTTGCCGGTCTAGGAATGGTAGAACGATGGTTTCGATGACGGTTTGGATGTACCGTGCACTATTCAGGGTCCCCTCGACGATCACCAGAGGTGTACGGCCAGTGTAGGAGATTGCTCCTCACACCATGATGCCGGGTGTTGGCCCTGTGTGCCTCGGTCGTATGCAGTCCTGATTGTGGCGCTCACCCGCACAACGCCAAACACGCATACGACCATCATTGACACCTAGGCAGAAGCGACTCTCATCGCTGAAGACGACACGTATCCATTCGTCCGTCCATTCACGCCTGTGGCGACACCACTGGAGGCTGGCTGCATGATGTTGGCACCTGAGCGGAAGACGGCCTAACGGTGCGCGGGACCGTAGCCCAGCTTCATGGAGAGCGTTGCGAATTGTCCTCGCCGGTACCCCAGGAGCAACAGTGTCCCTAATTTTCTGGGAAGTGGCCGTGCGGTCCCCTACGGCACTGCGTAGGATCCGACGGTCTTGGCTTGCATCCGTGCGTCGCTGCGGACCGTTCCCAGATCGACGGGCACGTGCACCTTCCGCCGACCACTGGCGACAACATCGATGTACTGTGGAGACCTCACGCCCCACGTGTTGAGCAAAACGGCGGTACGTCCACCCGGCCTCCGCATGCCCAATATACGCCCTCGCTCAAAGTCTGTCAACTGCACATACGGTTCACGTCCACGCTGTCGCGGCATGCTACCGGTGTTAAAGACTGCGATGGAGCTGCGTATGCCACGGCAAACTGGCTGACACTGAGGGCGGCGGGGCGCATACGGTGCGCAGCTAGCGCCATACGATGGCCAACACCGCGGTTCCTCGTGTGTCCGCTGTGCCGTACGTGTGATCATTGCTTGTACAGCCCTCTCGCAGTGTCCGGAGCAAGTACGGTGGGTCTGACACACCGGCGACAATGTGTTCTTATTTCCATTTCCAGGAGTATTATATATATATATATATATATATATATATATATATATATATATATATATATATATATATATATATATACCTTCAAGGCATTTGTGGAGCAGCTGGATGATATCGAATTGAGAGAAGGTTATTTCCAGCAAGATGGAGTAACGTGCCATGCATCTAATGACACTATGAAACTTTTAACCAGTTTCTTTGATAATCGAATAATCTCAGAAGTTCTGTTGCCCCTTTAGGTCCCGTGACCTAACCTCACCAATTATTTCTTGTGGGAGTATCTAAAAATTAGTGTGCAAGAATAGGCCACGGACAATTGATGTTCTTAATGAATCCATTCGAACCGAAATAAGCAACAATGGTGAGGAGACACTCCGTAAAACTTCAGAAAATATGGTGCGACGAGTGCAAACGTGTATAGATGTTTTTCTCTGAGATGTAAATAGTGTAATGTAATCTCCCAATTGTGTATTATATTCTCCCAAAGAAGCACGTGTGTCCTATTATTGGTTCTAACTTTATGACTTATTGAAATGGTTCAGGTTTATATGGATCACACTAGATGGGTACAAGTTACGGTATATGAAAAGTAAAAGAGATTAAGACAGGTCTGTCAGGTGCCAACAAGTCTTTCGATAAGTATTTATTCAATGGGATGAAAGGAAAAGTAGTGTTTAAGGATAACCCGAAAGAGTAAATTGTGTCAGCTAATAGTACTGTCGCGAAGGCATTGTTGATTCGAGGCGGCGTGGGCGACGAGTTCAAAGAGACGGGCAGTGCAGTACGGAAATCTAAGCTCGCAGAAACGGTGGGGGAAGGAGTTGGATTTCTGGAGAGTTCGTCTTTCTTTTAACGCCGCCTTCATTGTTTGAGAGCATTCCACGAATTTCTGGAATAATCATCCTCTTCAGGGATTGGGCGCTGTGACCCGTTCCGTTCGCTTCAAGAGCCTACTGGTCCTTCCAGTGTAAAACTGGGCATCCCACATCTCTTTCCCTTCGACATATAATCTAAAACTCTTCTTGGAATTCGTTCCGCGTCCATTCTTAAAATATATTTCCATTCATTTTTGTTCTTTATTGTTTTACTGTTTAAATTAAAGATCCCAATATCTTCTCTTATTTTTTTCGATTCTTAGGTGGTCTATTATTAACATATTTTCAGTTCGGCTCTTTTTATGAGAATTGTAAGTTCCTTTTTTACTAGATTGGGTTACCAGCTCTATGCTAAACCCCCATCCTGGAGGGCCCGGTTTTATATCGGGGTTGCCCTCTACTAGATGAGCTGTCTTACTGGACTTCGAACCTCATCTGGCCGTTCCTAATGTATTATCTCTATTAGGAGAGGTGCCTCTTCCGCGACTTCGTCGAAAATCTCGTTGAGGTCTTGACTGACCTCATTGACCTTCCCTGTGTATGGGGCCCTTTGACCAGTGGGCAACTGTACTCCTATTATTTATCTCCCCTCGGGAGCCCGCGTGGCCCAGATATACCGATAGCCACTGTGTTGGCTAACTGCAACCTTATTGTTGGGCGATGGGCGCGATGGCCACGTCCCTACGCCCGTCTGGAATAGTGAGTAGCTATAATAAGGAGTCGCCGCCTGCCACTGATGGATAGTTGTTAATTGAACTCGTGTGCGTGAAAAGCTGTGTGAGCTGTGGTCATTGACCTTGCAAGTTGTATTGTGTATGTGGCGTAATTCTGCAGATTGTGTTTCTAATAGCAAATTTTCGTATTTGTAGCCTGGACTGTTAGTTTCACGAACCCACAGTACTCTATTTTCTCCAGCATTAGAAATGCTAATATCTAGAGTCAGATATGCAATTATTTTCTTTTCAGATTCCGTTAGCCAATAATCATTAATTCTCAAACCAATGCAGTGCTTTGTAATTATGTTGTGACGAATCTGTGATTGTATTATACTGCTTGCTCGTGTGCCATAAATTCTGCCGTCACGCTTTTAAACTTCACTTAAGTACTTTGAATCACACATTAGGTGCCACAGGAAGTTCCAAATTACCTTAGGTGAGAAAAATCAGTGTTTTATTGATATGGCAGTAGTAGCTTGGAACGAAGTGTACCATCTCATTTTTATCGATAGATTTTATTACTGAACTTGGAGAAAATTGCATCTACCACTTTCCCTACGTTCCATAGTACTATTTTTAACCCTGAGATTGCTTCTATTACAGGATGCTTAATATCATATTCTCCGTCATAGTTATGCAATGTAAACATGAGATCTGAACACGTGAATTTCTCATAATACGCAGTAAATTCATTTATCTCTACATCTTATGTATACCAATGTTGTGGATTACCACAATTTATAAACCAAGTTGGAGAGTAGAAGTCGTCTTTTTTGTTGGGACTTCTTTGTGCCGAAGTCTATGGTTTTCTTAAATGTTTTACTTTAATATTGCTGATAAAAACTCATCATTTTGTGTTTATATTTGACACAAACCAATGGCCCAAAAAGGGCACACCTAGGATAATGCAGAATGCTCAGTCTTCCAGGCTGAAACCTTCGGTATTACCCTGGCTGTGGAGTAGAGAGAACAGAGAGACAGAATATGCCAGACATGTAGATTCGAAGGCAGCACTCCTCGCTACACCCGATACAAAATGATTTATATAGAACTGACATTTCTTTGATTAACAGTTTCAAAACGAATTGTACTAGCAAAAGCTTATTATACAAGTCACATTACATGTGACCGTTTTGTATTCTCCAACTTGAAGAAACGCCTTCGTGGGAGGCATTATCCATCATCAGAAGCAGTAGTGAAGTCTGCGGAGGCGATTTTCAAGGATTTCTCAAAATGGTTTCCAGGATGTCTTTTGAAACGGTACTCTCTTCCTCGAGTAGATTAACTGAATGTTAAAGAAATATATATATACGTGTACTGAAAGAAATATTTTGTGTGATTTGTCAAGATTGCTACGAGCTCTGAACGGTAGGGATTTTTCCTCCCCTGGGAAAGCTGACCGCAGCCATAAATTTGATGGGTCAAAGCTGGCGTTTAGTTTCAAACATCGTTTGACAGGAAGGGGGCATCTTAGGTGGTCTAAAGTGAAATTTTCGTAACTGGGACTCCATATGTTCTCTACCGACCAACTAATTAAAAATAATGAGTTGAAGGGGGAAGCGAAGTGTCATATGGACTAGCCGGGAACAAATAGATGTCTAAAGTTCAGTTGCTAGCTGAGGGTCGACCGAGGTCGTCGTGCTAACGCACGCGGAAAGAAGTCACGTTCATTAAATCAGTCGCTAGCTGAGGGTCGACCGAGTTCGTTGTGCTAATGCACGCGGAAAGAAATCACATTCATTAAATCAGTCGCTAGCCGAGGGTCGACCGAGTTCGTTGTGCTAACGCACGCGGAAATAAATCACGTTCATTAAATCAGTCGCTAGCTGAGGGTCGACCGAGTTCGTAGTGCTAACGCACGCGGAAAGAAATCACGTTCATTAAATCAGTCGCTAGCCGAGGGTCGACCGAGTTCGTTGTGCTAACGCACGCGGAAAGAAATGACGTTCATTAAATCAGTCGCTAGCTGAGGGTCGACCGAGTTCGTCGTGCTAACGCACGCGGAAAGAAATCACGTTCATTAAATCAGTCGCTAGCCGAGGGTCGACCGAGTTCGTTGTGCTAACGCACGCGGAAAGAAATGACGTTCATTAAATCAGTCGCTAGCCGAGGGTCGACCGAGTTCGTCGGGCTAACGCACGCCGACAGAAATCACATTGATTAAATCTGTCGCTAGCTGGGGGTCAGGCTAGATCGTCGTATAGGAGCACGAAGTCAGATATCGCGTTCTTTAAGGAACGGACGAGGAAGCTAAAGAAATCGCGTTCGATTAAAGCTAGTTAATAGCGGGGTGCTAATCCGACGACTCGTGTTATACAGGATGTTACAAAAAGGTACGGCCAAACTTTCAGGAAACATGCCTCACACACAAAGAAAGAAAATATGTTATGTGGACATGTGACCGGAAACGCTAAATTTCCATGTTAGAGCTCATTTTAGTATTTCTCTTAAAATGTAAATTGAAATCATTCGTGCAGACAAATGTTAAAATACCCATTGTGGTTCATGCACGATGGAGCTCCTGCACATTTCAGTCGAAGTGTTCGTACGCTTCTCAACAACAGATTCGGTGACCAATAGATGGGTAGAGGCGGACCAATTCCATGGCCTCCACGCTCTCCTGACCTAACCCTCTTGACTTTCATTTATGGGGGCATTTGAAAGCTCTTGTCTACACAACCCAGGTACCAAATGTAGAGACTCTTCGTGCTCGTATTTTGGACGGTTGTGATACAATACGCCATTCTCCAGGGCTGCATCAGCGCATCAGGGATTCCATGCGACGGAGGATGGATGCATGTAACCTCGCTAACGGAGTACATTTTGAACATTTCCTGTAATAAAGTGTTTGAAGTCACGCTGGTACGTTCTGTTGTCGTGTGTTTCCATTCCATGATTAATGTGATTTGAAGAGAAGTAATAAAATGAGCTCTAACATGGAAATTAAGCGTTTCCGGACACATGTCCGCATAACATATTTTACTTCTTTGTGTGTGAGGAATGTTTCCTGAAAGTTTGGCCGTACCTTTTTGTAGCATCCTGTATACACGGGAGTGCTACCACGCAAACGCGAAACCTACCATTCAGAGTTCGCCTAATTAGCATGTATTTCGAGAGTAATTGAAATACAACCGATCGTCATAACAGAATTAACCTGTGTTTCTTTCCAAGTACCCTAATTGATCCACCCAGAACGCCCTGTATTAAGAGATCCTTGCCAAAAATGCTATATTTATAAATATTAGGACAACTTCGAGAGCAGCCGAGGACATCGATATTCTTCAAATTTGTTAGCGATGCTGACAACCCTGGGAGTCAAGCTCCTGCCAAATAATTGAGCTAAACTGCGCGGCAATACTCACCCTACACCCCAACCTGCCACACTTTGAAGACTGGCAGAAACGCTGGGACAAATGGATCACATTCAGGGAAGACTATTTTGAGAAGTACCATAAAAATTATGAGAATGAGTAAAGGTACGTTGTCAAAAACAAATTTCTGAACATTCTTTATTGAACAGCCGTCGTATTTCACAGACAGTCCTTATCTCTCTGGCCCAATCACATAACTATCCAATTTCTTACAAATTATGGCCATTTTCAATCCTATCTGCACAAACTGAACAAAAGAGCCGCCCCATTATGTATGTGCCCTGAAACACCTCCAAAGACAGCCTAACATCTGTGACAGGATCTAACCTGTACTCAGGGACGTATTTAAGGGAGGGCTCCAGCGGTTCGGAGCTCCCAAGTGAATTTTCATTTCAAACTTTTAATAAATAGTTGAAACAAAACTTAATTTAAAATAAATCGAAAAAGTTTATTGAAGATTCTCATCTTAACGTCTCAATTCACTGTCAGGCGGACATGAAGTTCTTAAAGAGATAAACGAAACGTTACTGCTCAGCACTCGTTAAAATACACAAATAATGTCAATTAGTGTATTGTGAAGTTAACCAATTCCGATATATTATAATTTGTTGATTAGAATTCCCAGATACTTAAAGATAAGTATGTAATTTTTAACTTCTAAGTTCCTATTCCCTTTTTCATTCAAGGAGAACTAATACTTCAA
Source organism: Mantis religiosa (assembly GCA_030765055.1). Lineage (NCBI taxonomy): Eukaryota > Metazoa > Arthropoda > Insecta > Mantodea > Mantidae > Mantis > Mantis religiosa. The sequence goes on along the minus strand of CM060952.1, from coordinate 206,454,471 downwards.
ATGCATCAATCAGTGGTTCACTGTTCAAATATCTGATTACTGTTTGTATCACCTTATCTCAGGTATAAGAACAAAAAATGTGCAAAGCCTTTCTACACATTTATCCAAAGAAGCATGACAAAAACAAACTTTTCTAAGAACAATTTGTAGAAGCTTGTGTGGAAAAAGTAATGTGAATTGTGACCGTTCCCCTTGGTCAGGAACATAGGATAATTAATTATGTAGGATGTCAGATGTATAGTAAGAAGTGTGATTGTAATTGGGAGTAGTTTTATACTGCAATGATATAAACGTTTATCTGAAAGAACATATCGACAGAGTATAGCTAGATTTTGCAAGTTGGGAAACACATCTGGCTAAGGTATGCCGCCTCCTTTGTCTGGTAACAAAAGCGAACTGAGGCAAATGTGCCCTAAGGCTAGCATAGGTGCCGCTCGGTCGCGTCTAGGTTTCATTGAATCTTTAAAAGTACGTGTCTTGTACTGATTTCTGAGGGATTATATGCATTCCTGAGTGTTCCCTTCGGAACGTGCTTGCGCATAAATTAGACTGCAAGCCTGGGAAAGTTTGTAGCATTTCTCCGTCTTGCGCACACCTAATATTTCAAAAAAAAAAAAAAAAAAAAAGGAAGCAAAACTATGAACTATCCAATCACTCACTAGTAATGCATCCCCGTGACGTCCCCAAAATTGAAAACCTTGCGATAGTGGGGGTAGTTTTAGCTATGGCAGAATTTAGAAGTTCCTGGTCAGATGACTCAGTTACTAGACACCGATGGAGTAAACCACGTATCACTCAGTTACTAGACACCGATGGAGTAAACCAAGTATCACTCAGTTACTAGACACCAATGGAGTAAACCACGTATCACTCAGTTACTAGACACCGATGGAGTAAACCACGTATCACTCAGTTACTAGACACCGATGGAGTTAACCAAGTATCACTCAGTTACTAGACACCGATGGAGTAAACCACGTATCACTCAGTTACTAGACACCAATGGAGTAAACCAAGTATCACTCAGTTACTAGACACCGATGGAGTAAACCAAGTATCACTCAGTTACTGGACACCGATGGAGTAAACCAAGTATCACTCAGTTACTAGACACCGCGGAGTGACCCCCGGTTAGTAAGTTGCAAGGCTCGAAGGAGTGAACCACGCGTATACTAAGTTATACGATACCGCGGATAAACCGCGTGCATTAAGTTACGAGACGCCGCGGAGTGAACCAGTCAGCGTCGTGAACGCGACCCTGTAACCACACGTAGACGCGCGCAGTAAGAGAAACTACCAGATAGCGGCTTACAATTGGTGGTGAGTCGAGCTAGTGTTGCAGGTGATAATAAATTGAGAATGACAAATGCGGATATTTTTTCTCCAATACCACAACCACGCCAGGAAGTACCCACGCCCTGAACCCTGAGAACCTACAAGAGGCCTCATGCCGAGCGCCCGGAGAAAAGCCGTGCCTGTACCAAAAATCTCCCCACCTGTGACCCCTCTCCATCACCGCTATCTAAATATGTGGTGCTGAGATAAGGGAGATCTCAGCCGGGTTACATCAGAGCCAGAACCGCCTCAGAATATAATATATTACATGTCTGTTTATTTTTACTAACCTGATAAAAACCACATCCCTGATTAATTATTTATTAAAAGCAAATAATTCAACGTAGATATTTGGATCCATCTGGAAAAACACTTCAAAATACGTGCCTGCCTGTACTCAAGAGTTCGACCAACTGTATTAAGTTCAGTCCCCCCGCCAGTGGTTCTTAAACTCATTTCAAAACAGTAAAGGTTGCATCTTCCGCACAATTGAATAAAAATGTATCAATTGTACAAACAAATTATAAATATACCTAAAGGTGAAACAAGGGTTGTAAACGCAACGAGAATCCACACCAGCCCCTCGACCAGTGCTGGTTTAATGTTAAACGTCCTGCACTTATAAACATGGTTTCGCGTCCAGTAGCAAAGTAATTACACTAAATGGAATGTCAGCATCAGGTCAAAAGAAGGAGCTGTGCATGGCAAGAGATATTTTAATACTTCCTTACTAACATTTAAATGATAGCTGGACTCATTGCTATTTAGCTAACAGTATGATAAAGTATTTTAACTCACCTGACTTGAATCGAGTCGTAGAATCTCCTTGCTGCTTGAAGATCTTTCACACCTCCTAAGAACAGAAAGTAAATTACAGTAAACTACACAGTAAGAGAATAACTAAAATAAAATAAAAATAATCAAGTTGTCATAGTATGTGGTATAAAGCGAATTATACTACAAAAATCACTAAGAAAATTAAAAATAATACGTAATTTTTATAAAATCCATATTCATATTCATATTTCCTGCAAGTAATAATTGCAGAAACAAATATATCTGATGGGCATAATCCGTAAATCGTTCACGTGTATTAGTACAAAACACAGCAAACTAAATGGAGACTTATGAAGTAAAATAACTCTTTCCACGAGATTCCTTCATTTACAAATTTACATAATATATGGAGCGACTGGAGGCATTCTGATAAGAGTGACTGCACTTTGTTCTAGGCAAGGTATTCCCAACTAAAATGTCTCTCCAAATTATATAGGTTTTGTCCAAATTATATAGGGTCAGTTATCATTATACTCAATTTTCAGCTCTTATAAAAATAAATATAAAACTTGTTACTTGCTTGGAAAGTGAGCTCTTTGTGGTGGTCAGCGACTTTGGTAGACAGTAATTGGGTACGTGACGTAATGCTGCTACTGTAAGGGTATTTCTACGGAAATAATGGACATTTTGAATTTCTGCAACTCCGACTTTTAATTCTACGAACCCACAAAGTCACTTGATATACGAGGGCTGTTCCATAAAGAATGATCTTAATTTTGACGGTCATAATTCTTTGCAATAAAATTCAGTCTTATTATATTCTGGTTGCCTAAAGTGAAACAAACACGCCGTAGTAGTTTCATTGTTGGTAATTCTGGTTGCCACCTGCGACAACCAGGCAAGTTCAGATATCCTCAGTTTCGCCTACCGCTGCAATGGAGGTAACACGCGAGGAACAATATGCGGCTTGGCAATTCTGCTTTCGTCTCAACAAATATTCAGTTGAGGCCTACACAATGCTACAGGATGCCTATGGGGAGTCTGTTCTTCCCTACAGCACAGCTCGAATGTGGCTTAAAATGTTTAAAGAGGGGAGACAATGAATTTCAAAGGAAGAAAACATCAACATCAACATCGCTGCCGCCATTGAGAGAGAGTGTCGACGAATTGCCTTAAGATCACTTTCTGAAATACTGAACATTCCATTGCGTGCCAACCACACGTTGGTGACAGAAACATTACACAAGAGACGTGTTTGTGCGCGATGTGTTCCAAGACTTTTGATTCCAGAACAAAAGAACATTCGCATGGAGTTAAAGTTGAAGTTAGAGGAAGATCCGGAGTTTCTTACAAACGTAATCACTGCTGATGAAACTTGGCTACATCATTTTGATTCTGAGAGCAAACAGCAAAGTTCAGTGTGGAATCTCCATCATCACCAACCCCCAAAGAAACAAAAGTGGTTGCTTCTGCTAAAAAACTTATGGAATCTCACTCTTTTGATATCCATGGAATGGTTTATCAACATGTTGTACCTGCACACACTACAGGGATGTCCTGAAAACATTGCAAGTACATGTTAGGCGCAAAGGACCACATTTCCATGAAGCAGGCTAGAAGCTGCACCACGATACTGCGCAGCCGCATATTGTAAATATTGTTGCTGAATATCTTGCAAAAATCAACGTGAGGTGCATCCCCCACCACCCCTCCTATTTTCCAGATTTAGCCCCATGTGACTCTTTTCTAATCCCTAACTTGAAGAAACGCCTTCGTGGGGGGCATTATCCATCATCAGAAGCAGTGGTGAAGGGTGCTGAGGCGATTTTGAAAGATCTCTCAAAAAATGGTTTCCAGCATGTCTTTGAAGATTGGCAGAAACGCTGGGATAAGTGGGGAGGCTATTTTGAGAAGGACCATCAAATGATTTTAATAGAAAAATAGAAAAGTATTAATCAATTTAAAGGTATTAATTGGGGAATAAAGAAATATACTAAACGATTTGATCTTATTCTTTCTCATAGAATGAAACTAAATATAATAATGGCAATAAATGAAATTATAGATCCTATTGATGATTAAATATTTCATGTTGTCTATAAAAGTTGTGATCATTCTTTATTGCAAAGCCCTCGTAGTTTCTGGAGTTGAAAATAACACGAAGGAGCTACGCCCGAAATATCAGATATTCTTATTTTTAGATATTAGGATCTAATACTATTTAATTTTTATCTGCTCCCTTGGCAGCAGCCATTTGTGTATCTCCAGTCTCTGGAAATATTAAATTTTATCTTCACCCAAAAATAAATGACTCGTCCAATTTAAGCAATTCAGTTAATAAAAATAATGTTATCCATTGCTACATTTGCTCCTTTAAAAGTGAATATTTTCTTTTCAAATTGTTAATTAAGTGTTAAAGATTTAAAGGGTTTTTCTCTGTAATTAACGCCCTAAAATTGTCATATGGGACGGTAAACGAAAAAGACTCATTTATTAACCTTTCCGTACGGTTATACGAAGCACAAAATGCTTAAACTTGACATATCTAAGAAACTATAAAAGTCACTCAGTACTTTACTGAAAATAAGACATTTTAACATTTTACTTTGCATTGTCGAAATTGAATTTAAGAACACCATTTGCTGCAGCGCGGAAACATCTGAATAGCGCTCAATTTCCTCCACAAATAAGTCAATTAGTACCCACTTATGAAAGTAAATTCCTCTTAACCAGGCGGTTATTTCTTTCACTACTACAAAGATGGCCTTATGAATTTGATTAATAGATTCACAACAAAAATTAAATTTGCTTTGCTCAGAGAGCGGAATATCTTTCTTAATTTCACGATATATTTGCACATTTCGGTATAATCTTCTCTGTTAAAGTCTTCAGATAATTTCTGGTAAATATAACTTTGAATACCAGCAGTAAACTCTACTAGCCTGCCTTTTTAACCATGAAATGGTCATTAATAAGTAACATCACTGAGGAAATAGGAAATATTAATTAATATCTCAGAGTAAACCGTAGTGAGTATATCCATATTGCAGTTTAAGGTAAGTACAAAATTCCCCAAAGAAGTAGCGCTTCTATTTCTTGCCCGTCTTTGAGGTTCTAATGTGCTTAGGGAGTCTTCCCTCAATTCCCACAAAGTCAGACTGAACCGTATCACTCGCAAAGCCGATCTCAATCAAGGAAAGCCCAAGAAGGTTCGGTTGTCATGACTACGGTTTCCGCTTCCAACGGAAGCAATGGAAATGAGAAATTAAGCCGGACAGTAATGGCAAGAGAAATAAGATTTTCATCTCTAGACCATGGAGAGGGAGGCGGTAAATAATTCCAGCGGACCCTACGATGAAATTAAACGAATTTAGCTCGTCTAAGCAGAGATTTGTTACGTCCCAGAGAAAGCGCGCTATTTTTCACTCAGTTCTGTTCCACTGCTGAGGATGATTCGCCTTCTTACTTTTTTCCCTTCATTTCCAAGAGAGAAATGTCAATTTAGCTGTAGTTTCATCAACCTTAGTCGGATTATTCTTTCTTCCTTTTGCCGTCTTACTCTATGATATAGAAAAGAGAACGATATTGAAGAAGTCTGTATTTGACGAAGTGCGATAGAAAGTGGAAGAAAACTGAGTAAATGTGCATCTTAGCTATCACTTTCGTTTATTTCTACCTTGCGTGCATATGCAGGACTTCATCTGGAATTGTTACATTGTTAGATTCTATATATCGTTGTCATTCAATTTTTACATGCTCCTAAAATAATGTTTATCTTAAATTTTCTAGTAACAAACGTTAAAGTAAATTTCAGTCGCTCCACCTTTGAATTATTGGTAAAACCTTAAACGTCGGAAAAAATATACATTAAAAACAGAAAGAAAAGAAAAATTGCCAGATCTCGTTTTGACAACTTGATTGTACCCCACGCAAAATGTGTTGCTGTTAGGTTATAGGTAGAAGCATGATTTTGTGGTGTGAATTATTTATAAAATTAGCAATAATACTTTTAATTGGTGGTGTTTTGTAGTGAATATTTTACCATAATTTCGCATTAATTTTACGCTAATTTTCGTGGAGAATTAATGAGTTATGCCATGGCTGAAGTGAAAAGCAACAAGTAACTAGAGTAACACAACTACTAAAACCCTATTTTCCAAATTAAAATATTGTGACTTTGTGGGTTCGTGAAATGAAAAGTCCAATTGCACCACTCAAAAATGTTCTTTATTTCCACCGACTTACAGTTAAACACTTGCCAATTACATAGAGTTACGTAATGCACACAATTACAATTCACCAGTTCGTCTGTTACCGTTCCGATGCACGTACAGTCTTCTCGTCCGTTCGCTAGCTCGTCAAGCACTGACTGACTGAATTCACTCACTGCAGCCGTTTTTATAGGAATATCACCGTATTCTAGAAGTCTCTGGATTAGATGAAACAACCCGCACGTTCGAGAACCTAAGGGGAGGGTAAAGAAACGGCTCAGTGGCCCGCAATCCCTCTCCTAATCATCCCTTCAGTTAGGGACTTAAATTAATGGGTGGGTGTGTCCGAACGCCTCCGTCTCCTGCTGCCGCTGCCAGTCGGGTCTATAGGGAGTTCCCACGTTTGGGTGACAATATTTTATTTGAAATCATCTTACAGTAGGTAACATTAATTATATCAAATATCACATATCACCAAACTGCAGCATACAACAAGTTGTGATATTTTCGCTTTTCATACTTGTTCTTTTGTCTGTCACAACTAAGTTATATGTAGTGATAAATCTCTCACCGCCAGAGTTAGACATCGGCAACCAAAGACATTGAAGGGACTTTTCACAGAAATTGCGGTAGGAATCAGCTTTTGTCTTCAATGTCAAGAGTGCTGTTACTACATCTAATCTGTTATCCTTACCATCATGGCTTTGCTGTTCAAAAATGTCACAAAACACTTTGTAACAAAAAAGTGAATCACAATCACAAGTAATACCACTGATTTTAAATGCATTTAGTTGTGTAAATGCTACCATTACATGATTTAAATCACCTACACTTGATTTAGTAACTAGCCTAGTAGGTTCAAACAAATGATCTGAAGCTTTTATAGTTATACATCATCAGTTCCTTTTGCCATAATGGAGTTCATACGGCAGCAAACTTTCAGATTCTCTTTTACTACTTCTCTAACATTGGGGTCCATGATATAATCTATAAGTGCACTTACTCTGTTTCCAAGGTGACCGCTCTCTAATATTTCACATTTGGCTCTCGGCAAGTTAATTCGGGATAAAGCAAGATGAGCCACAGGTTTTTGTTTGGAATGAAACTCTAATATTGGATCTGTTATCAATCTGCACTTTTCAGAAACAAATGTTTCCTGTACTTTTACAATTGGCCCAGTTCGGATGGGACATCCTCACTCTTTGCCCCTATAGTCCAAACGTAGCACCTAGTGATTATCATCTGTTTCATGAGTTGAAGTCACACCTGGGTGGAAGACATTTCCAGACCGACGATGGTTTGAAAAATGAGGTTCAGCGTCACCTGCACAACTTGGCAGGTGAATGCTATGACAAGGGTATACAAAAAATACCACAGCGCATACAAAGGTGCGTCGATCGCAATGGTGATTACGTTGAAAAATAGCTGTAAGTTCCACATTAATTGGCAATAAACATGTTTTCTATATTAAATAAAATTTGAGACCTTATTTTAGGGACAAGTCTCGTATATTCCAGAACTTGGTTTTGGGTGAAGGTCTTGAGAAGGCATTGCATTTAGGTATCAGTGGCATTAGTTCACTTGAGGTGCACTTGTAGCTGTTTTCTACTATTTCTGAAAGTATCAGAATTATACTGGGGCCTAAACTCACTGTTCCATTCTACAATAGCAAGAGCAGCGGCAGATCTGGAAGCCAGGTGTTCTTCTTGAAGATTATTCTAGGGCTACTTTGTAGGCAAATCTGCTTCAACTTTCCCAAATTTGCATATGCATTCTCCGGCAAACTTCCAGCGTGATCACACCAAGGGAATGTCGCTTATAGGCCGCTTATAATGCCGGAGGATTTCCATTTTTGTTTATTTCCGGGCATACGCCAAACTTTAATATCACACAGGAGATAATCCCCCCCCCCCATATACTAACTACGACATTTTGTTTTCACTAACGCATTATGAAAAGAATCAGATGTTTCAATGCACCAAAGTTTAATTAACAATTAAAATTCACTGGCATGCCTTTATATTGTAACACTCATTAAAACAAGTCTGTTCACGTTTCGTTAATTTCTTAAATTATTATAGACCCACATGCACACACACCAGTGTATTTCTCAATTGAGAAACCCTTAAAATGTGTTTCTGATCAGCTATTTAAAACCTCCTCCTTGGGCGAAAACGTACATCTTTTATCTACGAATTATGCTTAAATGGTAAAGGGATAGGAACGTTACGCCAAAGTCACACTACTGTGCCAAAACAGGCGCCCAAAACAGGAATGTTTACTTGCTAACTCCAGTAGAGCAAACACACATTCAAATTTGTCTGTTAAATTCGTTGCCTGAGACTGCAAATCCGTTTAGCCGAGCAGAAGCGCTCCCTGGATGTGCATAAACCCAGCAAAGCGTCGAATTTGTTTTTACTCTAACAGTAACAAGCGAAGATCAAAGCTTCAACAGCATTTAGCCCATCTGTAAAATAAGAACTCAAAGTATTCTGTGCACTCGTGAGCAAAGACGTTGTTGGAAGGTTCAACACTCAAATACCTATATGCAACTCTCTTTGTGCGTTACAGTTAATACTGGAGGTTTCTAATATTAAATTACTTCACTAGAGTAGATACAAAACAAGAATGAACATCGGTCGAGCTAATGGTTATCGTACAGTCTTGGCGTTGCTAGTTCCACGGAAAGCGGGCGACAGAGATGGAAGATCTCTGTGTCAGCCTAGCAAGTGTCATACAGTTGCAGAGATTTACAGTGATACAGATGCTGACAGAGAAGTTCGCTTAATATCTCAGCATGTGTGTGAGAACATGTACAATGATTATTGCAGAATCTTGATACCAAAATCAAATGAGTATTGTATATTTGTTACGACACGAGCAGGTGCAGTTGGTTCAGTTGTTTAACAAAAGACAGAAGAGAAAAAGGGTTTTCTTAGTAAGAATCCTGAATGAATAGCACTTGTCTCTGTTTGATAAGGATATCATTCAGACCTTTAATAATGGCATGAGCGAGAATCATAATTACAATGGACAAAATAGTTACAAAGGGAATCTTTGTGTGAAAAGAGGACTTCCAGAAAGTTAAAGTTAAACACCCAAGCGCAGCTGTGGAGGACACTCAGTTGGTGGCTTGGAGCCGATTAGGGCAGTCCTCTTCTCCTCTCTTGGTCACAGCAGACCAGAAGCGATGAGAGAAGATATTTAGTCGGTTCATATTGTGACTTTGTAGGTTCGTGAATTTAAAAGTCCAATTGCACTAACTCAAAATGTTCATTATTTCCACCGAATTACAGTTGCAACACTTGCCGATTACATAGAGTTACGTAGCGCACACAATTGCAATCCACAGTTCGTCTGTCACTGATCCACTCTTCACCCGCTATTACGTACAACTCCTCCGATACACGTACACAGTCTTCCAGTCCGTTCACTAGCACGGCGCTCCTCACGCTGCTTGCCAACTGCAGCCCCTCTTTATAGGAAAATCACTGTTTCTGGAAGTCTCGCGGTTCAGTGAATCATCCTGAAGGTTCCAGACGTCAGGGAGGGGAAAGAGATGGCTAGTGATGTTTTTCCAGCCATCCCCTCGTTAGCGCTACAAGATAAATGGGTAGGCGTGGGTGAATGCTTCCCGTCTGGTCCCTACCTGCCAGCTGGTAGGAGGAATTCCAATGTTCGGGTGACAATATGTACGTGAAGAACGAATTAAGTTTTATCGAATAATAAGTATTTCGCATACAGTAACTTTAAACAGTGATATTGGTAACCCTTTGTCGGCTACTTCAAGTTTGATGTTCTGATAAAAAGAAGCAGTCATTAAAACAGTTTGAAACGGACATTCCAGTGTCGTTAAAACCATCCTTCTCATACACACCCACGCATATCCTGAGATAAACCTTATTGCTTTACCCTGAGCTATAACTATTTGCTTCAAACTGTAGCGTCAACGTGGAACTGTGCGCCACCCATTTCTTTGCATCAAACTGGAGCAAGTTGTAACAAATAATATGGGTAGCTCAGTCGGTAGAGTATGAGACAAACCTCCTTTCTTAACCCTGAGCTACCCATATTATTGGTTACAAACTGTCCCGCAAACGTGGAACTGTGCGCCACCTATTATATCGCTTCAACTGAACCTTAAAACCTTGAACTGGAGAACATTTCGCTTCATATGCACACAAAACAAAATGATTGAAAATCGATGCGTTGAGGAAAGTAGGTGTTTGCGACAGTGAAACTAAATAGTGACATTTCAAATATTTGTGAATATATTTTCTATTTTAATTATGCTATATCACTATACTGTCTGTAGTATACTTTAAACCAATTTTTGTTTCAGTACAATAATTAATAAATATTGCCACGAGCGCATTGTTGATTCGATTGATTCGATGCGGCGCGGGCACCGAAGTCAAAAAGACACGCGGTACAGTGCGGAGATAAAAGCTCGCTGAAACGATGGGGGAAGGAAACGGATTTCTCGAGAGTTCGTCTTAGTTCTAACACAGTCTTGATTTCTGAGAACATTCCGTATAATGAGTAATCTATAAAAAGGCAGCCGCTGCCCGCCACAGTGAGTCAGTCGGTAATTGCACGCCTGTGCGTGAACAGCTGTGTGGAATTTGTTTTCGTCGTTTACCTTGCAAGTTGCATTGTGTAAGTGACGTAATTCAGCGACTATAAAGGTTCATAAAATTGTGTTTCTACGGAAATAAAAAAAAAAAAAAAACAGTTTTTGGTCTTTGTAACCTGGACTTTTAATTTCACGAACCCACAAAGTCACAATATGGAAGAAATGAATGTGTATTTATGAAGCATTTTACACTATGATTCATCTGCACTTATGTTATGCATTGTGCGCAGAAATTTTAGACTTGCAGCAAAAATGTCGCTTTTTTTTTCAAGCAAACTTTGCGACCATCATTGGCTCTCCTATATTTGAAGCCAAGGGATTTCAGAATATCATGCATAGAATATACAGAATCCGTATATTCTGTTTTCCCCCTCATTACATTGGTTAGACATTTGGCAGTTGCATATTTACCCTTGTCATACACATGATAAATTGTTCTACGTAACGTACAATTTTTAGAATTTTCTAAGTTGGTGACACGATTTTAGCTGCCCGATGTTTCCCTGGAGGTCTAAATATAGAAACTTTTCCTAACTTGCCTTCTTTGACAGTGTGCGTCACAGAATGAGCATTCACGTGAAAAGCTTGTAACATTAATTCTTCACTCTGAGCGAAATAATTGGTATTTCGAAAATGTATTTATTTGGCATCTGTTTTAAAAAAGAAATACACATTAACAAGAATATTTCTAGCCTGCTTATGTAAAATCTTACGAGTTGTTTCGCAGTTACTACTAGGCACACCAGTACTAGGATTGCTTTCAAAAAGAAATTGACAAGGATGCACAATTCTAGGAAAACTTCATGAGACATACGAATAAAGTACAAGAACACTGCTTTTGGGAAGAAATAAGATGTGACGAGACTTTGGAGCCTATCGTCATAAATTTGCAACATTCAGATAATGCAGATAGTGACAATGACGAATTGTCTCTTAAAGGAGGTGACATTCATAGCTACGAGGGCTGTTCAATAAAGAATGACCACAATCTTTTTTGGGACAACGTACCTTTACTCATCCTCATAATTTTGATCGCCCTTCTCAAAATAGTCTCCCTAAGGCAGGGATGTAAACTTAGTCCAGTCTTATTTAATCTTTATATCGATGGAATTTTAGAGGAGATATCAAGTTGTAGGGTACATTCACCAGTTATTAATAATAAAGAAATACCGGGGCTACTCTTTGCAGATGACCTAGTAGTTGGGTCAATATCAAGTGCAGGGCTGAGAAGAGCAATCAAGGCAGCCAATTCTTATTGCAATAAATGGGGTTTGAAAGTGAATGTAAACAAACCAAAGATTATGGTCTTCAAAAAAGGATACAGGTTGCGTAAGGATGAGAAATGGGAGGTTAATAGAAAAGAAATAGAGTTAGTAAGGAAATTTGATTATTTGGGTACAAGGTTGATTTCAGATGTCAGCTGGAAAGAACACAAAAAAGATGTCTGTAGCAAAAGCTAAAATGGCCATGAGAGTGATAAGATCATGCTACAGTAAACTGTCAGATATAAATATAAATGGTTGGAGAGGATTTATACGGCAGTAGTATAAAATAGAATGTTACATGGATCAGAGGTTTGGGGAGTAGATGAGGTTTGGAGAGAGACTGATAGAGTGCATAGATCCTTTTGTAAATGCATATTGGGATTACCAATAACATCACCTAATGGTGCAGCACAATTAGAACTAGGCAGGCATTCTACTAAAATTAAGATCTTGTCTAGGGCAATGAAATATTTATACAGAATCACTAACTTGGAAGATGGCAATATAATTAAAGAATGTTTTCATATTCAAAAGAGAAGTAACTGGGGTGGGTCTTGGTCACATAAAATGTGTGACTTGTTGAAACAGATAGGTATGGGTCATTCTTGGATAAATGCAGAGTATGGGTATAGAGGCTTCTGGAAAGAGGTTAAGCTAAGATTAGAAGATCTTGACAGACAAGACATATTTTGCCAATACAAGTGACAAAAGGTCACTAAGATTATATAGAGAAATAAAAATAACCTGGGGGAGGGAAGGATATATAGATATATGTAGTAAGTTAGGGCGAGAAGGTTTTGCTTGGGCGAGAACAGGAGTGAGAAACTTGAAAGGTATAGGTCAAGAGAGGGAGCTAGATAAATGTCCATTTTGTGGAGAAGAGAATGCAGATTTCCATTGTATATTAAATTGTAGTCAACAAATATATGGAGAGAGCAGGCCTGGCTACGTAAATGGGACAGAAAGGTATAGGCCAAGAGAGGGAGCTAGATAAATGTCCGTTGTGTGGAGAAGAGAATGTAGATTTCCATTGTATATTATATTGTAGTCAAACAAAGATATGCAGAGAGCAGGCTTGGCTACGTAAATGGGATAATTTGGGGGGGTGAAGTAGTAATTAGAAAAATGTAGTCAGTAAAAGGAGAAAAGAACAGGAGAAATATAGGGAATTATTTAGGGAAAGTTAAAGAGAGATGGCTAAGAACAATTAAGAGAAAAATGTAGAGTGGGATAGGTGAAATGGCAGAAAGTGTAAAAAGGAGCAGAGGGCCTCCATTACACAAAAACCTAGGGTTAGGTGTATGGGGGCTGAATTACTATTCAATGGTGGGCAACATGATAGGATTTTCAGGATTTAGGAATATATGGCACATTTCAGTATGTATTTTATAATTGTAATCTTGATTTTGTATTTCCATTTGTTGATGTAAAAGGAAATAAATTACTATTACTATTACTATTAAATAGTCTCCCCTGAATGTGTTGCACTTGTCCCAGCGTTTCTGCCAGTCTTCAAAGACATGCTGAAAACCATTTTTGAGAGATCGTTCACAATCGCCTCCGCAGCCTTCACCACTGCTTCTGATGATGGATAATGTCTCCCACGAAGGCGTTTCTTCAAGTTAGGGAATAGAAAAAAGTCATTTAGGGCTAAATCCGGACTAAAGGGAGGGTGAGGGATGCACCTCACGCAACAACTTTGGCAAATGGAGGGACGATGTCAAAAAAAACCATTATTCTTTATTGAACAGCCTTCGTTGTATAGCGACAGACCACGTTCGTACTGCTAAAGAAGACCCAGGAAGAGATGGAGCCATATTGATTATTGGTGGCGGAACGTATTTTGGGGTACAAACGTTGAATGATGGTGATGTGTTTAGAAGCTATCATGAATTTGAGTACTAAAATAACACCCTTTTTATGTAGCCTCTATTAATTCCCGGTTAACTGCAGCTCCGGAATTGGTTTCGTCAATAATCCAAGGAACCAGCACTTAGAGAGGTTTTACGTTCAGCACCAAGATTTGGGAGGATTACATTTGGAGATTAACAATTAGAATCAGTAGGGGAAGGTTAGTGCAGAAACTGTTGTTTTTACCATGCTTCTGAATACAGAGCAGAGAGCAGCTGGCAGAAAATCTAATTTGCAGTGTGTTGACGTTTCATGTCGTGAGAGGGAGGGCCTTTGTTCTCTGGCTGCATGTGCCACTCATGTTTTCTTACATGCTATTCAAAGATTCTCTCTCTCTGTGTTCACACATTAACTAGCTGCCTTTGTGACACAACTACTAAACTCAGTTGCTCTGATTTCATTTTCACCTCACACCCACACTTGAAAGCACTGGAACTCATTTAAAGTGTATGGAAAAAAGAACCTGGGATAGGCTTGATATAATTGCCACATCTACTGCAGTTAAGAGTACAAAATACTGCTAAATTGTACATAAAAATTACACTTATAATGCTATACGGGAATATAAGTTAAGGGCGTGTGAATATGATCAATATCACGGGGCAACAATGAAAATGTTTCGGGCTTAAACATAGTGAATTTACATGTATTTCCATCCGCTGAATTAAAAAATCACATAGAAAATGATAGATTAGCTCTTGTTTTGAAGATAAAGTGGAATTTCATTTTTTAGAGTGAAGATTTCAAATTTGGGGGATTTTTTGGGGGAGTTAGCACACCTGTCAAATAACTGAAGCAATAATTTTAATGGCGAGGGCGCACAGTTCCACGTTGGGACGCCAATTTGATGCAGTAATTTTTATGGGTGACACACAAGTCCACGTTGAGACGCCAATTTGATACAATAAGTTTTGTATAAAAGTTCCACGTTGTCGCGATGATTGGCAAGGGTTCCACGTTGATGCTACTTTGAAGCTATTATAATGTGTGGCTCAGGGTCAAACAAGGAGGTTTCTCACAGGGTATGCGTGGATGTGTGTGAGAAGGATATTTTAATGACACTGGAATGCCCGTCTCCAACTTATTTATTTACTGCAGCTTTTTTTTTTTTTTTTATTTCAGAACATCGAAATTAAAGCTGCCGACCAACGGTTACCAATATCCCTGTTTAGAGTTACTGACGGCAGAATGTTTATTACTCGATAAACTTTATTCGTTCCTCACGTATATATGAACCGACAAATATCCAAGACAGAACAAGAGGACAGCCCCTAATCGCCCTCACGCCTAGGACCGCTCTAATCGGCTCCACGCCGAAAACTTACTGACCACAGATGCGCGTGGGTGTATCACTTTCACTTTCTGAAAACTCCTTTTCAACCAAAGATCCCTTTGTGGCTATTTTGTCGCCATTATGAATGGTTCAAAGAATACCCTATTCAACAAGTCAAGTGAGCCCCTTTAGAAATCTGCTAAGAACACTGTTTCTTACATTGCTTTTGTTATAACAATTTCCCCCCCCCCCCAACTCCGATTCGACTCAACTGCCCTTGCACGTATTGTAACAAAGAACCATCATTCCTTTGGCATCCATCATGATTCTTTACTTATGGCAAACCTTAATTTCGGTATCATAACAAAACACAATCAGAGATGAATTTTGAAAATTAAGTGATGCAAAAGTTAAGGAAGCAATTTTTGTCAGACCACAAATAGGAGAACTTGTAAAGGATCCTGCATTTGACCAAGTTTTGGAGGGGAAAGAAAAGGAAAAACTTTGGAAGCCTTCAAGAGTGTTGTTCATGGATTTATAGGAAACAAAACAGATGACAACTACAAGCATTTGATAAAAATGCTCCTGCAAAAATACCGTAACCTTGGATACAACATGTCCCTTAAGATCCATTTTCTCCACTTCCACCTAGACTTTTTCCCTCGTAGTTGTGGAGCTGTTAGTGATGAACATGGGGAGAGATTCCATCAGGACATTTCTGTTATGGAACAAAGATATCAGGGCCGTTGGAATGAAGTAATACTAGCGGTTACTGTTGGGCTTTGTATAGGGATTCTGCGGAACTCCATCACAAGAGGCAAGCTAAAAGACGGCGAAGTCAATAGGCCTCCACATGATTCTCTTCAGACACGACTATCTGCGAAGTATTTTTCCAACAATTTAGAACTCTTAGCATGTAATTACCAGTTAAAAAATCAAATACACTTTCATTGTTGCTAGCACGTATGTAATTAAAATGTATCCTGTTCTCTCAATCCGTTAATATGTGATACTTCCACCTTCTGAATAACATAGTAACTAGAGCTAAGAAGATTTTTCATTGTTATATTTGTTTTTCTCAACGCAAAATTAGTAGGAATTGCCGTATGAAGTTCTCGAAACATTTAAAATTAACGTTTTTGCCCAGTGTATTTTAAGAGTACTTCACAAAAGCACTATTTTACGTACATATGTAAGCTTTTACGGTATACTGACACCTGGAGATTCCAAACGACGTTAAATGTCAAGTTTTTCGATGAATATGCTGTATACTTTCGTTTGAAATTTTATATCCGAGCGGAAACTAAACTTAATCGCCCTCAATGGTAGGCATAGCGGACGAATCGGAATGGAATGAAAAACAGTGAAAACATTCAATTTCAGTATATGTCACCAGGTATTGTTGAGCCGCGGCCGGCGCGTGCGAAAGAGGCAGTTAGCGTCCAAGCCACACCCGCGATACGGATGAGCGCTTGTTCCTTGCCGCGAAAGAAAGAGCCAGGGAGCTAGCTGGACTGTTCCCTCTGCTTCGGCTGCCGTCGTGAAAGACCATGAAGCTTCGACAACTTTCGAGAAACGATGGTTCTGTTATAAATAAGCGCAGCGGCTGTAGAGCCTGTCAGTGAGAGAATGACGTGGTTAATGGACTTATGAATCTATTGTGCAGCTGTGTGGACTTCTGACAGGCGACCTTGAAGCTTGCGTTTGCGTACGTTACGTAATTCTGCTGCTGCAAAGGGCTGTACAAACTAATACATAAGCTTCTAATACACAAACTGACATTTCCGCACGTCAAGGGCAAGGTCCAACTGGGGCACGTCGCGTTACGGAGCCTATACCCTATTTTCAGATCAACAATACCCCTCCGACTCAAACTCCAGCTGTATCGGGCGATCATTCCGCCTATGATTCTGTACGGCTGTGAGATCTGGCTAATACCACTTTCGTCAGTCTCCAAACGTTGCAGAACAAGGCACTAGGCATTATTTACGATACAGGCTGGAGATTCCCTGCTCATATCCTACATGAGGACTCCCAGATCCCGTACATTGTCGATGTCATTCGCGAGAGGGCACGATCAATGCACGACAAAATCCAAAATCACCCCAACCCTTTAGTGAACTCCCTGGGAAGGTATGACCAGAGAGATCAAAGACGCTTGCCGTCCTTCAGACTGCCGAGAGACGTCTTGGGGCCCCTTGGTTAACCCAATAAAAACCCCAGACGTCTATGGGACCAATTTTTACGCCTAATGGATCAAGCGCTACACAACCCGTATCCAAAACGGAGCAAAAATTTAAACCGTGTCTCCCAAAACGGGGGAACGATTAAGTGCAACTGCCTACGAGACTTAAACAAGGGCATACCATTCCAAATTCCAAACAAATTCAAACACCCCAGCAGAACATGAAACCAAATACTATCTTATTTGACAAGTTAAGCCGCAATGTGGCTAGGTACTGCGGCATAAGACACCCGGACGGGGAAAAAGAAAAATAGCCCCGCCCGACTAGGACTACCTCTGGACCTCTGGACTTGACATTCTACGAAAATAAGAGTATGTTGAATTAACTGTTCTTTCACACTGGCCGTGTGCAGGCTAAAGAATGGAAATATAGATTCAGATTGAAAAATTCAAAACCATAGCCGGGATTTCAACCAAGGATCTTCTGGTCTACATCCAGCCGCTCTAACCCTTGAGCTACTAAGGCCAACGTGCCGATATGGCATTAAAATCTCCAACTGACTCGTGTTTTTCCCGGTAAACCACTTAGGAGTTCTCATAAACACATGAGACAACTAACTTAATGACGACTTACTATGCTGTAAGTACTTTAAGACCCGGGCTTTATAGTAAACCACTAGGAGTTCTCATAAACACATGAGACAACTACCTTAATGGCGACTTACTATGCTGTAAGTACTTTAAGACCCGGGCTTTATAGTAAACCACTAGGAGTTCTCATAAACACATGAGACAACTAGCTTAATGGCGACTTACTATGCTGTAAGTACTTTAAGACCCGGGCTTTATAGTAAACCACTAGGAGTTCTCATAAACACATGAGACAACTACCTTAATGACGACTTACTATGCTGTAAGTACTTTAAGACCCGGGCTTTATAGTAAACCACTAGGAGTTCTCATAAACACATGAGACAACTACCTTAATGGCGACTTACTATGCTGTAAGTACTTTAAGACCCGGGCTTTATAGTAAACCACTAGGAGTTCTCATAAGCACATGAGACAACTATCTTAATGACGACTTACTATGCTGTAAGTACTTTAAGACCCGGGCTTTATAGTAAACCACTAGGAGTTCTCATAAACACATGAGATATCTACCTTAATGACGACTTACTATGCTGTAAGTACTTTAAGGCCCGGGCTTTATACTAAACCACTAGGAGTTCTCATGAACACATGAGACAACTACCTGAATGACGACTTACTATGCTGTAAGTACTTTAAGACCCGGACTTTATAGTTAACCACTAGGAGTTCTCATAAACACATGACACAACTACATTAATGACGACTTATTATGCTGTAAGTGCTTTAAGACCCGGGCTTTATAGTTAACCACTAGGAGTTCTCATAAACACATGAGACAATTACCTTAATGACGACTTACTATGTTGTAAGTACTTTAAGGTCCGGGCTTTATAGTTAACCACTAGGAGTTCTCATGAACACATGACACAACTACCTTAATGACGACTTACTATGCTGTAAGTGCTTTAAGGTCCGGGCTTTATAGTAAACCACTTAGGATTTCTCAAAAACACATGAGACAACTACCTTAATGGCGACTTACTATCCTGTAAGTACTTTAAAGCCCGGGCTTTATAGTTGGGACCATTATTAGGTCAATTAATAGAAATTAATTGTTCTTTTACACTGGTCGTGTGTAGGCTAAAGTATGGAAATATAGAGTCAGACTGAAAAATTAAATGCCATAGCCGGGATTTCAACCACGGATATTCTGGTCTCCATCCAGCTTCTCTAATCCTTGAGCTACTATGGCCAACGTGCCGATATGACATTAAATTCTCCAACTGTCTCGTGTTTTTCCCGGTAAACCACTAGGAGTTGTCACAAACACATGAGACAACTACCTTTATGGCGGCTTACT
Source organism: Mantis religiosa (assembly GCA_030765055.1). Lineage (NCBI taxonomy): Eukaryota > Metazoa > Arthropoda > Insecta > Mantodea > Mantidae > Mantis > Mantis religiosa. Next base: position 206,434,924 of record CM060952.1, on the reverse strand, counting down.
ATGCTGTATGTATTTTAAAGCCCGGGATTTATTGTTCGGACCATTATTAAGTCAATTAATAGAAATTAATTGTTCTTTTACACTGGTCGTGTGTAGGCTAAAGTATAGAAAGATAGAGTCAGACTGAAAAATCCAATGCCATAACCGGGATTTGTGCCACGGATCTTCTGGGTGCCGTCCAGCCGCTATAAACCATTGAGCTACTATGGCCAACGTGCCGATATGACATTAAATTCTCCAACTGACTCGTGTTTTTCCCGGTAAACCACTTAGGAGTTCTCATAAACATATGAGACAACTACCTTAATGGCCATTAATTGACCTAATAGTGGTTAACTACTAAGCCCGGACCTTAAATTTCTTACACGTTGTAAGTCGCCATTATGTGGCCGTATATTGCCAATGTTGTTGCTGAATGTCTTACAAAAATCAACGTGAAGTGCATCCCTCACCATCCCTATAGTCCGGATTTATCCCTATATTTCTTTTCTTTTTTTTTTCTATTTCCTGACCTGAAGAAACGCCTTCGTGGAAGGCATTATCCTATCATCAGAAGCAGTAGTGAAGGCTGCGGAGGCCATTTTGAAGGATCTCTCAAAAATTGGTTTCCAGCATGTCTTTGAGGACTGGCAGAAACGCTGGGACAAGTACATCGCATTCAGGGGAGACTATTTTGAGAAGGATCATCAAAATTATTAGGATGAGTAAAGGTACGTTGTCAAAAAAGGTTGTGATCATTGTTAATTGAACAGCCCTCGATGATAAAAAAGAAACTTAATTCAGCAGAAATTCTAGTTCCGAATTCCGAAATTTTCCGTACCATCTCAAGTTCCTTTACGCATTCTCTAATGCCAGCTATATTCTATTGCTCCATGTGTCCTTCTATCAATTGATATTATCTACTTCAGTTAAACCTTGCGAATTATCTTCAACCTGTTTACCTTTGCGTTGCTTACTTCAACGTTAACCCCTAGTTGCAACAGACGTTTAGCTGGCTCTTTATAGAAGTTCTAAATGTTGATTTGGCTACGCTGATATTTATATAACATACCGTACACAGAAAGACTCACATTTCGTAAAGCATTTGGAGAGGTTGGCTAACATTTCATGCGCAAGTGTACAAAGAATTGACTACAAATGATAGCAGGGAAGTATATGGATTCATACTTGCGTCCATTAAACCGCTATTGCACGGTTACACCTCTCGTAGCTAACGTAGGTGTCGGTCTGCTCTCTTTTTGGCACCCTTTAGCTAAATTGATTCCCAGTGCAAGCTCACTGAAAGCTGCTTTGTGTGCAGATCTGTAATCTTAGGGCTTACTGAACACACTCTGGAAGGGATTAATCGTAACAACATACAGTCGTATATAACTGGCTGCCTCAAATGGATAATTGGCATGTGCACAACAGCGATTGTTAGTGTGCATTGTTAACACAGATGACTAATTCAGTACGCTCTGAATAGTTCAATGTGATGATGCATACACGACCCCTGAAGCTACACTGTAGTGGTCAAGTTCGCGATTCTATCTTCAGGGTATAGTAAACTCAAGCATAAAAAACAATACCAGGTGCCTTGCTTATCTGAAAGGTACAATTCTTCCACTAGTATTACCTCATCCGTAAATAAGTTATGGCTACAGAGATACAAATTGAAATTACAAAGCCTTTACTAAATTATTGCAAAATTGATACTTTATGGGTACAGATTTTGTCGGTGAAATTTCTACAAAGAAACAACGATCAAAATAAAGCTCTCAATGCATAAGATTATTTCAAACCATTCACTTTATTAATTACCAGCATTTGTTTTCTATTCAATTTGTAATCCTAGTTTCATTGTTAGCTATCAGGACTGTTCAATAATGAATGACCATAATTTTTTACGACAGTAGTTTTTCCAATAAAATTAAAACTTATTATATTCTCTTACCTTAATGTGAAATAAAAACGCCGTAGTAGTTTCATTGTTGGTACTCCTGGTTCCCGTCTGTGAGAACCAGGCAAGTTCAGACATGTTCAGTACCACCTAAAGCTGGAATGGAGGTAACACTCGAGGAACAATATGCGGCTTTCAAATGCTAATTTCGTCTCAACAAATCTTCAGTTGAGACCTATACAATGTTACAGGAGGCCTATGGAGACTCTGTTCTTCCCTACAGCACAGCTGGAAGGTGGTTTAAAATTTTTAAAGAGGAGAGACAATCAACTTCAAAGAAAGGTGCACCCGGTGCTATTTTTACGGAAGAAATCAACACTGCTACTGCCGTTGTGAGAGAGGATCGACGAATTACCTTATGATCACTTTCTGTAATACTGAACTTTTCATTGGGTGCCACTCACACGTTGGTGAAAGAAACATTACACATGAGACGTGTTTGTACGCGATGGGTTCCAGGACTGTTGATTCCCGAACAAACGGACATTCGCACGCACGTCTGCATGCAGTTAAAGTTGATGCTAGAGGACGATCCGGTGTTTTTTTCAAACGTAATCACTGCAGATGAAACTTGGCTACATCATTTTGATCCTGAGAGCAAACAGCAAAGCTCAGTGTGGAAATCTCCTTCATCACCAACCGCCAAAAAGCAAAAGTGTTTGCTTCTGCTGGGAAAGTTATGGTCATTTCATTCATTGTTATTCACGGAATGGCTTATCCGCATGTTGTACCTGCACACACATCAGTAATTGGACAATACTACAGGGATGTCCTGAAAACATTGCAGGTTCATATCAGGTGTAAAAGACCACATTTCCATGGAGCAGGTTGGAAGCTGCAGCACGATAATTCGCGGCCACATATTGCCAATGTTGTTGCTGAATATCTTGCAAAAATCAACATGAAGTGCGTCCCTCACCCCCCTTATAATCTGGATTTAGCGTCATGTGACCTTTTCAATACCATAACTTGAAGAAACGCCTTTGTAGGAGGCATTATCCATCATCAGAAGCAGTGGTGAAGGCTTCGGTGGTGATTTTGAACGATCTCTGGAGAGATGGTTTCCAGCATGTCTTTGAAGACTGGCAGAAACGCTGGGACAAATGCATCACATTCAAGGGAGGCTATTTTGAGAAGGACCATCAAAATTAGGAGGACGAGTAAAGGTGCGTTGTCAAAAATAAAATTGTGATCATTCTTTTTTGAACCACCGTCGTAAATTCTTTTCCTACTTTTCTTCTCACTTTATTTTCCTTTAATGCTTCACGTATGCTCAGGATATCGTTAGGCATCAGTGGGTTTCTGAGAGATGCTACAGACAGTAGGAAGTTGATCTCGGTCCTGACATATGACAGCCTTCTCTGATCCACCTCTATTGGTTGAAGTACTTCTCAGTTCCACTAATGCGCGACTCGTCGGGGTAAACGTGTCATTAAGTTTGGAATAGTTAAGGTATCCCTATCGATGTTCGGTCTATAGTCGACTGTGCTTCTTCAGCTCATATCCTCCTTCTGCTGATGGTAAAGAAATAGGCAAGAGGGTTAGGTTACTACGTAGAACTTGAGTAACTAAACCACTCGTTGTTCTGTTTTGTTGCAACTGTAACTCACTGTCTCCACGAAAAATAAGTCGTTTCAAAGCTAAAGAAAACAAAAATGAATTAATTACACGAATGCCCAATCAATATCTATACCTAAAACACAGTCCTGACTTATCACGCAGCAAGTAAGTTGTCAACCATTTTGTTTCGATCATCCCTCGTTTTTGCAGCACTTTCACATTTGCATACCCATATTTTTGTGATATTAGATAAGCCCATTTCTCTGTTCTATATTGAACAGGACAGTACTATTCCAAAAAGCAAAAATAAGTCAAAATATGACGAACTGGGTACAGTTATCACCCTGTAATTTGCAGAGTTTCATCCGCTTAACTTCAATACCAACATCTTACACTTGACTTTATCGATAGCAACTTTTATTTCATTGCACATACAGTTCGCTTACAAAAAGTACTTTTCTGTGAGCACTTACTGGATAAACTCAGCCAAACACAGCTCCAAGAGAAAAGTAATCTCTTTAAATAAATTTTGCAGCACGAAAATTACCGTCGAAGTTCAAGACAGACGATGTTTTATGGTCTATTCCCCTGCTTCTTTTGGTTAAGGAGTCAACTTTGCGAAACAAAGTTCTGAAGTTTTGCACCTCAAGCGATAAATACGTCTACAAACATTTCGTGATTTACAACCAAAGTTTTCAGCCACAAAAATGGCCAAACTAGAACTAAAAGTAATAGAACTGATCGAGAAATATTAGACCTGCTTCAATGTTCAGTAAATATCATTGCAGTAATACCATAAATATTTGAATTTGCAGCAAACACGAAGAATGTATACACATTTACAAAACAGCAAAGAAATTTATGATGAAAAGTTTAGTTCAAGAAAGTTTAGTACTTCAATTGTCATCGACTATGTACTTTTAAAACTGTCGCAATTATGATAAGATTCTAAGTTACTGCTCATTTTAGGGTATACCTTCATTTGTTTAAAGACAAATATAGAATGTGTCTAACTTCTGTTGTAGAGGTAACACGAGGCTTGTCCGTAAAATAAGGTCTTTAAGGCGCTGGAGCCGTGAGGAACACTATTACGCGAGATCTGGCAACACTGGAGTGTAGCTTGGTTTCACCGCTTTAAATCCCCAGCACAACGAACCCGTTGCAAACATTTTTCTTGGCTGGGCAGCCATTTGCGACGGAGCTACCTATCACTTCCACCACCAAGTGCAAGTTGCCTGTAGTGATTAGTTCTTTGAGTTCCAAGGGCACTATCCCCACTGAAATACATGGTCAGTTATGCGAAGTCTCTGGGCCAAAGTGTATAGATGTGAAAAACGTGCGAAAGTGGATCAGGGAGTTCAAAGACGGACGTACAGACGTCGATGATGAACAGCGTTCTGGTCGGCCTTCGGTTTCAGCTGAAACAATTGTAAAACTGGAGTAAGAAATGCTTAAAGATCGGCGTGTAACAGTTCACGAGCTGTCCGAACTTATCCCTGAAGTCAGTAAAACTACGATTGACAAGATTTTGACCGAACATTTACATTAATGCTAGGTGTGTACGAGGTGGCTCCACAAAATGCTCACCGAAGATCTCCTAGCCCAGCTCAGATGGGACATCCTCACCCATCCCCCTACGGTCCAGAGTTAGCACCTGTTTGCTGAGTTGAAGTCACACCTGGGTGGAACACATTTCTAGACCGACGATGATTTGAAAAACGAGGTTGAGCGCTACCTGCGCAACTTGGCGGGAGAGTGCTATGACGGGTATACAAAAACTGCCACAGCGTATGCAAAAGTGCATCCATAGCAATAATAATTACGTTGAAAAATAGCTGTAAGTTCCGCCTTTTTATCAATGTAACATTCACTGCCAATAATTATGTTTTATATATTAAATAAAATTAGAGACCTTATTTTACGGACACGCTTTGTATTAATAGCCACTGAAAAATTTAAAATTCAGATATGTATATTTAAAAAGGGTTTGAAAAAATTTATAGAATTAGAAAAGAAAAACAAACAAAATTGTGTAAAAATATATGTAGTTTTCTGACTGGCCGTAGTAATAATTGTATTTACATAGTAGTAAATAGGCCAATCATATAAAAGTAAATTATGGGTAGCAATAGTAACTAAGGATTAAATAATCTTGGTGTAGAAGACAAAATAAAATTCGTCTTTCTCTCTGGATCGCCGAAGGGAACGAATGCTTTTTAAATTGCTCGGAAATATTTAAGTGTTAAATCGTTTTGAAAGATTATATTGATTCCCCTACAGTATAAAGTTTTGTGATAAGAATTGTAATGGATTTGGTGTTAAAAGAAATAAACAAAAGACTGATTTCTTATAGAAATTCAAATTAAAGATCTTAATGATACTTCACTTGTTACCATCCCTGTAACTTAGAGCTTTCATTGCTCGTAAGTAAGAATATAACAGAAGTATATTAAAAGCTAGCCGAGGCATAAATAAGGATTTTCCTGATAACTTAGAGTAACAACTTCTTCATCAAGTCATAATATTTTGGACGAAGGTAAGATCGACGAAGTAAGACCAACGACGGGAAACGAGATACCAGCACGAATCTTGCTATATATGTTGCCGCAACTTTGGGGCATCGAAACCCACAGCAACGGAGGAATCCTGCTACATATGTCGCCACGACGTGGGGATTATAACATCTTCAACATCGCACCATCCCCCCAGAACCAAAAACTCCTGTTTCAACATGATTTTCGCAAGTAGGGCTTATAGTTCGTCGTTTTCAATCATCACAAACCCACATCAGCGGTGGAATGCCGTTATAGAGTTAATGATATACGGGTTCAGCGTCAATCTCTGTGTCTGCGCTGAATTAAAATTCCATAACTAAACTTCATACTGGAATTAGAAACACCGTTTAAGATCTTCAAACAAATATTTTAAAGTCTCCAGCCACCTCAGATTGTTCGTTATATGGAACATATATTACGTTGCTCATAGTTTCCTTCATTATACAATTAACTAGCTTTTTTAAACTGGCATATGTTTCGCATATTAGCATCACAGGAAGTCCGTATCTGTTAAATTCCGTAGACCAACTATGAAGTACTTTTCTTCTTCTATTCTTCTTCTTCTTCTTCTTCTTCTTCTTCTTCTTCTTCTTCTTCTTCTTCTTCTTCTTCTTCTTCTTCTTCTTCTTCTTCTTCTTCTTCTTCTTCTTCTTCTTCTTCTTCTTCTTCTTCTTCTTCTTCTTCTTCTTATTGTTCTTCTTCTACCTCACGGCTTTGGATTGTTTAACCCGTTCCGGCTCCAAATTGGTCTGCCCATCTTTTCTTCGGTCTTCCCTGGTTTCTTCTTCCTATAAGTTTATAGTTTAAGGCTATTCTTTGTATTCTGTTATTATTCATCCTCTGAAACTGTTCTTTCCATTGATTTCTATTTCTTTCTATAGTGTGGTTTATTTCTTCTACTTTTAATTCTGTCCTAATATCCTGACTACGTTTTTTTAATCAATTTTGGTATATCCAGCTATTGCTCTTATGAATTTCATTTCTGATGACTGTATTCTCGTACTATTTATTTTTGTTAGTGTCCATGTTTCTGATCCATAGATCAGAGTTGGTATTGCCATTGTTTTGTATAGTTTCATTATAGAGTCCTTTCTTGCTTTATTTTTAATGTTATTTTTATTGTGCCTGTTTTATAGTTAAATTTATTTATTTTCTCTATTATATCAGCTTCCCCTTGGTAGAGACATTACGTCCTAAATACTTAAAGTGTGATTTCTGCTCAATTATTATGTTATCTAACACTAATTTTGATCTACTGGATTAATTCCTTTAAATGTCATGGTTTTGGATTTATTTGCTGATATTTTCATTCCAAATTCTGTAGCAATTTTATCTAGACTATACAGCATTTTCTTCACGCCATTTTCATTTCTGGCCATTATTATTTGATCATCTGCATACAACATAGTTTTCAATTTAGCTCCTGATAAATTAATGCCTCCATTGACTTTATTCGACCAAATCCTTACTATTTCGTCAACATACAAATTAAAAAGTGCTGTTGATAAAGACAACCTTGTCTTACGCCACCATTAACTATTACTGGTTCTATTTTATTTATTTTTATTTTTGTGTCAATGTACATACTTCTTACCACTTCAATTAGTTATAAAGGTATGTCTCTATTATTTAACTTTTCCACAGTATCATTCGTGATACTTTGTCAAAAGCTTTATATTAGTCAATAAATAGTAAGTGCGTCTCTAACTTTTGTTCTCGTCGTTTTTCTATCATTTGTTTAAGAGTAAAAACATTGTCAATGGGGCTTCTTCCTTTTCTTAAACCAGTTTGTTCTTCTAGGAGTATTGCATCTGTTATTTTGTTTGACCGAGTACTTATTATTTTGGCATATATTTTGTAGGCAGCACACACTAAACTAATCCCTCTATAATTTTCAGAACTTGTTCTTTCCGCTTTGTTAAATGCTGATATAACTTTAGCTATCTTCCATTCTTGCGGTATTTCTTTTGTTTCACAACACTTGTTATATAGATACAGTAATCTGCCATGTAATTCTTTGGGAGCATATTTAATTAATTATAAATTAATATTATCTATTCCGCAGGCTTTCCTATTTCTACTTCTAGCTATCCTTTCCATTAATTCTCCTACTTCTAACCGGTCTACTTCTGCTCTGTATAATTTATAATTTTGTTTATCTCCTGTGTCACAGAGATTTTTATAATATTCCTCTAATTCTTCATCTTTACTGATTTTTTAAATGCTTTGACTTTCTCCATTGAATTTAGGTTTCTAATAAATTTATAAGTACTTTTAATTTTTAATTATGAGGACGAGTCAATAAAGTCAATAAAGGTAGTTGTCTCATATGTTTATGGGAGCTCCTAGTGGTTTACAAAGGAAAACACGAGCCAGTCGGAGAATTGAATGTCATATCGGCATGTTGGCCATAGTAGCTCAGTTGTTTAGAGCAACCGGACGGAGAACCGGAGATCCATGGTTCATATACTGGCCATGACATTGACTTTTTCACTAAGACAATACCGTTCCATACTTTGGCCTATAAACGGCCACTGTCAAAGAACAATTAATTTATATTTTTGTATACATTTGCGAAACTTACCATGAATAGCTCACGTATCAAATAATACAAATGCATAATTTCACCAACAGATGTTAAAACCTAACAGGACTTTAGCAACAGGTAAGACGAAAATTGCATTTCACCAACATGTGTTAGCTTAACACTTGTGTTAAACCTCTTGTTAAACTAACAAGCTAAATTTCTGTTGTTTTGTCCTTAACAATTGTAAACAGTCAAGATGGCGAGCATGAAATCAGCTGCTGTGGTCGATTTGCAATATTTAAGATCGCCTAAATGGCGTTCGTAATAGCGTACGACCAATGAGGAAAAGCTATTTTGAGGAGCTATCAAAAGAAAACTTTCTACAGAGGTATAGACTGTCGAAACAAGTTACTATTAAGGTTACTGAGGAATTACAGGAGAGGTTAGAACATGCATCGAAAGGAACATGCCGATCTCGCCTTTGCTTCATATATTAATATTTTTTTCTGTTTTATAACCCGTTAAATTATGTGGATAATACACTGTCCAACTCCCGTCTTGAAACTTTCAAGTCACTCGTCACCTGTTCTTCTTCGTTTCTCGGTTTATTTTACGTAATACTGAGATAGAACATCCATCGAAAGGAATAAGCCGATCTCGCCTTTGCTTTAAGTATTAATAACTTTGCGATTTTATAATTAACTGCATTATGTGGATAATACATTGTCCACCTCCCGTCTTGAAACGTTGAAGTCACTCGTCATTTGCCCTTCTTCGCTCCTCGTTTTAAATTTACGTAATATTGAGTTAGAACATCCATCGAAAGGAATATGCCGATCTCGCCTTTGCTCTAAGTATTAATAGCTTTGCGATTTTATAATTCACTGAATTATGTGGATAATAAACTGTCCACCTCTCGTCTTGAAACGTTCAAGTAACCTGTCCTTCGTACCTTGTTTTAAACTTGCGTAATACTGACGAATTTGTTTGGTGCTTGTAGTAGGGACACATGGATTTGAATTAAATTCGTTTCCAATATTTTCCCACGTGACATCTTTCTCTTCCATACTCACCACATCCATCCTCCTATTTTCCACTCTTATACTTCGTCACCAGTTCAATTAACAATTAACAATTACAATTAACAATTCCTTCTCTTTGTCTCAAGGCTTTTGTTTACGATTTTTTTCACCCGTCATTTTTTTCAGCTCTCTGCAGACGAAAATGAAAACAAAAGTGCATCGGAGTATGTTCGGAAAGTAATACGACTCATCCAGCCTTCTGTAGTCTCTTTGCGTTATTACGTGTTTGTTAACATTTTCAGAAAACAGGTTGGTGAAATGTAAGAAATATAACAGGTTTGTTAGCGCTGTGACAATTGTTACGTTACATTCGGTAATGTCGATTTTAACATCTGTTAGTGAAATCGGGCATCAGGCAGATAAGCACTAAACAAGTGACTGTCCCACTAGCCTCCTGTAGGACATCCATAGAAACTGTATAGTATGAATAATAATTTCTAGAACATATATTTAAATAGCTGCTTAGAAGTGCAAAACGCATTAATTGTACCGTGTCTACATTTAATTATCAGTATTTGCGCTACCAGATGTTAAATATTAACGTCGAACTATTCTAGCATTCCGATACTTCTCCTTTATCCCTCCACTTTTTATTCGACAGCAAGGTATGCGTTCCTTTTTAAAACAAATTAAAATCGGGCAGAAATGCCTGATGTGTGTATATAGAGTATCATTAATAAAATTAAAAAAGCATAGAGATCTGTTACAATACAAGGGTACTATTGTTTTACCTTCCAGTGCAGTGTTCATTAAACGCCTTTCGCTTTTGTATTGTATATTGATCACTTGCTCTATGTCAAGTTACAGGTTTTACAGCTTCCACTGGTTCACCACTTCGCTTTACAGTTGAACTTAACTTTGATTTGTTTTACATGCTCAAACATCTGCACTCTATGTGTGGGCTTTCCATCATGCACTTCAGAATGGAGGAAATCTCATTTAAAATATCTGCAGATGCATTAGAGAACAACAAATGCTATGTTTTCGCTTTTTCTCTCGCATTGCGCATATTCTTGAACGCGGAAGCAGAAGAAAGGTGGAATGCCATAACACCTACAACAGATAAGATACGCCTTAACCAGCTACTGGAACTACCGCCGTTTATTTGTAATTATAGTTTTTCAAGGTTTCCCAAACAGATAGGACATTTACTATCATTCCCTGTAAAATAATAGAAATGACAGGAGCTGCTGATACTGTTGAAGTGAGAATGTGATACCTGTTTTGTTATCTATGATTTTAATACCTTTGTTATACAGGGTGATTCAGAAAGACTTTTAGAAACTTCAGGCATGAGTTACTCGCACCAAAACACGGAAAGAAGGTCATAGGAGCAAACGTGCCTTAATCATTAATTTTCTTGTTGCTCCTGCCACAATGAAAGTTTCAGTTCAACGGCCTTCGGGATCTAACCTCAAAACTTCATTTCTCTATGCACTCATAGAGGGCTTTGACCTTGACTTCCAGTTCTATTTGTTTAGCTCTTCTTTCAAGTTCCTCGTAAACTTGTAATAAAGTTCTTTGATCTCTTGCTACGATGACTATGTTGTTTGCATATATTTGGTTAGATTTATAAAATACAGTCCCTTTAAACTCAATTTAAGGGTGACCTATCCAGATAAGTGTATTTCCAGAGCTTTCCCTTATCCTAAAAAGTGAATGTCTGGTAACTCGAGACTATGTATCCTATACTCTTTGGGGGCCGCGCCGTGGCTCAGTGGTTAGACCACTTGGCTCTCATCAAGGCGGCCCGGGTTCGATTCCTGGCGACCGCAAAGTGAGATTTCTGGTGAACAACACGGCGCTGGGGCGAGTTTTTTCCGGGACCTCCGGTTTCCCCCGCCATCTCATTCCACGGGTGCTCCATCTTCATCTCATGCATCATCAGTGTCACCGCCTGCGGTGCCGTATGTAGTAAAAGCGGGCGTTAAATACTACACACATTTGTACTCATTAGGACATCATTTCTTCACTGTGTGATAGCACTTAAGGGTATGGAGCACCGAAAACCTCAAATCCAGCAATTTTCAACCAATCTTGCTGAAATTTTTATTGATGCATAATGGACAAAGAATTCAAAATTTGGTTTTTATATATTCAATAGTTTTTTTAGTAATTAAACTGTGATGTGCAAAATTTGAGAAAAATTCAAACCGCTCCACGTGATGAAAATTTTCCAAATTTTAACTTTTCTATTTCTAAAAATATTTAGATGGTTCTGCAGAAAGGATTTTCATATGAATATCTTATACTGCCTTTAGTTACAGAGGGGAAAAACATTAGGTATGGAGCATGCAAAAAAAGCCAAACAATGATTAAAACTTTGATATTTTTTATCAATAACTTTAAAAATATAATCAGTATTAAAAATGTATATGATATAAACATTTTTTTGCTTTCTAAGAACCTGTGTTGAAAATTTTAGAGCGACTGAATCTAAACTGCATCCCGTGGAACATGTTGAATGACAAAAAATGTTGAAAAACTGTAACTGAGTAAATCAAATGTTAATCAGCTACATGTAGCTACATGCTACATAAAGTAAGCGTAATTGGTCCTTCCCTTGGCTAATTTTTAGAGATGCTGGTGAAATCTCAGTGTGCATTATGTCTGACTACAGCTTGGGTGAGGCATAGCACACAAAATTGAATTCACTAATGGCTGATGTCACAGCAACCTGAAGACTCTTCTTTAAAACAAATATTTTTGGGCAATTATGCCATATCATGTTATGTAAACTTTCATTTGCATTTTGTGTTTTACCCAATGTACATCTCCTTAGGATTTCATCTGATGCCAGCCTTTGGTACACAGCCATTAGTTTTCTTACCACATTAGACCTCAAGTATGTTCCCATTGTTGTGTTATGTTTAGGTGCTTATTCCCATGTATCGTTTAGCCTATTCATGATCTTAACTATGTACACAGTCAAAAGAAGTTGAGTTGTTTCAAAGAATGTTTTTCCTATAACCTATATATCAGTTTATGCACGTTTTGATGAATAAAATACCTTTATAAATGTTAAATGACACACTAAAACTCATAAATTATATATAAACAGTATGTAGTTCAACGAGAAACACAAGAAAATCCCGACCATTAGAAACTCACACAAAAGCAAAATATAAACATTATTATTTGCTTTCAACGCTTGCAGCCAGTGTTTTGTTTCCATGGTGCCACATATTTTAAGAAATAACCATCCTTCAGAGTACCAAATTCCACCAGAAACTTTGTCCGATAATTTCATATGTATTAATTTAGTACATTCAATCGAACTCAAATGACAGAAATTCTGTGCACGTACGCATGGGCATTTAAATTGTCATGTGAAGGTATTTAATTGCTTCAAACTCAAAAATTTAGTTTGATTGTCATAATATAAGGTTCAAAGTGTTTTCTTAGCTCAAAAAAACAAACATATTTTTTCCCATATTTTTAGCCAATTTCGGTGCTGCATTCGGTGCTGTTGTAGGACGAAAATTTAAGAAAACCTTAATATAAGAGGTTGTTACATTAATTCAGAGGACAACGCTTTGCATTATTGCCCACATTGCCGACGTATACACATATTTTGTGAACCCTATTGCTCTGTTGTGCAAGAACAAGCTGGTTTATTTGCAATTAAATAGTTCATAACTGGAAGCCAAGCACCTACAGCATTTTCCTGGCTGGATCCCGGAATTGCGCTATTCAAAGCAATAAATTGATGTGGGCGCATCCCAAATTCCTTGCATGCCTTGGTCAAAAGCGCTCCAAACATACACAAAGAACAAAGGCCAAATTCTATAGACTTCTGTATGTTTCACATTTTAACCTTGGTTCTATAACTCATGTATTATCATTTTAGTGCTCTTTTAAATGGTCGTTTTAAATGGTCATTTGATAAGTCTGGTAAAACATGATTTTATTTATGAAAGCTTCGCGGGTGATCAGCCGTGGCAAGTTAATAAAATTCTAGCTTTCAGCAATTAGAGAGTACATGGCGTTCTTCAGGATCTGATGAAATCCAGAGGTCCAGAGGTAGTCCTAGTCGGGCGGGGCTATCCCCGTCCGGGTGTCTTATGCCGCAGTACCTAGCCGCTTTGCGGCTTAACCTGCGAAATGAGCTAGTAGTTCCATGTTCTGCTGGAGTGTTTGAATTTATTGAATGTTTCAAATTTATTGAATGGTTGAGATGGGTTGCCCCTCTTGTCGTGGGCAGCTGCACTTAATCGTTCTCCCTTTTGGGAGACACGATTTAGTTTTTTGCTCCGTTTTGGTTACGGGTTGTGTAGCGCTTGGTCCTTCGGCGTAAAAGTTGGTCCCAGAGACATCTGGGGTTTTCCTTGGGTTACCCAAGGGGTCCCAGAACGTCTCTCGGCAGTCTGAAGGACGGCAAGCGTCTTTGATCTCTCGGGTCATACCTTCCCAGGGAGTTCACTAAAGGGTTGGGGTGAATTTGGATTTTGTCGTACATTGATCGTGCCCTCTCGCGAATGACATCGACAATGTACGGGATCTGGGAGTGCTCATGTAGGATATGAGCCGGGAATCTCCAGCCTGTATCGTAGATGATGCGGAGTGCCTTGTTCTGCAGCGTCTGGAGCCTGACGAAAGTGGTATCTGATGAAATGACTGAATCCTTCTCGCTATATATGATCAAATGGTGGGTGGCGCTTGTGCTGCCCTGGCCAATGTTGATGACATCTTTGTCATCTGGCCTCAAGCAGAAGACAAACTTACCGACCTACTGGACCATCTAAACAGCCTGCATAGTAACATTATATTCACCATGGAAGTTCAGAAAGACAACAAAAAAGTTCTAGAACAATTTCTTGTATCTCTATTAGTTCGGAAACATTACAAAACACCGTCGTAAGATTGTAACATTAAACAATATATGGCAAAAGAGTCATCTAGACACTAGAATTTCACACAATATTTGATACTAGTGGACAGGTATTTGCAAAGTACCACGAGATATTACTGAAATTAATGTATGACTTTCATCTGTGGCTGCCGAAACTGTCATACGTTTTTATAATTCGAAAATATTAAGAATAGAATATAAGTTCGCAAATGTTTATTCATCGGAGATATAAGCGATGGAAAAATTACAATACTCAAAGAATTGCGACGATACGATGACCTCTTACTTCTTCTGGTAACTAACACAAAGGTTCTGCAAACAAAGCTACAAATCAAATAGTTTCTAGTAAGGGTACACGGAATATTGTACTGCATCTATGTGAGCATAATTATTTATTGCTTGTTATCATTTAAATCAAAAGAACTGAACTGTTACCATCCCAATCGATTAAATAGATGTTTAATGTGCAGAAACTGGCACTTGTTTAATGTTTTGTTTTATCTGCAATGATGGTGACTAATGACCATCAGAATTAATGGATTTCAATTAGCCACTCTAAAATTATGACCTTGTAACAGAGATTCAATTGTATTTGTTCTAAGCTAGATGTGCGACAAAAAGTATCCTAATTACAAGATAATGACATATACATAAAGTAGTTTGAACGCAATCAGGCAATCAAAAGGTAACAAATGCTGAGATAGGATCTTGCTTTTATGATATTTACTCTTTTGTCAGATAATTGCAAACCTTATAATAATCTCAATCATAACCGGTTGAACATCATAATTACCGACAACTTGACACCATATTGAGGCTCTGTGTTTCCTTTTTTATTATTTGTCCATATTTATTGAACCCTATTTTACACAGTGGTATATTAGGGTTAGAGTTGATACATAAAAATATACAATTGTAACAAAAATATTTTAAATACTAGAAGGAAGAAAATGTTTCAATCTGATACATATTAATTTAAAATATTTCAGACGTTTAAACAATGAGTATATAAACATCATGAAGTACTTATACCATTGTGGCTTCATTAGCAAAGATGTGAGCGGAGCAAAAAATCTGTTCCTAGAGAGTCTAGCTTGAATATCAATTCTTGTCTTTCTCTCAAAAAAATGGGACAACAGAAAAGGAGATGAACCACAGTTTGAAATTCTTCAACACACATGCACTCGGGGTTGGATGTTAAGTGAAAGCGTGATAAGTATTCACCAAATTTACCATGTCCACTTAAAAATTGTGTCAAAACAAAATTTGGTACAAGAGTTTTACATTTTCCTCTGTCATATACACTAGGGAAAAATAATGTTTTTGTTAAACTTCCATTTGGAGTTGTTAGCCATTGTTGGTTCCATTCTCAAGAATATGTTGATGTATTATTCTCCTTACAGTAGAAATAGGACATAAAGGGTATATTACAGGAAGATTGGATTCTGCAGCAATCAGCTCTGTCGTTAACTAAAATTTCACTGTGTCCTTTAAGCCATCCCATGCAAATATGTCCTGGATGGTTTTGAAGAAAGGTCCTGATCTCATGTGCTAATGAATTTAAATTGTATTTATCATTAATAGCGAGTAGAGCTGATTGTTAAACACTGTTCCCATTAACAGTACACCATTTTATAGTTTCTTTAATTGCTAAGAGCTCCGACTGAAATACAGAACATTCATGCTCTGTTGGTTCATGAAATCAAAAGTCTAGGTTACAAACACCAAACGTTTCGCTTTATTTCCGTAGAAATACGCTTCGTACACATACACAATACAACTTGGAAGGCCAACGACCACAAAAAAGCACAGCTGTTTACGCGCATGCGTTCAATTACCGACTGACTCCTGCCTTACCATGCCATGTGGTGCTGGCTGTATTTAGCCAGAAGTTTTTTTTGCTGCGTGCCCACGATGTTGTAGGTTAAGATGTAGGTTTTTAGATTTATGTTATGTTATAGGGTGACAGTTTTGTACTTAGGGGTTGAAGAACAGGATTCAATGCCTTGCACCCTGGTGTTTTAATTTGATTTTAATTTGGGTAACAATTTTGATGCCAAGCTGCTTGGGAAAATTATGTGGAGCTCAGCTTTAGCTGCTGTTCGGATTAGCTCCTGGATTATCTCGGGTGCTCGCAAGCCATGCGGGGTAACCGGTGTTGTCTAAAACGGCGTCTAGTGGGGTCATAATCTCCCAAGCATCTGACAAGGGGGCTTGTATGATTAGGTTAGCTGGCGTTTAATTTTGATGATCGGCACCTAATTTCATCCTCCACGTATGGAAGACTCGAAGCCTCGTGAAGCATCCTGGTAAGAAAATAACATCCCACAGAATGTATAGACCTGAGTCCTCTATTCTGTGCACGTTGAAGTCATGCTAGCCAGCTGACTGCGGCCATGCCCAAGATCTCGCAGGCATAAAGCATTACCGGGATTACCAGCCTCGGAAGAGGTATAACTTCAGGCCAACTGGCATCGAGGTTGACTCCAGCTTTAGATAGAGGGAAGCAATTGCTCCCTGTATCTTCGCCGATAGGTCCCTGATGTCCTGGCGAAAAGTTAGACCTCTGTCCGAGTTGGCACCTAGGTGCTGGACGGAGTTGGTCCACTCTATCCTTCGACCTCGGTAGCTGAAATTGGGGCAGTCTGCGGGGGTGCGGCGCTTTGTAAAAAGTATGGCGTGGCTTTTGTCCAGATTAACGGACATCCACCAACGCCTACACCACTGTTGTGTGAGACGGAGATGTCTTTGTATAGGGTTGAAGGCTCTGAGGATGTGTTTGTCGCTAATTAAGTACAAGGAGACATGAAGGTTAAGAACTACCTGACAACAGAAGAGGGTGTCATGTAAGCCAAGGTAGCAGCAAGGTAAGGACAAATAAATGTAGCCTAAAGTTGTAAATGGTAAAACTTTGGAATATGCAAAATAAATAGTTCATTCATTTATTCGTTCGGTTACAAGTAGTCTTTCGTGAAATATACATTAAATTGGTCTACTAAAAAGTCCAAATGTAATAAAGTAGCTAGTGTTACCTTTTATCACATTCCAAATGCGTGAAGAAACACTTAAATCATACGAAAAGCGGCATAATTAATGTTTCATTATATCTTAGTAAGATAACCAATCATTTAAATGCTTTGCCTAGTGCTATCTTCGGTTGGAGCTTCCTTTTACGACTTCTTTAACGATATGCCAAATGGAAAATGCGGGAGTGTAGCATCACCCTTTCCGCAATTTACTTGGTCGGATTCTGAAGTAATTAATCATCAAGCTTCCATAAGCGTATGATCTTGAATAATTAGGGTTAACTAAGTAGGAAATTAAAACATAAATTGATATCGACTTAAGTTACCACCTGTAGCATGGCTTTGGTGATTTAATTACTTATCATACCCCGGAAATAATTTGTGTGCCTTATTCTCTGTGCACATGGCTCAGACTCGGGGTCCATTTCCTTAATACTGCTGTGCTAAAATATAGTATTCCTAGCTCAAATACTACAGCGACTTTCAACCCTTTATTACAAAAAACAATGATGATCAATTAACAGCAGTTGTACTTTATCCATACGTACAAGATTTATGATTATTTTGCTACTGGCTTATGAGGAACAATTAGTCCCCTAGGTAGCATGTCTGCCTCAGTTCAACAGGTCCCGAGTTCCAATACCGTCAGGATGAATTATCTGCATATGTCTTTCCGGTGCTTTCCCTTATTCTGTAAAATGAATGTCAGGTAACTCTAAACTCTATGTACCCTGTACTCATTTAATATTTGCTTCATCCATCGTCTGGTATGACTTAATGTTGGAGGTTTCCTCTTATCCTGAAAGATGAATGTCTGGTAACTCTAAGCTCTATGTATTCTGTTCTCATTTGAACATCAATTCATTCATCGTCCGATATGACAACGTTGGAGGTTTCCTCTTATCCTGAAAGATCAAGTTCTGGAAACTCTAAGCTCTATGTACTCTGTTCTCATTTGAACACAATTTCATTAATCGTCCGATATGACTTAAAGTTGGAGGTTTTCCATTATCCTGAAATATGCATGTCTGGTAACTCTAAGACCTATGTACTGTGTTCTCATTTGAACATTATTTCATTCATCCTCAGATATGACTTAACGTTGGAGGTTTTCCCTTATGTTTTCCCTTATGAGGAGCATCGCTGGGAGAAGTATGTAGAGTTACAAGGAGACTATGTTGAAAAACGTCGAGTACTATTTGGACGTGTTACAGAGATGAGAACATCGCTGGGAGAAGTATGTAGAGTTACAAGGAGATTATGTTGAAAAACGACGAGTACTATTTGGACGGGTTACAGAGATGGGAGCATCGCTGGGAGAAGTGTGTAGAGTTACAAGGAGACTATGTTGAAAAACGCCGAGTACTATTTGGGCGGGTTATAGAGATGGGAGCATCGCTGGGAGAAGTGTGTAGAGTTACAAGGAGACTATGTTGAAAAACGTCGAGTACTATTTGGACGTGTTACAGAGATGGGAGCATCGCTGGGAGAAGTATGTAGAGTTACAAGGAGATTATGATGAAAAACGTCGAGTACTATTTGGATGGGTTATAGAGATGAGAACATCGCTGGGAGAAGTGTGTAGAGTTTCAAGCAGACTATGTTGAAAATCGTCGAGTACTATTTCGACGGTTACAAAGATGGGAGCATCGCTGAGAGAAGTGTGTAGAGTTACAAGGAGTCTATGTTGGAAAACGCCGAGTACTATTTGGACGGGTTACAGAGATGGGAGCATCGCTGAGAGAAGTGTGTAGAGTTACAAGGAGATTATGTCGAAAAACGCCGAGTACTATTTCGACGGTTACAGAGATGGGAGCATCGCTGGGAGAATTGTGTAGAGTTACAAGGAGACTATGTTGAAAAACGTCGAGTACTATTTGGACGGGTTACAGAGATGGGAACATCGCTGGGAGAAGTGTGTAGAGTTACAAGGAGACTATGTTGAAAAACGTCGAGTACTATTTGGACGGGTTACAGAGATGGGAGCATCGCTAGGACAAGTGTATAGAGTTACAAGGAGACTATGTTGAAAAACGCCGAGTACTATTTGGACGGGTTACAGAAATGGGCACATCGCTAGGAGAACTGTGTAGAGTATGTTGAAAAAAGAATTTGAAGAAATGTATTTTATCTTTATTAGGTAGGAAACTTTTCAGACCATCTTCGTAAGCATTTGATCAAAACCAGCCCAAAGCGGTTCACTTAAAGATATCAACAACAGCTGATGGCAGTAAAAGACATATCTGTAAGTGCCGATAATTAGCAATTTTCGTGCATTTTAACTTTATTGCTTGACCTATCATCTTTACATGTCATGGAGAATCAGACATTCTAAATGACACGTCACTCTGTTTTGCCACGCTGTACCTCATGTTGGCATTAGCATCAAGGAGTATCACATGTCCTACAAACGAGGCTGAAGTAGTCTGCAAGTTGTACTTTATCAAGCAAAACGTCAAACATTCCGCCCTCCATAACTCATGTTGCCCCAAACTGCGGTATAAGATTGCCCTGTGCTCTACGTATTTCAATTTAAAGGGATATTTCCAAGTAGCAACGCTCATAGCTGATTCAAAATACACAGGATGGCGCACGAAAGGTCATACATTGAATTTGTGTAATAAATATGTTAACTGCGGCTTTGCAATGCAAGAATTATATGACAGCCACAGTTCTTTCATGTTTCATCAGATTGTCAAAATCGCGCATGCGTGATTTCGCCCTTCAGTGTATTAATATGGCGGACAAAGTCCGGTTGGCGCTAGAACAAAATGAGAAAACTGTTTTATGCTGAAACGAAGAACGTAGCAGAGACGCAACGACGTGTTCCTGTACATTTTGGTACAAGGTGGGTCCTCTGCAGACAGGCAGTGTATAGACTAACCACACGGCCATATTTTAAGGGTATGTATGACTGAAATTTCATGAAAATCGTGAAAATAACGACTTTTTTATTTTAATTCTATAAAATAATTTAGACATTCCCGAATGCGAAAAATGCATAACTTGCCCCCGAACGCCATTTTTAAATGCTTATTTAAATGTCGTTGGCCTTTAAACTCTCGTCAGAGTCACGCCCTCTTTTGCCTACATCCACATTTTTTGTCTGTTTTTCGTTCTTAAATTTTCAATTCAAGAAAAGAAAAATAAGGCTTTCAGACAAAATACTTGCTAAAATGTTGCCAATATATCAGAGGCTGGCTTCTACAACATTACTAGAGAGGTGCAAAACAGGAAAAACACAGAATGCCAATGAATCTTTGCATCATGTAATATGGAATAAATGCCCAAAGGAAGTTTTCATATCAAAACAAAAATTGGATCTTAATGTTATTAAAAGCATCAGTGAGTTTAACATGGGTAGTCTTAAGTCATTGAGCTGCAGCGAAATATCAGAGGTGAAAGTGTAGTAGACTCAGCAAGGAAAACTTCAGTGCAGCGAGATCAGACCCGTATCCTGCAAAGCAAGAAGCGAAGTTGTGCAGAAGAAAAGCAACATCTAAAGAAGAAAAAGGTGGAAAAAGCAGCAACAGAGGAGAGGAAAAAGAAATCTGAGGGTCCAACCTATCAGCCTGGTGGATTTTAATGTGAGTTATGCAATCAAATCTTTAATCGCTGTTTTCTCAATGTTCATATTTTCAGCATTTTTCTTCCTGTAAAATGCTCCTTGCGATGCAGTTTTTGTACTACATGCATGAAATTTCCTACACAGGTTTAGAATATCATGAGGAATGGAAATTGCCCTAGGTTTTATTGTGAAATGTATATAAGCATATATTTTTAATTTTTAAACACAAAACTTACAGTTTTTAGACAAAACAAAAGAATATTTGTAAATTAAAAAATTTTGTGACCTAAACTGAAGGAGACACAGAAAAATCCAGAGCAATTTCAAAAAGTATGTGTATTATGAACATAGGGTTAAAATATCAGACCAAAATTCAAAATATTTTGTCGCAAGGGACTTTTTTAGTGACGTAACGAAAAACATACAAAATTTATCATAATTTCTAAACTGCTGGAGAAATATGGTTTAAATTTAGGTTGTAACATGTTTACATTATACTACACCTATGGTGTAAATTTGAAAAAGCTAGCATTATTAGTTCAGAATTTGAGAATTTCAGTCATACATACCCTTAAGGCAAAAGCGACCTCTTGTCAATTCAATCCGTTTTCCAGATAATATCGAAGCTGTGAGAGTGACTTTGACACGAAGTCCCAGGAAATCCACGAGACGAGCTTTGGCCGAAATGGACATCTCACGTCGTTCGCTTCAAAGAATACTTCACGCTGACGTGAAATTATTCCCATATATAATGACAGTGTTGCACAAACTGACAGAACATGACAAGGTAAAGCGATTACAGTTTGCGACTTCGGCTCTTATAAATGATGATGCCGTGTTTCATATCACTTGGTATTCTACTGAGGTTTACGCAGGGGCGGCTTCTGAGGTAGTGCCGCTGTGCCATGGTACCATCTGTATGAAAACGAAAGAAAGAGAAGTGTATAAGAATTGCGCAAAGGAATTGTTTATGAGTAGTTGCTCCCTCGTTTGAATAGTCGCGTTAAACGCAAGCACGCTCTCTTGATTGTTTTCCGTAGCTTGGTGCCTTGGTGCCACAGGTGGACAGCTGCAAATACTTGGGAGTGTACCTGGCAAGTAATGCTGGATGGGACGAACAAGTAAATTTCACATCTAGGAATGCGTGAAAGGCATTACATTTCGTAATGAGAATATTGAAAAAGGAGAGCGCTAGATCCAGGGAAATTGCCTACAAGGCCTTAGTGCGGCCGGTTATGGAATATGGAGTAGCATGCTGGGACTCGTATAGAGCTAACCAAATCGATCCGTTAGAAAAAATACAGAAGAGGGCAATAAAATTCATAAAAAGAGGCAAGTATTTTGGGCCTGTAAAATGAGATGAGACTAAATGGGAGGAATTAAGAATTAGGCGTAAAAAGCATAGGTTGGTAGCATTATTCAAAGCTAATGCTGGTGTAAAGGCATGGGTGGACGTTAGTGTAAGGTTAGATAATCCGGATTATTATGGACGAAACGATCATAGGTATAAAATTAAGGATAGAAGATACAGAACCGACGTAGGAAAATTTTATTTTGTTAATAGAACCATTGAAGAAAAGAATGAATTGCCTGTAGCAGTCTTTCAGGGCTGTCCCCTGTCGCTGAAGAAATTTAGAAAAATCTAGATAGTTTATAGTTTAACTTTTAAATTATAATGGTATATAATATTGTGACTTTGTGGGTTCGTGAAATAAAAAAGTCCAATTACACCACTCAACAATGTTCTTTATTTCCACCGACTTACAGTATAACTCTTGCCAATTACACAAAATTACGTAATACACCAATTACGATTCACCAGTTCGTCCGTTACAATTTCCTTGTACTCGCGATTACATCAACTCCGATACTCATACACGGTTCGTACAGTCT
Organism: Mantis religiosa; assembly: GCA_030765055.1. NCBI lineage: Eukaryota > Metazoa > Arthropoda > Insecta > Mantodea > Mantidae > Mantis > Mantis religiosa. The sequence goes on along the minus strand of CM060952.1, from coordinate 206,411,922 downwards.
TCCGTTGCACAATCCTTTCGTACATTAACACGTCACTAACTCTTACACCAAGAACTGCGACTGTCTCACTAACTGACCGACCAACTCAACACAGCACAACAACTGACCCACACTGTCTGTCTGTCCCTCTTTATATAGGAATATCCCGACTTCTGGTGTTTGCAAGATTGTTCTAGTAACAGAAAGATCGAGAACCAGGTGGAAGGGAAAACAGACGCACAATTATGTTTCTTTCCGACCACTGGCTGTCACCACTATAAGACAAACGAGGGAGAGGTGTGGCTAACGCGGTCCTCCCCTACCTTCCGTTCGCAGCTGGTACAGGGTGCTCCAGCGGTCCCGTTACACTATGTAAATAGAGAATTAAATAGATATGTTTTAAGTGACTAAAGTAAAATAATATCATGTTTGTATTGTTTACTGTGTTATTGTTGTAAATCTAGTATTTGTAATTTAATCTGTATTCTTAACTCTGCCACCGGGTAGTACCCAATTGCAGTGAATAAATACATACATACATACATACATACATACATACATACATACATACATACATACATACATACATACATACATACATACATACATACATACATACATACATACATACATACATACATACATACATACATACATACATACATACATACATACATACATACATACATACATACATACATACATACATACATACATACATACATACATACATACATACATACATACATACATACATACATACATACATACATACATACATACATACATACATACATACATACATACATACATACATACATACATACATACATACATACATACATACATACATACATACATACATACATACATACATTCCAGAACGGCACCATCTACGCTCATAAGCGCCTGTGTTAAGGTCTAGGATGTCTGCTTATACACGGCTTCTTATGGAAGAAGGTCAGAGAAGGTAGTGCCGGGATTTCTCTGGCGCATAACTTATGCTTTGTCCATTAGAGTGCAGTAAAGCACGGAACTTCAGAGAACTACGATCCTGCCACCTTAAGAAAGACAATGGTAAGAATACATTTCGCGCTATACCTTCTTTTAATGCAGTGTCACCATCCTACTGCAAGTTAATGCTGAAGAGCTTCAAAACGCAAATTAACGCTCAATGAAATCAGTTGTAGAAGCACAACACACAGATATCTTTATAAATAAAATTAATTTGGTTTCAATGTGAATATAATATTAGATTTTAAAATTAAGAGACAGTATTTCAACATGTGCATATTTCACAGCAGCTGGTTTGTTGGTACAACATAAAACCCGCGCGTCCAGCATGTGTTAGACACATGTTTTCAAAACAATGGTAGAGTAGTTCTGTATGTGCTCTTGTAATGCTGTAGTTCATCGTGAGCACGGATTTTAAAAACAGTGTTCAGTGTTTTTTCATTAAGTTAAACTTCACATTAAAGTTACGAACATGAACAAGGTGAGTGAACTACTGAAAACTTCATTTAGTAACAGTACTCTAAGTGGAAAACATTCAGATAAAAACAATGGGTAGGCTACTCCCGAATCTGAATCTGCAGCAGCAAACAAAAAATCGATGCCGTAAGTTTAATCCAGATATTTATCAAAAGAACAAATGGATTTGCGGCTGTGTCTTTTGCTTTCCTTGTGTGTTATTTGGGGGAGATGTCCATTGGTGTAAGACTGGAATAACTGATATTGGGCATTTATGGTCTAAAATTAAAATGCATGTAACATCGAAGCGACACATGGACAATGCTCTGAGCGTTTCATTTCTAGTCAAAACCAACATTCAGGACAAATTAATTTCGCAGTATAGGCGAGTAGAAAACAGCCATAACAAACAAGTAGACAAGAACTGGTATATATTGAACTTAATTACAAACTGTATTCGGTTCTGTGGTGCTTTGGCGCTGGCTCTTAGGGGACACGACGAATCTGACGCCTCTCAAAATAAGGGGGCTTTTTGTGAGATCATTCAGTTTAGTGCGGAGTTGGATAAAGAACTTCAAGTACATCTCAGCCAGCCATCAGTATTCAAAAGCATTTCTAAGTTTGTTCTGCACGTTCTGTTTGGTACAGTATATTATAAAATAGGATGGATTATTGATAAGATTAGTTCGTAATTGGTACACATATTTATACTTTAACAACCGTTATTTATTTATGGCACCATCAATACAATACCTCACCGGCCGCCCCTGGGTTTACGTTCATTTGAGTGGTAGCTTCAAGACAGTTTATCAAATCTTGGGCACGAGAACCTCCTGGTGTTTTACACGCAATTGCAAATTGCAGAGTTAACATTCCGCGCTACTTGGACATGCTACACAACAATTTTCTTCCGCAACTATATGCAACACTTTTGAATTTCATCAATATATGTTGGAATTATGGGCATTTACCAGAAGAATAGAATATTACGTTGATATGTCTGACTTAAAAAAGGGAGACCGAACTGAATGACAATTATAGAAGAATCAATCTTTTGAAATCAGGTTACAAGATCTATGCAAAAATCGTAACACAAAGAATTGCTCCAATCTCAGAAACTAAAGTGCATCATTTAAAAAATGGATTTAGAAAAGGGCGTTCCTGCAATAATTGTATTTTCATAATAACACAGAATATGGAGAAACGACGAGAATATATTCTGCCAACTTTAATATCTTTTATAGACTATGTAAAAGCTTCTGATAAAGTAAAAAGAAATCTGCTATTGGAAATAATGATTAAAATGAATTACCGCAACATTTAGTAGGAACAGTACAAACTTTTATCACCCGAACGTCGGAACTCCCTATAGAACCGGCCAGAGGGGAAACATTCAGACCACACCTACCCATTTGTCTCGTGTCACTAACTAAAGGGATCATTAGGTAAACGGCGGGAGCCCTGTACCGTCTCTTTCCCCTCGCACCAGACGTCTCGAAACCTCGGGATAATTGTGCGCGCCGCGAAGTTTCTAGAAACGGCGATCATCCCTATATAAGGCCTGTAGTTGGCAAGTCAGTTCAGTTTCCATCAGCTTGCACCCAATCGTCTCAAAGATCTTTGAACGATTGCTCCTCCCCCGCCTAATTCCTCTCTTTGAGGAAAGGCTCCTACTCCCGGATCACCAATTCGGTTTCCGTCGGGGCCATTCCACCACCTTGCAGATACTGCGCTTGGCGCAGAAGGCTGCTCTGGGATTCCATAATGGCCTCAGAACCATCGCTGTGCTCTTGGACGTGGAGAAGGCCTTCGCCACCACGTGGCACCAGGGGTTGTTGTTCAAACTCAAAGAAGCACAACTCCCTCCTCCCTATCTGTCATTATTCAGCAGGTTCCTCAAGGACCGCACCTTCAGAGTGCGGGTCGAGGGGAAGCTATCCTCTGTCAGACCCATAGCAGCTGGAGTCCCGGAAGGTAGTGTCCTGTCCCCGTTACTCTTCGCCGCCTACATGTCTGACCTACCCAAGGAACCGCGCACTGTTTTGTGTCAGTATGCCGACGACGTCCTCATACTGGCGCAGAACAAGAACGTCCGCTACTGTCTCCCCCCTCTACAGCGTCAGCTCCACGCCATTGGCTTATGCTGGCTAAGACCCGTAGCTGGCGCCCAGAAGGTGACCTGCGGTTATAGCGGAGAAGAATCCCCTGGGTTCGAACCGCCAAATACCTGGGAATCCAGCTGGACCGCGGCCTCACTTTCACTCCGCATGTCAGGGCAAAGGCCGACCTCGGCCACGCTACACTCAGGCAACTCTATCCGATCTTCAGATCCACCATGCCCATCCGCCTCAAACTGCGGACATACAGTGCGATCGTACCGCCTCTGATCCTGTACGGGTGCGAGGTCTAGGGTTCGGTGGCTCATACCACCCTCTGCGGGCTGCAAGCCGTAGAGAACAGAGCCTTAAGGATGATCTACGGTACCGACCGCAGGTTCCCATCTCACTTCCTGCACACCCAGTCTGGCATACCATACGTCGAAGACGTCGTGCGAGAACGAACACGCACGTTGTATGCCAAGATCACTCCCCACCCTAACCAACTGATGAATACACTTTGTCAATAAGACCACCGTCTCCTCAGGAAACGGAGGAGCTGTCGCCTACCCAAGGATGCCTTTGGGTGGTACAGTCTGCCTCTCCTCCCTCCCCTACCACTCACCGCCAGCTCACATCGCGCCCTCGCCGCGGCTGGCAGGTTAACACCTGCAGTCGTGCCCTGGGACGCGCACGACCTGGAATTACTAAACCCAACAACCTAATTTCCATCTGGTCTCTCGCTACTGGTTCCACCACGACTTATCGGCTCGCTAGCGACCGCAAAAGCAGGGTTGGAACGGGCACTGTTCACCCAAGGGGGAATATCCCGGCACCAGAAGCATCAGTAGAGGCCAACTGCGCCGTCTAACATAACGACACGCAAGCTTGCGCAAAAACTAACATCTACTATACCGCACGGGTAAATCCGCACAGCGGATAGGTACCGTGGCGTGTAACCCTCCGCCCGGGAGAAACCGGGCGACCTGCAACTGCTCTTGACTCTTGGATCAGTTCAGTTCCTGTCGAGTTGCTGTGAGGAGCGCCCAATGAGGGAAAGGACTGTGTATGTGCATCGGAGGAGTGTACGTAACTGCGTGCAGTGGACCTGTGACAGACGAACTGGTGAATTGTAATCACACAAGTAATCAATTGTAATCAGCAAGTGTTCCAATTGTAATTCTGTGGAAATAAAGAACATTTTTGGGTGGTGCAATTAGACTTTTAATGTCACGAACCCACAAAGTCCCAGTATGTATATAAATACAAAATTTAAATTGGAGAAATCCATAGAAAAAATAACCTAGTAGAGATTAATTTAGGACTAAGACAGGGGTGTCCATTGTCAGCTACTCTATTTAGTATATATTAATGACGCAGTTGTACGATGGCAAACTATGCGCAGAACACATTTTAAATTTAAGCGGAGAAATGTTGACAGATGTCTTGTGTCATGTCATGTCGGCTTGTTGGCCATAGTTGCTCAATGGTTTAGACTGGTGGACGGAGGTAAGAATATCCGTGGTTCAAATCCCGGCTATGGCATTGGATTTATTTCCTGTTTGTTCGTTACTGCGGACCCTTAGCACTCGTGGTACCTCTGACGTTACTAGAGGAACCTCAGGCCGAACAGCCGAGCCCCTCCTTTGGGAGTTGTTCGGATTGGGATGGCTTCGAGGGGGCAGTGTGTTCCCGATACCCGTGGGAATCGGGTACGTCTTCGGACGGGGTTGAGGGAAGCCATTAAGTTTCCGGGTACTAGCCTGCTTAGCTAGTAGAAGGTGTGCTAGATCACCAGGCGGCCCCACCGAGGTCATATCGGTAGTCTTCACCTTGAGTGTTGACGCGCGTAAGTGGCGTAACCACTTCCATCCCGTCTTGTGTCCCTAGGACCAGATGGGGGAGGGGCTTGTTAGGAAACTAGGTCTTGCCCTAATGGAAAGCCCCACGAAGGATGCCGGGCGCCCTTCACGGGATAGTTCGGATAACTCCCTGGTTGAAAGAGGCCCGGGTCTTGTTCCTACGGGTTCAAGGCTAATGGGAGTAGAACCTCTGGACTCAACTGTTTGTTCTTTACTTATTGCTCAATTACAAGGTTATACATTAAAATACAAAAAACAATGGTCACTTGTCTTCCACTGCATTTACTAGTGAGTATTTCTGTACGTTTGTGACAGATATTCTCCCAGTCTACTGCACTACAGGTAATGACAATTGCATCACAAGAATATTTTTAAGCTTCAAACATTTTTCGAGTAATTGTGAAACAGGATTGCATCGCTCCGAAGGGAAAGGGGAATGCTGCCGAGTTCATCAGCGGAAAACATTCGCCACCTTTACGCTGGATCACTCACTAACACTAATGAGCAGAATAAAAATGAAACACGAACAGAGAGATACGTCGCATTAAGTAAAAACGCCGGGAGTTACACGTTGCCATTTAAACACTCACGCTAAAAGCTTGGTTATTATGATGTGCTTTTATAAATCAGGCTATTTAATGCGAACCGCCTATTTTCCATAGAGACCGATATGAATCTTTTATGAGCATGATCCGCCATTTCACGAGCAAAGTTGTCGGAGTTTTATTATGTTTGTAATCCAGTGTTAATTGAACAGCATTACTACAAGGTGTTCAAGCGAATAAATACCAAACGCAACGCTACAGAGCTCAAAATTACTTAAAAGCAGTTCTTAAATTATAGGGACACTTATAAAATGTCCAACCTACAGGCAGTACGATTCATGGTGTCTTAAAACGACATACCGCGCAAATTAACACTGTATTTACACATTGGTTGTATATATGTAAATACAGAGATATACTACATAGCAAAGCGAGACAACGTATCCACAAAAATTCGCAAAACAGAGATGTTTACCTCAGGTTATCGCACATACACGATGAGTGCAGTGTATTGTAACTTTGTGGGTTCGTGAAATTAAATGTCCACTTGCACAAACTCAAAATGCTTTTATATTTCCACCGAATTACAGTTGGAACACTTACCGATTACATAGAATTACGTAATGCACACAATTACAATTCACCAGTTCGTCCGTTACAGTTGCACTTTGCACTCGCAATTACGTACACTCCACCGATGCACATACGCAGTCCGTTCGCTCACTGGGCGCTCCTCACGGCTGCTTGCCAATAACTCAACTCAGTAGCCACTGCAGCCGCTTTTTATAGGAATATCGCTGTTTCTGGAACTCTCGCGGTTCAGTGAATCATCAAGAAGGTTCGAGACGGCAGGGGGAGGGGAAAGTGACGGCACAGTGGCCTGCGATCCCTGCAGTTGGCGACACGAAACAAATGGGTAGGCATGAGCTGAATGCTTCCCGTCTGACCCTACCCTGCTGCTAGCTGGCCGTGTCTTCCGATAATTAAGAGACAGTATATATACTCTGTTCAGATATAATCATGTCTTCTGGACAGCAATGTGTCATACGAGGGCTGTTCCATTGATAATGATCACAATGGAGTTATGGTCATCTAATTCATTGATATTCATGGAATGGTTTATCAGCATGTTGTACCTGCACACTCATCACTAACTGGACAATACTACAGGGATGTCCTAGAAACATTGCAAGTCCATATCAGGCGCAAAAGACCACATTTCCATGAAGCAGGCTGGTTCATACACCACGATAAGGCGCGTCCGCATATTGCCAATGTTGTTGTTAAATAACTTGCAAAAACCAACGTGAAGTGCATCCCTCACCCTCCTGGTGTGGGTTCTTTTCGGTTCGTTGTCCTTTTGAGTGCTTTGTTAGGGATGAAGTATGAAGGGTTTAACGGTGAGATGGAAAGGTTGGTGTTTTGTCTAATTGTCGGTGAGCTGGGATCTCTTTCTCAGGGTTCGGTTATAAAAAGTCGTGCTTACGGTCTCTCTATTCCTTTATTTTCCTTAACCTGGCTATCTCTTTACTCTCTTGCTAGCACTTTCGTTGTCTTCCTAGTTTTCCTTTCCCCTTAACGTTTTTACGTTGCTTTGCTAACTCCCCTTATTCGCTATGTTGCACTGTCTTCAAGACCTTAACTCTGCTTCGGACTGCGACATCGGATCCTACTTCTCCCAATAACATGCCTTCTTCCCGTCGTATGAAGTACCAGAGTGACGCTTTTTCCCCCGTCGTATTCCCAGCTTTTCTTCTAGCTTTTCTAGCCTATCACGGCCCATTTTCTATTCCTTTACTATTTTACGCCTATCACGTGGTTTACTATACATTTTATTGGCAGGGTTTATTTCTTTAATTTTCTCTTATTGGTCACTTTCGTCGGTCTTTCCTTTGCAGCAGTCACATTCCCACCCCTTTGGGTTGTGTGTACTCTCAGCGTCATAACGGTATTCTGTCATGCTTGGCTACTTTTCTCTTAAGCTTCGCATACCTTGCTGGCGTCTCAATGTCGAGGGTTTTTGTTCTATTGTTCTATTTCCTGCCTCGTGTCTGTGCTCAGAAGCAACTCCTGTCCGATTTTTCTTTCATTTACACTATATTGCTATTTCGAATATTCTTTTTAACTTTATTTCTTATATCATTTATTCCCTTTTTATTCCCATTATGCTTATTTATGATCTCTACTGTTGTATTAATTTCTAGTTATCTTTTTCCTCTTGGAACCTGAGGTTTCTGCTTCACTCCCTATAATCCGGATTAACCCCAATGTGATTTTTTTCTATTTCGTAACTTGAAGAATCGCCTTCGTGGGAGACATTATCCATCAGCAGAAGCAGTGGTTATACGCCTTCTGACTGATCATGTGCCGTGGCTCCCTTCACCTACACCAGTCAAGTACATTGGAGTGTTACTGGACCCTCGGCTTACGTTGAAGCCTCTTTTTGACCGCACCATTAACCTGGCATCCGCTCGTCTTTCACAACTATCTCCATTATTGCACAAACATACTTCACTTGATTTAGAATCTTCACTGCTCCTATACAAATCTCTGGTTCGGCCTCTTATTACTCATGCCTGCCAGGTCTGGGGGGCTGTCTGAGGCGTCTACAAGTCATCCAGAGTCGATTCTTGCAAATCGGCGCCAATGGTACTTGGTTTCTCCGCAACCTTCAGCTGCATTACAAGATGGGACTTCTTCCTCTCCACCATTTCATCCGACAGACTGCTCGACGCTTCTTCTAAAATCTACGCCACGTCCCAGGAGCTGTGACGTATAACATCGGCGTCCGAAGTCGCCGGCCAACACGACTGAAGAGACGACTACCACCCGACCTGCTTTACAGTGATGGCACTTCCACTTCTGAATAATCTACTGCTTCAATTTATCTTTTCTATTCTTCTGTTCTACTATGTAAATTCTCACTATGGAAGTATGTATACCATTTTATTAGTTCAGCGCCACATTTATATTAGTGCAGTAACACATTTGTTTTAGTTCAGAGGAGGCACATTGTTCTTCCTCTACAATGTTATTACTCTATAATTATTTTGTATCTGTTCTCTCAGATCTGTAAAGCATATATTATTGTTGACCAATCTAATAAATATATTAAAAAAAGAAGTGGTGAAGGCTGGGGAGGCGATTTGAAAGATCTCTCAAAAATGGTTTCCAGCATGTCTTTGAAGACTGGCAGAAACGCTGGGACAAATTCATCGCATTCAGGGGAGACTATTTTGAGAAAGACCATCAAAATTATGAGGATGAGTACACTCCATTTAACATGAGGTGGCAGCTCAGTAAAGTTGCGCACTAAAGGAATTAGTCTGTTACCAATCCTAAAAGGACACTGAGGATGATTTTATACATGTGGAGCTATTGATGGTACATGTGTCAACTACTCCACTTGTATAAATCACCTTCAGTCTTCTTTTATGTTTAGTACCAGACGAATTCTTTTAGTGTGTATCTTTACTCAGCTGCCACCTTAAGTTAATTGAACTATAAAGTTGAATTGTCATAAAAGTAGTGAATCATTCTTTACTGAACAGCCCCCTCACAAATTAAACAAGACAACAGGAAAATGATTACTTACAGTGCAGTATTCCACATGTAATTTTTCAAATATTTGTATAAAGATTAGAAAAAAAGAATGCTACAGGTTCCTATTTCTTGACATCTAACACTGCAATTGCTGTAAATTCTTTAAAACGTTTTGGTGCCATGGCCAAGTGCGCAATTACTACTTTAATTTGCATCTCAAGATGAAATACAGTGATACTTTACTCTCAATTCTGACATTTTGTCATTGCTTAACAAACGTAACACCCATTTGAAGAGATAATTCTGTTTTACTCTAGAACTTTCGAACATTAACTTTTGAAGGTATAAACTACATTTGATGTTATTTATGGTGTACGGATGATCTCCAGATAATGTCATTAAGGCTGAGTTTTCGGTCATATGTATCGCTGTCACGCACCTTGATGATGCTATAATCAGTTTACATGCCGTATGGTCCACGTTCATTTCCAACAAGTTATCCAATGCGGAATAACGTAACATTAAGCGCAAATATGTGACGCTACCAACATTTCGCGAGTAGTAATCAGTGGTTATGAGTCATGTAAAAATAGATTTCTAAATTTTTTCAAGCAAAAATTGTCACAAAGCGAAATTTCGCTCACACCAACTTATTATCCAACTGGTGGTGGAATGGAGAAGTGACGTCACATGTACTACTGAAGTCAATTGAACTATTATTAGTATTACGAGTGCTGTTCAATAAAGAATGATTACAATATTCTTTTGACAACGTACCTTTATCATCCAGATTATTTTGATAATCCTTCTCAAAATAGTCTCCCCTGAATGCGATGTACTTGTCCCAGCGTTTCTTTCAGTCTTCAAACACATGTTGGAAACCATTTCTGGAGGAATCCTTAAACTCCCCTCCGCGGCCTTCACCACTGCTTCTGATGATGGATAATGCCTCCCACGAGGGCATTTCTTCAAGTTAGGGAACAGAAAAATCACATGGGGCTAAATCCGGACTATAGGGAGGTTGAGGGATGAGCTTCACGTTGATTTTTGCAAGATATTCAGCAACAACATTGGCAATATGCGGCCGCTCATTATCGTGGTGCAGTGTCCTGCCTGCTTCACAGAAATGTGGTGTTTCGCGCCTGGTAAGGACTTGCAATGTTTTCAGGACATCCCTGTAGTATTGTCCAGTTACTGATGTGTGTGCAGGTACAACATGCTGATAAACCATTCCATGAACATCAAAGAATGAGATGACCATAACTTTCCCAGCAGAAGCGACCACTTTTGGTTTTTTGGGGGTTGGTGATGAAGGAGATTTCCAAACTGAGCTTTGCTGTTTGCTCTCAGGATCAAAATGATGTAGCCAAGTTTCATCAGCAGTGATTACGTTTGAAAGAAACTCCGGATCTTCCCCTAACATCAACTTTAACTGCATGTTACCTCCATTACAGCGGTAGGCGATACTGAACATGTCTGAACTTGCCTGGTTCTCACAGGCGGGAAAAGGGAGTACTAAAATTAAAATACTACGGCGAGTTTGTTTCACATTAAGCTAACAGAACGTAATAAGATTGAATTTTAGTGGGACAAATTATGACCGAAAAATTGTTCTGACCATTCTTTATTGAACATCCCCCGTATTTAAAACAGTCACTTGTGACTATATATAAATTGTATGCCACGTGAATAGCAGATCATTTTCTAGAAACAACGAACATGTTTATTCGTGCACTAATTGTGCACTGCAAAAGGCCTAATATTTTCATTAAACTATATTTTAGGATTGATTTTGGAAGACAGCTGAATTATAGCATTAATTAAAGCCTCATGGATGATGAACCGCGTCAAAATAACTAAATTCGAGCTTTCGGCCAATGCAAGCTTGAATTTTGTTTTAAGTGCACTTAACTTTAGCTCCACAGTTAATTTATCCTTCATGACTTTTCGGCTAAGTATCATTATAATGGCAATTACTTCACCGTCAATTCATCACCAGAATCCTGTGGTGTATATAGCGGAGATGTGCCCAGTATCGCACGGTGTCAGTATCTCGTAGTTGTCGATAGATAGTAGAAGCTCATGGTGTGTATTTAGACAAACAACTATATTTGTTACCAACGGAAAGTTTTCCCTCCTCTTTGACCGTTGAATCAGAAGTTATTGTTCAGAGAAGTCGTGTAGTGAACTGGAGCTCTGCTGTTAATAACTTGCTGACAATGCTGCTGCCTTGTCCGGTGAAGAACTAAGTAAGTATTTGTACTCATATTATTTGGTATTAAGTAGACTACACAAACACAAAATACAGTGTCCGTTTAAAAGAATCGGGCCGTGCTATGACGTTATATATACGTACGTGTGAGTTGCTCAGTACCGTACGATAGCAATTTTCCCAGTACCGTACGCGAAGGTATATATTTATCCCCTGAACTTGCACTGACGTTAAATGAATTTTTGTTTATAGGCATTACTGTCAACATGGAGGCCAAAAGCAAAGGAAAATGGTCATACCAAAATGTGAAACAAACAATAAATAATGTGACAGAATGATCAATGAGCCTGAGAGTAGCAATATATGTAGCTGAAACATTAACATCGGCTCTGTATAAGTTGATGCTGCAGGAAAAGGCGCCAAAACAGAAGAACAAACCAATAGCAAAGGGAAGCAAGATTAACATTAATAAAACTATAAATAGAGAACCTAGCTCTAACTCAGTGTCAACAGAAACTGGAAATAGTGAAGAGCCTTAGAGGACTAAAAGAAAATTAAATTTTGAAACAAAAACCAGTGTCGAGTGAAGTGTTCTAACAGAGTGTATCATTTGTTTAGAAATCACAGACGAGGCTTGGGTTCAGTGTCTATCGTGCAAGGGTTGGACACATATTGAATGTACAGGGCAAGAGAAAATTGATTTTTATAGATGTGATCAATGTGTTTAAAAAATGTTTCATTAGTTCTAAGACATTTTTACCTTTGTTGCGATAATCACTAAAGAACGTTTTGAAAAACATATTATCATAATACTTTGTTCTTTTTTATCTCAAAAATGCTATAATTATGATAAGAGTAATTATCTTGAGATTTGTTGTTCTGTTCCTATTCCTTTATTTATAAATATGTATTTACGAGGCATGTTTATTAAGTCAGTACCATTTTGGAATTAAAAAGGACGCGCAATAATTTTACATTTACGTGAAAGCCTGTACATAAATCTACTTTTCTACATAATTTCCGTGAATATTGAGGCACTTCTTATAACGTGGCACCAGTTTTTGAATACCCTCCTCATAAAAGTCTGCCGCCTGACGTGTTAACCACTGTATCACAACCGTTTTGACTTCGATATCGTCTTGAAGACGCTGACCGCCCAGATGTTTGTTCAAGTGCAGGAACAAATGGTAGTCGCTGGGCGCCAGATCAGAGCAAAACAATGCCCTTACTCAACTTGCTACGTATTTGTTCTGGATTGCAAGCCACAGATTGTTCAATGTCTCACAATAAGACGCTGCATTGATTGTCTCATTACGAGGCAGAAACTCCACCAGCAATACTCCTTTTCTGTTACAAAAAACTGTGCACATGATTTTCCGGGCAGAAATTGTTTGCTTAAACTTCACTTCTGTAGGTGATGATGATTGTCGCCATTCCATGGATTGTTGTTTCGATTCTAGTGTGACGTAGGCCACCCATGTTTCGTCACCAGTAGCAATTTGGTCTAAAGAATCTTCACCTTCATTGTCGTACAGCTCAAGGACAGTCAATGCACTGCCTAAACGTTGGGTTTTGTGCAAATCCGTCAACATTTTCGGAACCCAACGTGAAGTCAATTTTCGGGATTTTAAGTTCTTGGTCACAATGCGATACAAAACAATACGAGAATATTGAGGAAAATAGTCGCACAATGATGAAATTGTAAAGTGTCTGTTTTCTCTCACCTTTTCGTCCACTTTCTGCACCAAATCTTCAGTAACGACTGAAGGCCGACCACTCCGTTCTTCATCATGCACATTTGTGCGGCCATTTTTAAATGCTCTCACCCATTTCCTTACCATTCCATCACTCATAATGTTTTGTCCGTAAACCTCATAGGCCTCACGATGAATATCGATCGGTTTTACGCCTTTAGCACTAAGAAATTGTATAACAGTCCATACTTCACAATCGGTGGGACTCACGATTGTCGGAGGCATCTTAAACACTCAGTAACCAACGTATACAATGAAGAATCAGACTGTAATGGCGTCAGTGCATAGACAAGAGATGTAGGTAACCAGCGCGCAAGCGCGGAACGGCAACCGTAGCGCTGCGGCGACGGAATCGCTAAACGGTACTGACTTAAAAACAGGCCTCGTATTTACGTCTGTCCGGTTTTGGGATACTCTTTTTGAGAAGAGCAGTTATCACTAATATTTACTTTAGTTATTAAAAATCAGCATGACTCGCGTTCATGAACGTTCATTACTAATGCTGTTTCTGTATGTTATTAGCTTCATAGTAGCGACCCCGGTTCTTGTTCTCCATTGCATTTTCTTTAAATTTGTAAAAAGCTTAGGTGTGCGGTCCTGGGAGAATCTCCCCTACAGATATTTCTGACATGTTGAATCCAATTAAAAATAACGAGCATGTGTTTATCCAGAACGTTATTTGTGATGATGTGATTATATGTTCAACTTACTTACATTCATAAAAAATGACAAACTGCTTCATGCTTTCCGTTTCGAAAGCGCAAACGTTTCTTTTAGGATGTGTGACATCTGAAGAAACAGCTCTGATGATGAGAGGAACGGAAAGTAAAAGGAGAGCTCTGTTATTGTAGTTATTGATAGCCTACACGTGCGGATATTTGTAAAGTCCTCGATGTATTACTGTTATTTGTGGAAACAAACGAATGCTTACATTCCAGAATAAAGAGCACTCAGCATACAAGTAATTATAGCCTACGGCGTTAGTGTTGCAAAATAGTTGCACTGTATCTTACCGGATGTAAGAGAGTCAAAGAGAAGAATGTGCAGTTGGATCTCTTTATATCAACAACGAAAATGAAGCAAAAGTCTTGAATTTTGGGAACAGGAATGCCAAGAGCTAAGTACAGAATTTTTTAAACATCTTCTCGGGAAAAAAGTCAGGTGAAAGGACGACTAGAAGAGGACGTTTGATCGCTCACATCTTCAGAATATTTTAAGAAATATTATAACCACAAAACCTATAACTGCATGTAACATACAAATCAACAAAGACAAAACACTATCAATATCGTATCACTGAACAAAACACTATTTTCAATAAATTAAATGCCAGGCCAAGAGAGGGCGTGACTGTAGAAAATTAATTGGGTCAAAGAACTGTAACTACTTAATTTAATGATCAAGCGGCATAGATTGTAACGTTTCCAGTGAATGACTTAACGCGTGGAAGCACGGTCTCACTGACCCGACATGTTTGAAAATGAATAAGGATAAGGAAGTACTAAATTAAAAAAAGGCCCAAAATAGGATGTTTAAAGAAACAGATACAAAAATTTTCAAAGCTGATTGTTTCCAACTAATTCTTTATATTGCCAAGGTTCTGTATAGCAATGTACCTTTTTTCTTTGCGTTAGAAACAGTTAACAATTAGGTTTAGAACATACCAATTGAATATCTCTGCCTCTGATTAAAAATGGTTATTTCATTAAATACACTGAAGGTCAGTACGGTTTCTTTTTATGTTCTAAGTGCCCCAACTCCTCGAAATTGGCCTTAAATGACAGGAAATAACATACCCAAGATATGGAATAACAATTTAGAAGGCGTGTCCAAAACGTGCATGGTGAAGCGAAACCAAACAGTGTTGCCCCATTGTTCCTACCTACGAAGGTTCGAAGAGAAGGCTGTAATGTTGAGCCTTTGAGATCCCAGTCGGAAATCCTTTTCTAGTCCACGATGCTCTCAGACGAAACATCGGAGCCAGTCCCTCCCGGCGCTGCGATATTTAACTGTCGAAGTTCTTGCTCCTTCTATAATCGGCACTAGCGCTACCTAGCAATCAGCGGCAGTACACGTAGAAGACTCGTAACTAGGCAGCACAACCAATAATCTAAGAAGCTGGAGATGAGGAACACAGCTCGGATGATGCGAAGAGCCATAGTTACAGAAGGTACATGATTCTTTGGGACAAGATGGGTTCAAGATCTGTTCTTCTTAAGCCGACTGATTTCCATTTAAAGCCGGCTTCCAGGAGGAGCTGAACTGAAATCCAGCATCACGACTAAGCGTGCTCCTTTCACAGGAAATGGCCAAAGCCGGCTTAAATCGCTGCTCCAATTAACTGTTGTATTTTGCCAAGACGGTTTTCTCCTGAAAGTTGGCCCTATGGCGTTTATCAAAACAATGGTCTGCCAGTCCAGACTTCTCAGGTTGCATTAAACGAATGCTCCGTTCATGTTCGATTACCCTGGCAGCGATGGCCTTCCGCTTTGTCCTATATACGATGTCCTACATTCACAGAGAATACGATACACTCCCGGAACTTGGAAGTCTAATTTCTCTTTCACCGGTCTAAACAGATGTTTAATCTTCGGAGGTGGCTTCTGCATGCTGTATTTGGTAAGACTTCTGCTGATTCTGCCGGATGGATTGCCGGTAAACGGGATGCAGGCTGTAGCGATAGGCTTATCTGACGCTTGCTGTATTACAGGTTTCCCTTTCCTAGCTTTGGTGATCGAGGCTGCTGATTCTGCCGGATAGATTGCCGGTAACCGGGATGTAGTCTGTAGCGGTAGGCTTATCTGACGCTTGCTGTATTACAGGTTTCCCTTTCCTAGCTCTGGTGACCGAGGCTACTGATTCTGCCGGATAGATTGCCGGTAAACAGGATGTAGGTTGTAGCGGTAGGCTTATCTGACGCTTGCTGTATTACAGGTTTCCCTTTCCTAGCCTGGGTGATCGAGGCTGCTAATTCTGCCGGATAGATTGCCGGTAAACGGGATGTAGGCTGTAGCGGTAGGCTTATCTGACGCTTGCTGTATTACAGGTTTCCCTTTCCTAGCTTTGGTGACCGAGGCTACTGATTCAGCCGGATAGATTTCCGGTAAACGGGATGTAGGCTGTAGCGGTAGGATTATCTGACGCTTGCTGTATTACAGGTTTCCCTTTCCTAGCTTTGGTGATCGAGGCTACTGATTCTGCCGGATGGATTTCCGGTAAACGGGATGCAGGCTGTAGCGGTAGGCTTATCTGGCGCTTGCTGTATTACAGGTTTCCCTTTCCTAGCTTTGGTGAACGAGGCTACTGATTCAGCCGGATAGATTTCCGGTACACGGGATGTAGGCTGTAGCGGTAGGATTATCTGACGCTTGCTGTATTACAGGTTTCCCTTTCCTAGCTTTGGTGATCGAGGCTACTGATTCTGCCGGATGGATTTCCGGTAAACGGGATGCAGGCTGTAGCGGTAGGCTTATCTGGCGCTTGCTGTATTACAGGTTTCCCTTTCCTAGCTTTGGTGAACGAGGCGACTGATTCTGCCGGTTAGGTTGCAGGTAAACGGTATGTAGGCTGTAGCGGTAGGCTTATCTGACGCTTGCTGTATTATCGGTTTCCCTTTACTAGCTCTTGTGATCGAGACCGCTGATTCTGCCGGATAGATTGTCAGTAAACGGGATGCAGGCTGTAGCAGTAGGCTTTTCTGACGTTTCCTGTATTGCAGGTCTCCCTTTCTTAGCTTTGGTGATCGAGGCTACTTATTCTGCCGGATAGATTGCCGGTAAACGGAATGCAGGCTGTAGCGGTAGGCTTATCTGAAGCTTGCTGTATTGCAGGTTTCCCTTTCTTAGCTTTGCTGATCGAGGCTACTGATTCTGCTGGATAGTTCGCCAGTAAATGGAATGTAGGCTGTAGCGGTAGGCTTATCTGACGCTTGCTGTATTGCAGATTTCCCTTTCTTAGCTTTGGGGATCGAGGCTGCTGATTCTGTTGGATAGGTTACCGGTAAACGGGATAGGGGCTGTAGCGGTAGGCTTAACTGACGTTTGCTGTATTACAGGTTTCCCTTTCTTAGCTTTGGGGATCGAGGCTGCTGATTCTGCCGGATAGATTGCCGGTAAACGGGATGTAGGCTGTAGCGGTAGGCTTATCTGACGCTTGCTGTATTACAGGTTTCCCTTTCCTAGCTTTGGTGATCGAGTCTACTGATTCTGCCGGATAGATTGCCGGTAAACCGGATACAGGCTGTAGCGGAAGGCAGTCTGACGCTTGCTGTATTAAAGGTTTCCCTTTCCTAGCTTTGGTGATCGAGGCTTCAACGTCATATTCGGAGTAGCCGTTTTGACGGAAGGTGGGTCAAAGGTGCTGTAATTCCTGCTTTAAGTGGCTGGGATCAGAGATAGACAAAACTCTGTTGGCCAATGTACTGAGAATACCCACTCGTTGACTCCCAACTGGATTTCAGTTCACTAGGTGGCCATTAGGTTCACGAAAATGCGCCCAAGTACATAACACTTACTTCAAAGGAAGTTGTGAGGAAATTTGGGTTCAAAAGGATCGGTCATCTACCTTATAACCCAGAAGTGGAACTGATAGACGGTTTTGTGCTCATTTCGCTGAAAAGACTTCTATTTTTGTCGTGGGTTGAACAGTTGACTTGAGTGGGTTGACATGAGGACTGTATTGCAAAACAAGAGAGACACTATTGAAAAGTGGTTCTTGTCTTTATTATACCTTCAAAATAGTTTGCTGGATGCTTAGGAATCTAACCAAGGCATTAAATATTGCAAGCCTGTTCAACATACTGTTGCATCCGCTAAGATAAATTGCTTCCAATTTAAACTTAAAAACACTCTTCATATATCCCCTTGCAGCTTCTTAAAGTCTACGTAAAGTTAATACCTGTACTGTATGAAAAATAAATTGTACGCTATTTATCTTCGGGCATGCTTCCTAGGGCTAACTTGCTTGTTTACGGTCGAGCACAGAATTACAATTCTCACAGCAGGAAGGAAATCAGCCGATCTTAGGTCTGCTCGCAAATTTGCACAAACTGGAAAGGCTGTATATCATGATTTTGCTTGTTTAAACTCTCTCTCTCTGTTTCTACCACAGTTCAATCAAGAACAAACGTGAGGGTAATTTAATTTTGTACCCAAGCGCCCTAATGCTTTCGAATGAACAAGGATAGCACTAGCATAACTTTCAAACTAACTTCGTCCTGCTACTTTGGTACATTTTTCAAGAGAGTATTTTAGGAAAGTATGTCGAGTAGAGACAAAGTCGATGTAGGGAGAGCACCCAAGATTGCAATTGTTTATTATCATGCCTCAGCCTTCAATATGTCACAAAGTTTGATATCTTTGCTTCCTTATCTCTATGTGTATATGCGTGGGCGTGTTCATGCGAGCTTCTTAAAATACATGTAAGCCGAAAAGTCCCTCCTGCCTTTCGTAAGCCTTTTTGTGATTTCAAAAGATATGTATCTCTCAATTTTTAAAAAAGGGTAAGTATTCAACTTGCCTCTGCAGATTGTACGGGGGCTGTTCAATAAAGAATGATCACAATTGTTTTTTTGAAAACGTACCTTTACTCATCCTCATAATTTTGATGGTCCTTCTCAAAATCGTCTCCCCTGAATGCAATGAACTTGTCCCAGGATTCCTGCCATTCTTCAAAGACTTGCTGGAAACAATTTTTGAAAGATCCTTCAAAATCGCCTCCGCAGCCTTCACTACTGCTTCTGATGATGGATAATGCCTCCAACGAAGGCGTTTATTCAAGTTAGGGAATAGAAAAAAGTCACATGGGGCTAAATCCGGACTATAGGGAGGGTGGGGGATGCACTTCACGTAGACTTTTGCAAGATATTCAGCAACAACATTGGCAATATGCGGCCACGCATTATCGTGGTGCAGAATCCAGCCTGCTTCACGGAAATGTGGCCTTTTGCACCTGATATGGACTTTAGTGTTTCCAGGATATGCCTGTAGTATTGCCCAGTTACTGATTTGTGTGCAGATACAACATGCAGATAAAACATTCCATGAATATCAAAGAATGAGATGATCATAACTTTCCCAGCAGAAGCAACACTTTTGCATTTTGGGAGGCTGGTGATGAAGGAGATTTCCACACTGAGCTTTGCTGTTTTCTCTCAGGATCAAAATGATGTAGCCAAGTTTCATCAGCAGTGATTACGTTTGAAAGAAACTCCGAACTTCCTCTAACATCAACTTTAACTACATGTTACCTCCATTGCAGTGGTAGGAGATACTGAACATGTCTGAACTTACCTGGTTCTCACAGGCGGAAACCAGGAGTACCACCAATGAAACCACTACGGTTTGTTTGTTTCACGTTAGGTTAATAGAATATAATAAGCTTCATTTTTAATTGAGCAGCCCTCGTAGATACGAACTTTTATTGGTATATATGCGTCTGGCTTCTTCGCTAGTTAGAGAATAAAAGTGCTTTTTCTTTCAAAACTAGCACAACATGACTGTTTATTCATTTTCACTTCAATTAACTATTGATAATAAAGCTGGCATGTGGAGCATTTTCCTGTGGGACACCGCATGATGGTTATGCAAGTAGCACACAGACTGCTGCAGTTCACACGGCTAGGGATATAAATGATGCACGGGATGCTAATGTCATTTCACTCTGTTTACTCAAGCACAGCAAGTAATTCTGAGAGGAAGTTCATCACAGCTCCGCGACAAATTTTACGGGGCCATATACCCATGAACAGCGCCGTGGTTAATACAGCTCGCTCGTTCTGAAATGAAACACTCATTGTGCGCTGAGATGCCAGTTATTGCTACTGACTCATTCATGTGGCACCATTGTGCTCTATCGAAGCACTTTCCAAAGCTACTTTTCCCCAATGTTTTCGGTTGAGTAAGCTGAATGTAATTTTTTCCTAATACTATGTTGATGTTTGCTTTGTCCTGCATTAGAAGGAACAGAACTAGACTACCTCTAATGTTTTATAGTGAACTTAGGGAATCATATTGTGACTTTGTGGGCTCGTGAAATTATGAGTCCAATTGCACAAACTCAAAATGTTCTTTATTTCCACCGAATTACAATTGGAACACTTGCCGATTACACAGAATTACGTAATGCACACAATTACACTTCGTCAGTTCGTCTGTCACAGGTCCACTGCACGCTCACAATTACGTACAACTCCTCTGATGCACGTACACCATCTTCCCGTCCGTTCATTCAGTCGACGCTCCTCACGGCTGCTCGCCAAGTACTGAACTGACCCACCAACTGCAGCCCCTTTAATAGAAATGTCGTTGTTTCTGTAAGTCTCGCGTTTCAGTGAATCACCACCAAGGTTCCGGACGGCAGGGGGAGGGGAAAGAGAACGCCAGTGATGTTTTTCCAACCATCCCTTCGTTAGCGCTATAAGACAAATGGGTAGGCGTCAGCGAATGCCTCCCGGCACTCACCCAGCCGCCAGTTGGTCACGCCATCCGATAATCGGGTGACAATAAATCTGAACCAAATTTTTCATAGATGGTCTCATAAGTAATGCAGGTTTTCTCTCCGGGGTTTTCCCAGTTTGCCAGGCAAATGTTGGGTATGTTAATAACAATACAAGAATTTAATATCCCTCTGTTTCATCTCAGTTATCATTTCGCTCATCTCTCTTCCGGTGGTCTCTTTATAGTAGAAGAGTCGAGGGCAGCGGAAGACCGGTGGTGGGGGTTTGACGCCAGCTTAGTCAGTTCTAACCGCCAAATATGCTCCGGAATGAGTCACCTTAGCTCGTGACGTCACCGCGCTGATATCTGCTGCCCAAGAGGATGTGTCGGAGTTCCGACGGCGTAGGAAAGACAGGAAACGTATCGGGTATTAATAATATGTACAACTTACATCTTATTGCTGTAATAAAATTAATGCTGACTGTTTTAATTACACATCTCGTCACAGTTTATATACAATTACATTTTTATTCTGTGCTATGAGAAAATATATAACACTTCAAACTCGTAGTTTATCTAAAGGTCAGACATGATATAAAGCAAATAAAACAAAACAAAGTAATTTCCTTACACTTAGAGGAGACCGACTCAGAGCAGAATTACGTGGACCTTTTCCGACATTTTCTGTTTCGTTTTTCTTTGAATAGTTTATCAAAGTCAGAACGTAGTGTCAGGGAAATTTGTAATCCAAGGCTGCATGTTAGATTGTGATCCGAAAAAGTACCTCATGGCTTCGACTTAGCTAATTTCATAACAGAAAAAAGTTGTTCACACACATATGTCGAGCTAAATATACACCATGTCCGTTCGGCAAGTAAATACAACCTCGGACATTCTTGTAAATATCAGCCAAGCCTTTCTTGTGTGTACATTTCTCCTCCAATATATTGTCACATTGTACATTTAACAGCTCCATTAGTACGTGCCAGCTACAGATGTATTATTTTATCTTGACAGTAATCCTGCGCGGTAGGGATGAGTAGAAACTGTGGTGAGGATAGGGCACCTATCGCCACAATGCATCACACGCCTAAGATTACGAGAGGGTGGCGGTGCATAAGGTGTCTAAAAACAAATTTCATTCTCGAAGCCAGTTTTGCAGCTCTTATAAACTAAGTTATAATTCTTACTATGGTAGTAATCTCCACGCTTTTGTTGGATCTTAAATAGTACATAGGTATTTGGAACAAAACCCTGTGCTCCTCCAGCAGGCATGATAAACAACTGACGGCCTTTCAATATCGCTGCAGAGTCCCTGTAACGTATTTCACTCCAGGCATATGGTCCAGTATGTGTTTTATTTATATAAGTTTCATCCATATAAACTATATAAACTTCACTTCGATATCTCCGAATATTTCGTAAATACTTAAGCCTTTTTGCACGTATGGTGCGATGTTCGATTAAAATTTGTCTGTCACGCTTAATGTTTTATTTTTAAAATAATCCTAGCATCAAAAAAACTCTTCTTAATGTTCAGACACTGCCTTGGAAGTCAGTAGAATTTTTAAGCTTCATAAGCACTTTCTTAAAAGTTTGTCTTTGTTTTTCTGTGCTTTAAAAGTTATTCATAGTTGGCCTAACTACTTCTGAATTAAAATATCCAAATAAGATTTTGTGCATGTTCTTAATCTTTGTTTGCTGGGTACAGAGATGGATGTTGTTGCACTGGCACCAATGCCTTTTCTTTCCTTAATAACTCTCCTAAACTGCTTTCAGATACAACCGTTGCCTCAGATACCCTTCCACAGATTTTTATAGCTGACCCAGACTATTGTACCTTTTTTATAAATCTATGTACATTGGTTATTACTTCTCGTGTTTCTAAATGTAGCACTTTATTTCCTAATGTGCTGCTAGGAGGCGTCATTTATAAATGCTCTCTTGGAACCAGGAGACAAGCACATTTTGAAACAAGCTGTAGTGTTACCGAGTAGCTCTGCACGTGTTTAGTTGCTCGCAACTGGTACGCAACTGACCTGCCCTTCCCTCCAATTGGAACCGTTCTGAGGTGGACTCGTCCAGATACCACTGCGTATCGCCCTGCACTTTTCAACATAAAAAAAAATACACCTGTACATTGTTGTATTCGAGTGCGGTACACTTGACTGAACCCTCAGCTTCTGTTCTCACAGCGCCATTTATATAGGTAACTTGGTCCTACAAGGCTCTTGCCTGACGTCACATGCATTGAAGGCATCGCTCCCGGCTGAAATACGAGAGCTGTTCAATAAAGAATGACCATAACTCTTTTACAGTCATAATTTTTCGCACTAAAATTCAATCTTATTGTATTCTCTTACCTTAAAGTGAAACAAACACGCCGTAGTAGTTTCATTGTTGGTACTCCTGGTTCCCGCCTGTGAGAACCAGGCAAGTACTCACATGTTCAGTATCGCCTACCGCGGCAATGGAGGTAACATGCAGTTAAAGTTGATGTCAGAGGAAAATCCGGAGATTCTTACAAACATAATGATTGCTGATGAAAGCTGGCTACATCATTTTGTTCCTGAGAGCAAACAGTAAAGCTCAGTGTGGAAATCTCCTTCTTCACCAACCCCCAAGAAAGCAAAAGTGGTTGCTTCTGCTGGGAAAGTTATGGTCATCTCATTCTTTGATATTCATGGAATGGTTTATCAGCATGTTGTACCTGCATACAAATCAACATCAACACAACATACCTTTCCTCATCCTCACATTTTTGATGATCCTTCTCAAAATAGTCTCCTCTGAATGCGATGCACTTGTCCCAGCGTTTCTGCCAGTCTTCAAATATATGCTGGTAATCATTTTTGAGAGATCTTTCGAAATCGCCTCTGCAGCCTTCCGATGATGGAAGGCCTCCCATAAAGGCATTTCTTCAAGTTAGGGAATAAAAGTGTAACATGGGACAAAATCCGGATTATAGGTGGGTGGGGGATGCACTTCACGTTGATTTTTGCAAGATATTCAGCAACAACCCTGGCAATATGTGGCCGCGCATTATTGTGGTGCAGTATCCAGCCTGCTTCACGGAAAAGTGGCACATAATGAAATGTTCAGTATTTCAGAAAGTGATCTTAAGGTAATTCGTCGATCCTCTCTCTCATGGCAGCAGCAGTGTTGATGTTTTCTTCCGTAAGAGCAGTAACTGGAGCACGGGGTCCACCTTCCTTTGAAATTGACTGTCTCCCCTCTTTAAACATTTTAAACCACCTTCGAGCTGTGCTGTAGAGAAGAACAGACTCGCCATAGGCCTTCTGTAACATTGTATAGGCCTCAAATGAAGATTTGTTGAGACGAAAGCAGAATTTCAAAGCCGCATATTGTTTCTCGCGTGTTACCACCATTACACCGGTGGGCGATACTAAACATATTTGAACTTGCCTGGTTCTCACAGGAGTAACGATATTGGAACTTCTACGGCATTTTTTGTTAATTTTACGTCCTCCAACGTTAAGTCATATCGGACGATGAATGGGTGAAATGATGCTCATATGAGCCCAGGGTCCATAGAGCTTAGAGCTACCCGACATTTGTCTGAGGATAAGGGAAAGCCCCGGAAATAACATTATCCAGGCAACTCACCCTGACCAAGATTCGAACTCGGGACCTCTTGAACGTGAGGCAGACTCGCTACCACCACGCTACCGAGGCGGGCACGTTTGTTTCACATTAAGCTAACAGAATATAATAAGATTGAATTTTAGTGTGAAAAATTATGACCGTAAAAATTATGATCATTCTTTATTGAACAGCCCTCGTGTTTAAGGTTTTTGTTTGTCTAACGCTCGTGATTTGAAAACAATTCGATATCTTACAGTATTTGTAAAAAAAATATTACTTAACAAATCTGTAATAACAAAGTTACAATCATTAGTTCATAGTTTTACTCAGCCGTATATGACGCTGGAAGATTCTAGCCCTATTGTATAATAAAAGTCAGGTATTATGTGAAGTGTCAAGTCAATATGGCTGTATTAACGAGGAGGGGATTTGTATGTGCTATATTAACTCCATTAACTCCCTCAAAATGCAGATCTCGTGCTCAAACAAGCTACACGGAGTAATGTTTTGCTTCACGGTTGGCTGGCCTTAATGCGACTGCGTTGGAGCTGAACCGCGTTGAAATTGTATGCTGCCACTGTTTAATGGATTTTGAATGTGGATATCTCAGGATTCGTTTTTTTCGCTTCTTGTTATGATACGTTCAGCTTTAGGCCTAAAGCTACCAAGCATAAACAAAACAATGGAACATTTTCTCTATGAGATGGACATTGACAGATTTAGTTCCATCATTTAAGTCTATATGTGTGATTTAAGGATGCATACATAAGGTATAAATACAATTTAATGTTTATCAGTGTTTGATTTTTGCTCGCTCATACTTTTGAGGCTCTTTTGTTTATTGATTTTTATTTTTCTATATTTTACAAATGCGAATAAGCCTGCATAGGTTTATAATAATTCAACAGTTTGTATGTATACGCATTGGTGGAAAGCTTTCATCCCCACGTAATATTACCGCAGGTGTCCCACAGGGTTCTATCCTCGCCCCGACTCTATTTAATATATACATTTCTGATATTCCTGACTTAGCTCCGACTTCTTTAGCTCTTTACGCTGATGACACAGTACTATATTATTATCATGTTAATGTCCAGCACGCACAACAGGTAGTACAGCTCTCTTTAGATCGCGTAACTCATTGGTTCAGCACTTGGCGGATCTCACTGAAGCATCAGAAAACCGAAGCTAAAATCTTCACTCTTCGCCGATATACTCCGCTTACTCCGTTGTGTCTCTACAGGAACAATGTCACTTGGCTCCCCACTACAACTCCCGTTAAATACCTTGGAGTACTTTTGGACTCTCGACTGACCTGGCGTGCTCACATCGATCGTCTTATATCACTGGCCTCCGGGCAACTTCCAAAACTCTCACCGCTGTTGCATCGCCGTTCTAGCCTCGGCCTACAGTCTTCATTGTTACTCTACAAATCACTCGTTCGTCCGCTTATTACACATGCCTGCCAAGTGTGAGGGGCCGCACACACATGTCATCTCCGTCGTATTCAGGTCATACAGAATCGCTTCATGCGCATCGCTACCAACGCTCCATGGTTCATCCGTAATCAGCAGCTCCATCACGAAGTAGGAGTGTTACCTCTTCACGACTACATTCGCAGGATCACTCGTCGTTTCTTTACCACGCTGCAAGAAGTTACAGGAGCTGTGCATTATAACATCGGCGTCCGCACGCGCCAGCCCTCGCGCTTGAAGAGGCGACTACCACAGGACCTACATCTGAGTGATACATCTAATTCGAGTGATTCTAGTGCTTTATGTCGGTCTTACATCTTCAATATAGACATGATTTCTCAGAGAGTATTATTGGAGTTCTAACTTAATGTAGTTAGGGGGCAGGCTGTTAACCTACCCCTGTATTATTGTTCTTATTGTACTGTTACCTTCTTTTCACTCTGATCTGTAAAGCATTGAACTGCTGATCGATCAATAAAAATTATATATAAAAGAAGTGTGAATAATCCTGCATAGGTTTATAATAACTCAACAGTTTGTATGTCAACAATGGCTACAGAGCGGATATGTATATATAAAGTCGAGGGTATCTGCTAGGGCAGATCCTCAGAGTGCAGACTGACCCACCTTCTTATGACCAAGGAGTTACCGAGCTATCTGAAAGCCTCCGTGGGGCTTTCCATAGGGCAAAACCTAGAGACTAACAGGGCCCCCCCCCCCATATGGACCTGTGGACTCAAGACGGGATGGAAGTGGATACGCCACTTACGCGTGCCAAACCCAAAATGGGAAGGCTACCGATCAACCTCGGTAGGGCCACCTGGTGATTTGGCACACCTTCTACTTGCTATACTGGCTAGTACCCGGGAATATATGGCTTCCTTTGTAATCATTCTTTATTGAACAGCCCTCGTATAAGAGATCTCGACACGCCAGCGGATTAGTGGTAAACAGAGCCGAAACGGAGTCGAAATGAGGTGTGTGTAATCGGAACTGAGTATCGAAAAGTGAACTCTTCGTTTGTGGGTGTGGCAGACGAACGGGAAGATTCTAATTGTGTATGTGACATAATTCTGCTACTGTAAGGGCTGACCAAAGTGTATTTCTACGGAAATAAATAACAATTTTAGTTTCTGCAACTTGGACTTTTAATTATACGAACCCACAAAGTCACAATATTACAGATAAAATTTTTGTTTCTTGTATAATTGTCTTAATAGTAAAGGAACTACTTATAAAATTCCTGTTCCTAATATATAAAAACATTTTTCCTACGATGCAGTGATATAAGGGACCCTTAGTACTAGCTTGGATATATCAACTATTTGATTACACTGGGCAACGAAAAGTAATTTTGGAACGTTTCGAGCGCTTCATGAGGCAAATCCTACTAATTTTGGGTTGAGAAAAACAAATATGACAATAGAAAAATGTGTATTAGCTCTAGTTTCTATGATATACACAAGGTGGAAGTATTACATTTTAACGGATTGAGAGAAAAGGATACATTTTAATTACATACATGCTAACAACAATGAAAGTGCGTTTGATTTGTTTAACTGGTAATTACGTGCTAAGAGTTCTAAATTGCTGGAAAAATACTTCGCAGACAGCCGTGTCTGAAGAGATTCATGTGGTGGCCTACTGACTTCGTCGTCTTTTAGCTTGCTTCTTGTGATGGAGTTTCGCAGATTCCCTATACAAAGACCAACAGTAATCCGCAAGCATTACTTCATTCCAACGGCCCTGATATCTTTGTTCCATAACAGAAATGTCCTGATGGAGTCTCTCCCCATGTTCATCACTAACAGCTTCACAGCTAGGAGGGAAACAGTCTAGGTGGCAGTGGAGAAAATGGATCTCAAGGTACCTGTTGTACCCAAAGTTACGGTATTTTTGCAGAAGCACTGTCACCATATGCTTGTAGTTTTCACCTCTTTTGTTGTCTAAAAATCCATGAAAAACACCCTAGAAGTCTACTAGCTTCATTTTCTTTCCCCTCCAAAATTTGGTCAAATGCAGGTTCCTTTACAAGATCTCTTATTTGTGGTCTGACAAAAATGCCTTCCTTAACTTTTGCTTCACTTAATTTCCAAAATTTATTTCTAACTGTGTTTTGTTATCTGACAGGTGTACCAACTCCGCCCAAAAAATCGCCCATATTTAAAATCTTCGCTCTAAAAATGAAATGTTACATTATCTTCAAAACAAGAGCTAATCTATTATTTTAATTGTGATTTTTTAATTCAGCAGATGAAAATACATGTAAATTCACTATTTTTAAGCCCGAAATATTTTCATTGTTGCTCAGTGACGTCTTCTAAACTCCTTTCAAATGAACATCCACAAACGTTGCATTTATGTGTGTACGCGATATATGCTGTTTAGTTTTAAACAACATCAATTGAGGCAATGTAAGTTTCTGGGCCGCATTCATTATCGCTAAATAGTTCAGTTTCTATTAAATCAAGTAAGTGGGATCCCGTCACGTCGCCCTGAGCGATATAACGCAATGTTTGGGAAAGCAGCAAGCACTGTGAAGCAGGCGAAGTGATGGAATGCGGACTCTCAGCTGTTTCCTTCACGGCCAACTATAATAATAGGTGGGCGGGGGCAGAGGGCCCTCGGGTGGAAACAAAACAATAAAATTGATGTGTATTTGCTATGAATAGCTGCGTTGTGCAAGTGAGTGACGTCATGGCGCATGCTTATGTCACCGATGACGTCACTTCTGAACGGCTATTACTGAAGGCTCGAAGCAAGTGTACATGGGAAAGCACTCCATTAGCGTCAGGTTTTTTGCACTTCTTGGGTTCCCATTTATCATGTTTACCTGGGAGGCTAGCCTTTGCATTTCTTAAAGCAGGTAGTTCGGGGTGAATAGCTAAATGTCAGTATCGTAACGTATCAAATTACTAAACGAGATTGGAACACTGTCAGACGAGACCGCAAGACAATTCTGATAACAAGCCGACAATTGTAATTTGATGTTACGTTATGTTACGTATTCATAGAGTATAGTGGCGATGTTCGAATGGTTACGATGGATTTATCTTTGGTAATAGACACCTCTCAGATAGCGAACTGATTAGTCTACGTGGAGTGAACATATATCTCTCATTTCTGATTCCTGCAAATTCCATTGGCTGAAGCGATGTGTGGCCGGGTGGCCGTCAGTACCCCTCTCACTCTGACAAGAATAATCAGTGTGTTATCTGAGAGGTTTCTATTAACAAAGATAAATCCATGGTAGCCGTTCCACCAGCAATACCATACAAAAAGAATAATTAGAAAAACATAATAAAAATAAAAAAATAAAGATGAGAAACAAGCAATAACTATTTTCTTACATCGGTTGATATCTGGACTGAAAATTAAAACACAATTTGAATTCATTATTGCTTAATTACTGATAAGCTCTACTTTATTTAAAATCATGTCCCATTTGTTGTTAAACAAGTATTTGTCTTTTAGTTAATTGATGTAAATTAATCATTTCTTCACACTAGCCGTATATAGGCCAAGGGTTTTGATAGATATAATCAACATTAAAAATTCAACGCCACGGCCGGGATTTGAACCACGGATCCCCTGGTTTCCGTCCAGTTGCTCTTAACCTTTGAGCTATCATGGTCAACGTTCCCTCCTGACATTAAATTCTCCAATTGACTCATATATTTCCCCGGTAGACCACTACAAGCTTTCGCATCCAAGATACGGATATGAGTCAAATGGAGAATTTAATGTCAGGAAGGCACGTTGACCATGGTAGCTCAAAGGTTAAGAGGAACTGGACGGAAACCAGGGGATCCGTGATTCAAATCCCGGCCATGGCTTTGAACTTTTCATGTTGACTCTATCAAGTATTTGTCTAGTAAACAAGATCCCAGGTGTGGGCCTCGCTGACACACATTCCTTCTCTTGTCTTATACATAAGTTTTGTTTCATCCAGTGTTCTTGACAGTCCATCGCTGTTGTCAAAGCTGTTGCTGTTATTTAAGTAATATGGCTCGAAAACGTCGTGAAACTACAAAGCAAGGGAGAGAGAAATTTGTTTCAGGTTATTTTAAAAAGGAGAATTTATTCCAAGAAATTGGAGAAACCATTGGAAGATCTACCAGTACAGCGAAGAATACTCTGTACAGGTTTGATCAGTACAAAACTTATACATCATTCAAGAAGCAGTCGTCCTGCAGTTCAATCCGAGATGAAGAGAAGACAGTTACTTGTTTTAGGATTTTTCTTGACTTATCTAAGTGCTCCAAAGCTTGCTATTGCAGTTCAAACACAAAGGTAAGTCCTTTTCGGCACGAACTATATGAAACGTGCTTAATGAAGCTGAATATGGAGGCCGAACAGCCCGTAGAAAACCATACATCAGTAAAATCAACAGAAAGAAGCAAGATATTTTTACAAAAGTATATAAATACGATGGGTTTTGTTTCCGGAAGAAGGTTGTATTTACTGACGAGAGTCAATTAGAGCTCTTTAAGTCAAAAGGGCGAGTAACAGTGTGGAGAAGAAGAGTTAACAGCCTCAGTTATGCTTGAATGCGGTTCAGTACTTGTCTGGGGCTACATGAGTGCAAATGGTGTAGGGGTTTGTGTTCTATTAATGGAATTATGAACCATAAGGTTTATATAAGCATCCTAAAAACACATCTGTTCCGAAGTACGAATAATATTGGTCTTTCTGAGGACTACATTATCACACACGCAGCTCTAGCTGCAAGGCTATGGTTGTTGTATAATATTCCACGATGTATGTCGACAGCGCCGCAATCTGAGACATGAATTAATAGAGAATTGGTGAAGTATACTGGCGAAAATATTAGGAGTTTTAATATAAAGGATCTAAAGCCATACTAGAGGAATAGCGCTTACAGTAGAAACAACACAGTCTTTGATGCAATCCATGCCAAGCAGAATACAAGAGAGTATAAAGAGGAATGCATGGCCTACTAAGTACCAAACGTAACATTCTACATCATTTCCAGTATGCAGGCGAATACTTATTTTGCATCCTATATTGCATATTTTCTTTTAGATGTTTGATTACCTTAATGTTAATGTGTTTCATTATTCAATTCTCTTTTTCACTAATCAATAAATAAGACATTGTCCCTGATGTACCATATTCTGCTGATTTATCACTATCCATACATCCTTAAACATAAACTTGTGCATTGGCCCAATACTTTTTAGTATAACTGTATATCATAT
Organism: Mantis religiosa; assembly: GCA_030765055.1. Classification (NCBI taxonomy): domain Eukaryota; kingdom Metazoa; phylum Arthropoda; class Insecta; order Mantodea; family Mantidae; genus Mantis; species Mantis religiosa. Next base: position 206,380,722 of record CM060952.1, on the reverse strand, counting down.
ACAGTAAAACCTCGCTATACCGTACCGGTTTAACCCAGACCAATTTTGAAAAAAAAAATGTCTTTTAGCACAGAAGATGAAGACTTGCTTTACAGAGGATATATTGCTATACTCAATAGATACATAAATCGAATTCCCTCCGGAGAGAGTGACTTCATTGCACTCACGCCACCTGCTTGGAACCACGTTGGAAGAGGAACTTTGATACGAGGGCAAAAGTGGTTGCTTCTGCTGGGAAAGTTATGATCATCTCATTATTTGATATTTATGGAATGGTTTATCAGCATGTTGTACCTGCACACATATCAGTAACTGGAAAATACTACAGGGATGTCCTGAAAACATTGCAAGTCCATATCAGGTGCAAAAGGCCACATTTCCGTGAAGCAGACTGGATACTGCACCACGATAATGCACGGCCGCATATTGCCAATGTTGTTGCTCAATATCTTGCAAAAATCAAAGTGAAGTGCATCCCTTACCCTCCCTATATTCCGGATTTAGCCCCATGTGACTTTTTTCTATTCTCTAACTTTAAGAAATGCCTTCGTGGGAGGCATTATCCATATTCAGAAGCAGTGGTGCACGCTGCGGAGGTGATTTTGAAGGATCTCTCAAAAACTGGTTTCCAGCATGTCTTTGAAGACTGGCAGAAACGTTGGGACAAGTGCATCGCATTCAGGGGAGACTATTTTGAGAAGGGCCATCAAAATTATGAGGATGACTAAAGGTAGGTCATCAAAAAAATTGGCATCATTCGTTATTAAACAGCCCTACTATGTGGCGAGTTCCATTATCACTTTAACTGAGCAAAATGTAGAGGGAATGAATATTATAAGGTAGTAAAAACGTTGCCATTACTGCCAAAAATAGATACTGTACTTTTTTATAGTTAATTGATGGAAATTGATCATTTCTCCACACTAGCCGTATATAGGCTAAGGTTTCGGATAGATAGTCAACATGAAAAATTCAATGGCATGGCCGGAATTTGAACCACGGATCTCCTGGTTTCCGTGCAGTCGCTGTTAACCTTTGAGCTACCACGGCCAAGGTGCCGTCCTGACATTAAATTCTCCAGTAGACTCGTAGATACTGTAATTTTGCAAATTCCCATTCTTTATTCATACCGACGAAACCTTTCAGCCATACCTCAATCACGCGTAATGTGACACTAATCACTATAGCGTACGACTGCCCATCTTTGTTAAGGCTTATAGCGGACTTATATTGATTTATGTGTGATGTATGTTTGCAATAACACAGTTATATTTGAGGTAAATATTACGATAGCTTTGTGCAGATATCCACTTGGCCATTGAAGACACAAATATCCAATGTGGGCGCTCGCACTGCTTCCTCCACTCATTCTCCTAAAAACTCCTATACTTAACTTTTATATTTGTACTTCGTTTTAACCAGGATAGATCTTTGTAGAAATTACTCGCTGGGGAGGGGATCCGTCCCTTTCAGCTGCCGAGGTGAGGGCGCTGAGGACCTTTAGCACTCGTGGTACCTCTGACGTTACTAAAGGCACCTCGGGCTGAACTGCCGAGCCCCTCCCTTCGGGGAGTTGTTAGAATTGGGTTGGACTCGAGGGGGCAGTGTGTTCCCGACACCCACGGGGAATTGGTTTCCTCCGGCCAGGCTACGGCTGCCAGGAGGGGGTAGAGGGTTGCCTAATAAGTCCCGGGTACTAGCCTGTATAGGTAGTAGAATGTGTGCTAGATTACCAGGAGGCCCCACCGAGGTTTTCGGTAGTCTTCCCTGCGGGGTTGACGCGCGTAAGTGGCGTATGCAGTTTCATCCCGTCTTGACTTAGTAGTCAATGGGGGGCGGGTGCTATTTAGACTCGAGGTATTGTCCTATGGAAAGAACCCTGGTCGTACAGGTCCAGGAATAATGGGAGTAGAGCCTCTGGAGCTAAAATGTGTAGAAATTGTTTTATGTTTCTTTGTAAACACAGTGACAAGGGTAAGCTTTATTGAGAGGGTTGGCTGATAAGACACGGCCTCACAATTAAAAAAAAAAAAAATACATTTAAAACTTTGTTGCTTTTATTTCTCAGTAGAATGTACAGAATCGGTAATCCTCAATTAATCGTTGAAATTACGTGAATTACGAGTGAAGGTGATACAAAACATGTATGGAAAATGTCTGTGGCCAGTTTCAGCATCCCTTTTATTAAAAAGGGTAAATAGTTTTAAAACCGTAGCAAGATTTCATCCGGGCCTCCCTCTGACAGCCGGAGGCTGCAATGAGCGTCGAGATCGCAGACAGAGAGAACACCTTGTAGCCGGTTAGGATATTTTTGGGCCTCTAGGTATTGTGACTTTGTGAGTTTCTATAATAAAAATCCCAGTTGCATAAATTCAAAACGTTCTTTATTTCCGTAGAAATACACTTGGTACACTTGCAGATTACAGCAGAATTACGTAACATACACAAATACAATCTTCCAAGGTTGTTGACCACAAAAAAGAGTTCACTTCCAAACACGTCAGTTTCAATTACAACTCTCGGTTACAACAACACTGTTTACGACTGTTTACTACTGTCCAAGACTGGCGAGTCGCGGTTTATATATACCACTACACTTATCACTAGATATTTCTGGAATATTTTGTAACAAACAAGAAAGAACGTTCTGTAAGACAATCAAGATGTCACTAGAATGTTGTAACTTTATCAGTTTTAGAATGCCCTTTATTTATTTATTGGTTATCTGCATATGCAAGCTCTTTATTTCCGTGATACACTATCCATCTCTTATCTCTCTGCGCCGAACCTTTTATGCACATCGCCGCGACAGTATTAACAAAGCAAAAATAAAGCAAAAATAAAGCAAGTAAAGTCATTACATAACATGCTGAATCAAAGCGAAATAGGGATTTAAGCTCAAATTACAACTGGAAGTTGAAACAAAAATCTGCGCTCTCTATGGGTTTTCTATTCTTATATATCTGCAAATGGAGACAGGTCGATTTGTTTTTTGTTTTACTTTGGGAAGTTTACAGTTTAATTTAAATGAAGATAAAAATTGCGTAAGTAACATATCCTTTGACCCTGACTCAGTAGCGTAGACCTTGTTGTGTGTATAGTTTACGTACTCCGACTTTAGATCATATCGGACGATGAATGAAATTGCTGAAATGATGCTCAAATGCGGATACATGTAGTTTAGGGCTACCCGTCATTCGTCTTTCACGATAAAGAAAACCCCTGAAGAAACCTAATCCAGCTAACTCACCCTAACCAAGATTCAAACTTGGGACCTATTGAGCGTGAGGCAGACACGCTACCATCTACGCTACCGAGGTGGGCTCAGTAGCGTAGATGGCGTAGATCCATATAAACCTGAACCATTACAATATGCCATAGCTTTTGAACCAATAATAGTACACACGTGCAACTTTGGCAGAATATAATACACAATTAGGAGATTACATTACACTATTTACATCTGAGAGAAAATGTTGGAAGTGTCCTCCACCAGCATCTATACATGTTTGTACTCGTCTCACCATATTTTCTGAAGCTTTACGTAGAGTATCCTTGACAATGTTACGAGGAATGTGCAATAAAGGATGATCACTTTTTTTTTGACAACGTACCTTAATTCATCCTCATAATTCCGATGATCTTTCTCAAAATAGTCTCCCCTGAATGCAACGCACCTGTCCCAGTGTTACTGCCAGCCTTCAAAGACATGCTGGAAAACATTTATGAGAGATCCTTCAAAATATTCCCCGCAGCCTTCAAAACAGCTTCTGATGATGGATAATGTCTCCCACGAAGGCGTTTCTTGAAGTTAGGGAATAGAAAAAATTCACATGGGGCTAAATCCGGACTATAGGGAGAGTGAGGGATGTACTTCACGTTGATTTTTCCAAGACATTCAGTAACATTGGCAATATGTGGTCAAGCATTATCGTGGTGCTACATCCAGCCTGCTTCACGGAAATGTGGTCTTTTGCGCCTGATATAGACTTGCAATGTTTCCAGTACGTCCCTGTAGTATTGTCCAGTTACTGATGTGTGTGTAGGTACAACATGCTGATAAAGCATTCCATGAAAATCAAAGAATGATATGACTATAACTTTCGCAGCAGAAGCAACCACTTTTGGTTATTTGGTGTTTGGAAATGAAAGAGATATCCACACTGAGCTTTGCTGTTTGCTCTCAGGATCAAAATGATGTAGTCAAGTTTCATCAGCAGTGATACGTTTGAAAGAAACTCCGGATCTTCCTCTAACATCAACTTTAACTGCATGTTATCTCAATTGCAGCTGTAGGCGATACTGAACATATCTGAACATACCTGGTTCTCACAGGCGGGAAACAGGAGTACCAACAATGAAACTACTACGGCGTGTTTGTTTCACATTAAGCTAACAGAATATAATAAGGTTGAATTTTAGTGCGAAAAATTATGGCCGTAAAAAGCTATGATCATTCTTTATTGAACAGTCCTCGTACTTATTTCGGTTGAGAACATCATTTGAGCATGGCCTATTCTTGTAATCTCTCTCTGGCACAGTTTCTTTGATAATAGAATATTTTCAGAAGGTCTACGACCCCCCGGATCCCCTGACCTGACGTCACCGATTTTTTTGCGGGAGTATCAAAAATAGAGTGTACAAGAATAGGCCACGGCAATTGATGTTCTCAAGAAATCCATTCGAACCGAAATAAGTAACATTGGCGAGGATACTCTCCTTTAACTTCAGAGAATATAGTGAGACGAGTGTAAACATGTATAGATGCTGGTAGAGGACACTTCCTACAGTTTCTATGAGATGTGAATAGTGTAATGTAATCTTCCAATTGTGTATTATGTTCTCCCAAAGTTTCACCTGTGTCCGTTTATTGGTTCAAAATTTACGGCCTATTGAAGTGGTTCAGGTTTATATGGATCATACTATATTTTGCCTCAGGTTCAAGTGGTCCAGAATTGGTATCTCAGTCAGGGTGAGTTACCTGAATAAGGATTTTTTCAGGGTTTTCACTTATGCTGAAAGAAGAACGTCGGGTAACTCTAAGCTCTATGGAACCTGGGCAGTTGAATGATTCCATCGTCGTCCGACATGACTTTAAAGTTGGAGAACTTCAAAGGAAAAATTAAAAAGCACATCTGTAGCCTTCCGGTTTCCTGGAGATTCTGTTAAAAAGTCAAACGCTGGTACCATGTCATAATCAACCACCTGTGAAGTATCTAATAAAGGTGACAACGGTTATATTTGAAGAGCCGCGCTGCCTTCTTTCACCATATTTTGAATATGCTTTAAACTTTTAGTTACCTTATTTTTATTTTCTCCTCGATTTATTGAAATCACAATAAGTTCATCAATACAAAAGTGTACCAACACGGTACTGCTTTGTTCGTATTTTCCCATTTACACTCTTCTTACTGGATGCACAAACTTTATGAAAGTAGGACCTTTTGTGCTGGAATCCAACTTCTTTCGACTTCAGTTAAGTAATTAAAGGTTTAAGTTGGAATGAATCAATGATGACACAAAAGAAGTTCGCACCAACTTGCCCATTCGGTCTTCCCACAGGAATGGAAAACTCCCAAGTTAGGTTTCTCTTCCTAAGTCTATCATTACGTAATAGGAGATAAATATATAGGGCCGTATTCATAGTCGGATTTGGTCCGGACAAACTTGCGACTTCCGGTGGACCATCGATATCCTTGTTTATAATTAGCGATAGTCCAGGGAACAAACACGTTGATCCGGCTGAAATTTTGGTCTGCCTACGAGAGGTAGATTAAAGGCGGACTATCTTTGCTGCATGGACAACAGTGAAGTGATGGATGTAGCTGTAGTGCGTAGAACTCGTGAAATAAGACGACGGAGGAAAGCTTATTCACAAAGAATAGAAATTATTGTGAAGTACAACGACCAAAACTTCAGAAGCAGGTACAGGTTTAGTAAAGCGAACGCCAGAAAGCTGATAGAAATGATTCGTCCTAACCTGTACGTCAGGGACGATAACCGAAGACTGAGTATCTCAATTGACACTCAAAATCCTAACAGCACTTCGGTATCATGCAAGTTTAGTAAAGCGAACGTCAGAAAGCTGACAGAAATGATTCGTCCTAACCTGTACGTCAGGGACGATAACCGAGGACTGAGTATCTCAATAGACACTCAAAATCCTAACAGCACTTCAGTATTATGCAAGTTTAGTAAAGCGAACACCAGAAAGCTGATAGAAATGATTCGTCCTAAACTGTACGTCAGCGACAATAACCGAGGACTGAGTATCTCAATAGACACTCAAACCTAATAGCACTTCAGTATTATGCAAGTTTAGTAAAGCGAACACCAGAAAGCTGATAGAAATGATTCGTACTAACCTGTATGTCAGCAGCAATAACCGAGGACTGGGTATCTCAATAGACACTCAAATCCTAACAGCACTTCGGTATTATACAAGAGGAGGATATCAAGACAACACTGCTGACCTGCATCACTAAGCCGCATTATCAGCAAACTCGTTATAAATTTCCTTCCATGCCGCCTCCTTTCTCACAATTCTATTCGTCGACACGGATTTATTTTCTGTAATCTTAATTCTTTTTTGTACTAGAGAAAACATCGGTCTTCCTCTTATCAATTGATACCACGCTTCTTCATATTTTCCATATTCACAGCACATCAAACTTTGTTAGCTAACCTCTAACAGCAGCAGCAACCGTAAGAACGATTAAGAAACAGCTGCGAAACTACCACAGAGATTTATAAACTTGTAGGTACACTGTTGTTTGTTTAGCACTCTATGGGACCCGCGCATGCGCAGAAAAATCTTTCTTCGTCGAGTAACATTTGCTCCGTGCTAATCCACGGCTTTATTTGGTCCGAGGCTTTTTATCGTCTATGAATACCAAAAAGTTAGACCGCCTTTGTTAGTTGGTCGGAAGATAGCCCAGACCAAAGTGGTAAGTATAAATACGGCACATAGCGTCTACAAAATGTGTACTGGAGCGTACTGATTGGGAAGGAGAGTTATTTTGTAATTATTTTCGCCTAAAGCGATGCAGTTTAATGCATTCTGAGATGGCATTCACGCAAATTAGTGCCATAAAGAAGTATAGATAGTCAAACTCTTCAAGATACCTCAAGAATGTCAATTATAGTTTATGATTCAGTCGGGAGCATGAAAGACTTTATAAAATAAAGCCTGTTGGCAGTAACTTCTGTATGGAATCGGTTGTGTAATAAGAACTTATGAATCTGCAGTTACAGACTACGAAAAAGGACCAATGTCCTATTAACGAATGTGTTCTTCAGAGACCTTCTTCAACGAAAACTATGTAAACAGTTAAAGGTTACGTTTACCGTTTCCTCTGCGAGATTTCAGTACGGATGTGTCAAGGTTATGGCCAAAGCATGTAGTCACATGGCCTAAGTCGTTCGTAATTACTACCCAACACGCTAGGCAGTTGATAAGCTTGCACATTTAATGTTTACAGCCACGCACCTGCACCGGAAACCTGCAGTCACGATATCCTTCTGCGATTTCATACAAAACCCCATGTTAAACTTTACAAAGAATCTTGTGATGTTTAGCGTATCGATGTTGCCGAATGCGAGTCTGCCATTTCAAGGGCATTCATCTATAATAGTTTCGAGGCTTGCCATTTCAAGTAAATTTGTTTGATGTTTGAACTCACTAATCAAGTTTTAATGTAGAGTATTTACATAAATCAACTTCGTGCACTATCTCAGCCAGTTTTCTAGATGTTCATCTTTTTTTCTCTGTTAACATTGTTACACGTAAAAGTTCTTAAAAACAGTAAAACATCTCAAACGAAATGTTACTGTACCGGCATTTATTTTTCGTTTACACAAGTTTCCATCTTACAGATGGTTTTGTCTGAATACAAATAAATCGCGAAATAGTCACTCAGGTTTACAGTAAAGGAATGATACAGAATTAAGTTTAAATAATAAAGGGATGATATGTATTATGAACTATATTTTCGACCTACTATCGCCTAGTTTCTCTGAATGTTTTCCATTTTCCTTTTCCAATCTGACACTGTCTTCATATCAACATCATTTGCTGCACCACACAAAGCATTCAAAACAATGTTGTTTCGATGATGGAAATTCTCGAGGCATCCATTGGAGGCTTTGAAATAGTCTTTGCCTAATTTTCTTTTCTGAAGCAATGGTGCGGAAATGTCAATTCCATAAGCGCGCGCACTAACAAACCCTCGAACACGTCGCGCTTTAGGTCGTCATACTCTGTAGATTTTGTAATGCATTTCACATGCTGTGGTGTTCCCCTTAACCATCCTAATTTTTATTTTTAAAAGTACCATATATCCGAGTTTTCCACACTTTTAACAATACAGTTAATTTTTTTAGCTGGACGTTTGTTCTTCTCGTGTTCTTGCTTAACCTCATTTTTTTCCTCCAGTGATAATGTCTTATGTTTATAACTCATTTGACAGAAACTTTGTACACACAAACTACTTTTTAAAAGTCACCAATATTCAAAGTTTTCTTCCATTCGTACTTTATTGCTTTTAAAAACGAAACTGTGTGCTGGAAAAGAGTTGAAGGAGCTTTATGTTTGCCTTTTCATCGTAAGATTGCTTTATTGTTCGTTGGACTTCGGTGAAGGGGCAGTTTCCCTAAAAACCTAAATTGTTGTAAGTGATACAAGGGGTTTACGTTTCGAAATTAAGAAAGTGGCAGGAAGTATTGCGCAACATTAATAGATACGTGGATTAAGAGAATGTCATGCGCTCTTCAACCAAGCAATCACGTTCTGGAAGTGCATAAAGGGTTATTTAGAAAGAAATAACAGATGTCAAACATTTAATTCTTCTAAACCAAAAAAGATAGAAGCATGATTCCAACGTACATAGAGAGAGAGAGAGAGAGAAGCTTATAGTTTTATATTATGCATTCAATATGAGGACAGTGAGTTACACGACAAATATCAAAACGGTGGCTCATTTGTTACCATACACCAATCAGCTGGTCTCCAGTTATCGAATTCACACCTTCAAAAATTAGATGTCGTCAGGGGAGGAATAAAAATACGGCATTCTACGTAACCCCTTAGCAAAAAAACACACGGGGTGAGCTGTGGAGACCTGGGAGGTCATCGACGTTAAAGTTGATCTTGTGCTCCTCCTCTTCCAATCCAACGTCCTGGAAATGTGTTATTTAAGAGTTCCTATGCCGTGTAACACACAGTGCTCGTTTTAAATCCACACCTAATATAATTTTTTTTTTTTTTTTTTTTTTTTTTTTTTTTTTTTTTTTTTTTTTTTTTTGCTCTCTCTATTAACGTTTCCATCATGTTTCTATCTTCTGCAGTTTGAAATAAATAAATATTTGAAACCTATTCTTCCTTTTTAAATGGTCCTGTACTTACCTAAAAAGCTAATCACGTTGAAACTTGTAGCACTGCCGATTTAGCTGAAATGGTGGCAATAACTTGATTCTATGGAGCAGACAGAGCATCGCTAAACTCATATGGAGTTTTTAAGTTTCACTTAGACATTGTAAAAACAGACATCCAATTTCTTTCCCTTTTCTTCTGCACCAAACTATTTACACACCCCTCAATTCCGAAAATGCGTTACTCGCTATACATTCTAAACGCAATCTACGGATCTAGTATATGTTTTAGAAACTGGAAAGTCAATTATTTGTATCCATTATAGTCCTTCAATGGGTACTAAGTATTTCTGAAATTCTATTAGTTTTTATTCCTTAGACATGTCTGAATTAAGAATTGTTTTTTTTTTGAATAGCAAAGAATACAGTAGCTAGGGAGGATAACTTCAGCTATTTATTAAATTATAGATGAGTCGCATTTATTACACATCAGCTTCACTTACGTACCTATATTGAGGACATTTTTCGCGAAAAGTTGTTCGCATCATTGGCTCTAATGCGACTGTAAAAAATTGTCCTTTTCCTGGTCATTTATTTTCAAAGTTTTCCAATATAGGTGTAGATTTCTCCTAATTATATTTTTATCCATAGTCTCCAAGCCTTCTACTGCTATTTCAATATCTGCAATGAACTCATCATGATTGTTGGAGTACGATATACACGTCATCAGGCCTTGGTTTAGCATATCTATTTCTTCAGTGTTAAAAGCTTGCTTAGAGAGGTTTGTTTCATTGTCCTAGGCTGTGTTTTTTGCTGAAATTTTGTTATGTTTTGGTTACAAATGATTATGATTGTGCTTTAGTTTCTCCTTTTGACGGTAAACTTTTTGATTGACTTGATAATTTATATACTCAAAATATTTAGTCTCTAAATGGGCCCATGCTGTGTTTCCTAATAATTTTACCAGTTTCAAGTGTAGGTTGTACAATGAAAGGTCTATATTAGTTAGTTTTCTGTGGTGGTTTTGCTATTTCGGATTTTAACACGTATTTTCAGCAGCTAATTGTTGTCTACTGTTATGGTTAAATTTTACTACTTTTCCTATGAATTTGGAAGAGATGTTTAGTTGTGGGCACCGCTTGATAAATTTTATATCTGCTGATCTTAACCTTCTTTTTTTCTTGAGCTTCAAATATTGTTTTATTTCGGTATTGTTGCCGAAATATTTGTTGAAATTTTCAAGTGAGAACTTTCCTACCTCCATATTGTCCGGTTTTTAATTGTATGCATCTAACGTAGCCGTGTTCCTCGAGACTTGATGGTCACTTCAGTATATGGAAATTTAACTGTATCAGAATACTACAGTGAAGTGAAATAATTATTAAATAATAGATGAGACGTATTTATTACACACCAGCTTCACTTACTGTCCAGCAACGCAAAGAAGGTCCCTGGAAGGTAGCTGCTGCCTTACACAGTGGGACAAGGACTGCAAATGTGTATGGCAGAGAACGCCTGCTACACAAGGAGCAGACCGTTAAAAACTGGCGCCTTATTCACTCTGTACACTGAAACAAAGATGATCCATTTACAGAAGTAGACGCCGCCAGAATGTTTTTGAATGGTCTGTAACTGTACGGACATGGGGTGTCATAAATCTGTCCAGAGGAACCTTTGCCAATCCCCTGCGTCTTAGGTGTGCAGTTCGGAGTCAAAGTAACCTGACCCGACCGCCGACTAATGGCCGTCGTAAATCAATCTCCACAGTTCAGAAATGGAACACTGTCGTTGAGGACCAATAGCATCCCTGATTTTCTCGAAGTGACTGTCGCATGTCTACTCCACGTGGAGTCTCAGTTGCCAAAGTTCCAACTTCCAGTTGATCTGTTTCATTACGTGCAGAAATTCATTGTGTGTCACTATGTGGAGACCGTGGGACGGAAATGCAGTGGTAAATACAAATCAAGTAGTAGATAACTTTCAGTCACGTAAAAATAATCGAAGTGAAGACAGTGTGGATAACTGGACCGAGTTATATTACTGGAAAAGCCTCACAAAACAAAGTTATAACGGGAACTGTTTCTAAAAAAATTCAAGCGCTTGTTTTGAACATATATAAATATTTCTTGAAAAATAATCTTGGTAAGGAGACGTGCAATGAACCTGATGATAAATTCTGGGTATTTACAGAAATGCAATAAGGAATATTGTGACGAAAGGAATACTAAGGACGCTGATCAAGTGTGAAAACAAAAGGAAACGTTTCTCTAAACTAGATAATTTCACATGCGATTTAATTCGTCGAGAAATTTATAGATTCTATGCAAAAGGGAGAGCGCCCACCTTAGACGAATTGGTTGCACATTTGCAAGAAATTTGTGATTTCCTTATGTGCACTGCACTTTGCGCAGCCTCCTAAACGACCTGTGTTTCAAATACCACTCTGAATATGATAAGGGTTACTATGGAAACCAGTAGAATTGTAGCTTGTCAAAACTAAGGAAGTTTCGCAGTAATGGACATAAGATAATTTATTTAGACGAAACCTCGTACGCTACCCATGACGTATCGATAAAGGTGGCAACCTTGCAGAAAGGACTGGGAAAAGGAGGGTCTGTCTTGTAAAACGATTATAAGGGTTCGTCAAAGGCAGCAGCCGACGTGCACATGAGTTAACTAAACAGACTTTATTTCATTTTTATGGTGAAATGCTTTGGGCCAGCAGATTGGAATTTCTAAAAGACTGTTTACTAATTAGATATCCGACTACACACAATTTATTGGCCTCATATGGATAAAAACTAAATAGTTTGATAATAATCTCATTTAGTCAGAATTACGTAAAGCCCTTTACTGCGGTGCCCACGTCACTGCCTGCAAACCACGAATACTTTGTGTTAAGGGTTTCCTGTCCAAAACAAAAGAGTAATAATAGTATTTGGTATCAGTGAGACAGCTGTTTCATTATACGTGACATCGCGTCTTCACCGGATATCCTGAAGTGACAGTTGCAAATAATTCATTTCAATTGTGCTAACCATTTGATTGGTTCTTGACCTCGCCGAGGAACGTCAAGAAGATATTGCAGGCGTTGTTTCCCCTCCCTCCAGCCCACTTGTTGTCAGTAACCATCAACAGTCACGAAGTGCTTCAAGTGACTACAACTCTACGCTGTTCTACATTGCAGAGAACCACATCACTGATTACCTCCTGACCACACAAATGTATGGATATCTCCAAAACGGGCATATGTCCAGGAAATACAAATTATATCATAACATAATGCAGTTTTAACTGTAAATTACGTGCCAAATAAATACATGTTGATCCATATAAAACTGAACCACTTCAATTGGTCATAACGTTTCAAGCAACAACGGGACACACGTGCAACTTTACGAGAATATAGTACACAGTTGGGATATTACATTACACTATTTACATCTAAAAGAAAATGTCGGAAGTGTCCTGCACCCGCATAAATACACGTTTGCACTTGTCTCACTATATTCTCTGAAGTTTTACGGAGAGTATCCGCGACAATGTCGCTTATTTGGGTTCCAATGGATTCCTTGAGGACATTCCGTGGCCTATTCTTGAACACTCTTATTGTTAGATAACCAACAAGAAAAAACTCCGGCGCGGTTAGGTCAGGGCATCTGGGGGCCGCAGACAATTTGAGATTATTCAATTATCAAAGAAACTGGTTACAAGTTCCATGGTGTCTTTATATCTGGAGAGTTGCTCCATCTTGCTGGAAATAACCTTCTATTAATTCGATATCATCCAGCTACTCCACATATGTCTTGAAGATACCCATATAAACTTCAGTGTGTACAGTCATAGCAAAACAAATGGCACCAAAGTTCCATAGATACTGATAGGGGACACTTCCAGCATTTTCTGAGATGTAAGCCGTGTAGTGTTATCTCCCAATTGTGTATTATATTCTCCCAAAGTTACACGTATGGCCTATTCAAGTGGTAGAGGTTTATATGGATGCAATGTGTGTGACTATGTCGGTTTTCGTAGAATTAAAAGTCCAATTGCAGAAATTCCAAAATCCTCATTATTTCCGTAGAAACACATAGGCAACCCTTGCAGTAGCAGAATGACGTAGCATACACAAATAGGAGGGCGGTTCAACAAACAATGACCATAATATTTTACGGTCTTATTCTTTCGCATTAAAATTAAACCTTATTATATTCTGTTAGCTTAATGTGAAACAAACGCGCCGTAGCAGTTTCATTGTTGGTACTCCTGGTTCCCACCTGTGAGAACCAGGCAAGTTCAGATATGTTTAGTATCGCCTACCGCTGAAATGGATATAACACGTGAGGAATAATATGCGACTTTGAAATTCTGCTTTCGTCTCAGCAAATCTTCAGTTGAGGCCTATACAATGTTACAGGAGGCCTATGGAGAGTCTGTTCTTCCCTACAGCACAGCTCGAAGGTGGTTTAAAATGTTTAAAGAGGAGAGACAATGAATTTCAAAGGAAGGTGGAAACGGTGCTGTAGTTACTGCTCCTACAGAAGTAAACATCACCATTGCTGCTGCCATTGTGAGAGAGGATCGACGAATTACCTTAAGATCACTTTCTTAAATACTGAACATTTCATTGGGTGCCAACCACACGTTGGTGACATAAACACTACACATGAGACGTGTTTGTGCGTGATGGTTTCCAGGATTATTGATTCCGAAACTAAAGGACATTAGTATGCAGGTCTGTACGCAGTTAAAGTTGATGTTAGAGGAAGACCCTGAGTTTCTTTCAAACGTAATCACTGCTGATAAAACTTGGCTACATTATTTTGATCCTGAGAGCAAGCAGCAAAGCTCAGTGTGGAAATCTCCATTATAAACAAAAGTGGTTGCTTCTGATGGGAAAGTTATGGTCATTTCATTATTTGATATTGATGGAATAGTTCATCAGCATGATGTACCTGCATACGCATCAGTAACTGGACAATACTACTACAGGGATCCCCTTAAAACATTGCAAGTCCATATCAGGCGCAAAATACCACATTTCCATGAAGCTGGCTGGATGCTGCACCACGAAAATGCGCGACCGCATATTGCCAATGTTGTTGCTGAATATCTTCCAAAACTCAACGTGAAGTACATCCCTCACCCTCCCTATAGTCCGAGTGTAGCCCCCGGTGACTGTTTTCTATTCCGTCTTCGTGGGAGGCATTATCCATCATCAGAAGCAGTGGTGAAGGCTGCGGAGGCGATTTTGAAGTATCTCAAAAATGGTTTCCAGTATGTCTTTGAAGACCGGCAGAAACGCTTGCAGAGGGAATTAACGACACGTCGATAAACAGTCGTCTCGTCGCTGCTTTTCGAAGGTGGAATACGACGACTCCACGTTCTCCTTCGCTATTACTAAGCGAGATGCTGCTTCTCGTAGACTTCTGCCTCAGCTGCTCAGCATGGATCTTGCACTCAGGGTATGCGTGGGATATTAGCGCAGAAAAACCAGAGCTTTCTTGGAAATGTGATTTATTAACAAAATAGAATTGAAGGTTTGCCGATACGTCTTTGTAGCTACGGCCGCCGGATGGGTTGACTATCACAATATACCACAATCCTGGTTAGGTTGACGACCAGCTGCCTGTGGACCATTCTCCTTCCACGAGTGTTTCAACCCAAGTGACTTATTTGCCCTCGTGGTCTCAGATCATGACGCTACTTCCCCTTAACCCCCTACAAATTTTAGCGCGAAACATCAAGTGGTCACACCAACCAAGTGACTTTTCACTTATTTTCCTGGACCAGGTGTGCAGTCAGTTTCCCAGAAAACCGGTCTCGGGAGTAAGACAAGTACTAGGTCTGTAGACTCTCTTACCTGTTTGCACAAATTTATCCCATTCTTGACACTTTTAACACCAACTAAGCCACTACTAACTATACCTTTTTAACACGCGCTGATTTCCAAATTATATCATTTCAATATTTTATGCATTTACAGCTTCGGCTTCACGCTGGAACATGTGCATCGCATTCAGGGGAGCCCATTTTGAGAAATACCATCAAAATTATGAGAATGAGTAAGGGTCATTGCCAAAAACATTTGTGATCTTTCTTTATTGAACAGCCCTCGTATATACAAATGCAAATCAGCCTAAAATCTTCCACACTAATGACTTAAATTTTGCATGCCTTTTATGCAATTCAGAGGTTTTTATAATTGTTCTGTTTGTAATTGAGTACATGGTTTTGGAGCTAAATATCATTCTAGTTATTTCAAAATAAATATATAAATATATATGTAGCGCTTCATTTCAGATTACACATTGAGCATTCCTGGTCCACAGAAGAAATGCAATGTATATATGTGATGGCGAAAAATAAAGCTGTAATTTGTCCAGTTTATAGTCGTTACCTCCAATATCACATTTGACCCACATTCAAACCTCCGCAATTATAATGGAAAACAGATGCATTTATGATTGCATACGCGCACGTAATTTGGTATTTAAATGCACAATGTTTATATAAACATGTTAGAACATTACATATTCATTGAATTTTCACGGAGTTATGATAATTGAATAAATGATTTTCTGCTTCTTCCTCAGCGCTATTGTTCTACTGAAAATAAACAGTTCCCACGAGAACAATAGATTTCGATATATACCGACAGAGGCAGCTCTATTCCGGCACTGTGTAGCTTAAGGTTGCAGGCATGCAGTGGCCGATTTATTGTTCTATTCCCTGTCGGAAGTAACGTCGTAAGTTTTCTTTAATATGCACAATGTAATTCATAGAGATAGGTAAGCAAACCTAGAATCGGCGAACAGCATTGAGCGTGACACTCTTTACTTCATAACTCTATTGATGCCATTATATCCTTTCTTAGTGATGAACATCCTTCAGATGTTTTATAGCCATTTTCACTTCATATCACTCGTTTATTTGGACCATCTGCCTCACTTTCAAGGGATCCAGAGTTCGAATCTCGGCCTGGGCGAATTATATTTACTTTTTTCGTCATTCATCGTCCGATATTTCTTATCATTGGAGGTTTTCCCTCATCTCAAAGTTGAACGTATGTTCACTCTTAGCTCTATGTACCCTGTACTCATTAGAACATTCCGTCATTCTTCGTCCTATATGACTTAACGTTGGAGGTTTTCCCGTAACGTTAAAGATGAATGTCTGGTAACTCTAAGCTCTATGTTCCCTGGGCACATTTGAACATTATTTCATTTATCGTCCGATATGACTGAGCTTGGAGGTCTTCCCTTGTCCTGAAAGATGAATGTCTGGAAGCTGTAAGCTCTCTGTACACTGTACTCATTTGAACACAATTTCATTTATTGTTCGACATGACAACATGACAACGTTGGACGTTTTCTCTTATCCTGAAAGGAATCTCTGGTATTTTTAAACTCTATGTAGTCTGTGCTCATTCGAACATCATTTCATTCATCGTCCGATATATCTTAACTTTGGAGGTTTTCCCTTATGCTGAAAGATGGATGTCTTTTAACACAAAGCTATGCATCCTGTATTTATTTGAATATCATTTCATTCATCGTCCAATATGACTTAACGTTGGAGGTTTTCGCTTATCCTGAAAGATGACTCTCAAGAAACTCTAGGCTCTACGTACACTGTACTCATTTGAACATCATTTCATTTATAGTCTCCGATATGAGGTAACTTGAAGGTTTTCCCTTATCCTGAAAGATGAGTGTCCTTCAACACTTAGCTATGTACCCTGTATTTATTAGAATATTTCATTCATCGTCCAATATAACTTAACGTTGGTTGTTTTGCCTTATCTTGAAAGATAAATGTCACGTAACTCTAAGCTCTATCTACCTTGGAATAATTTGAACATCATTTCATTCATACTCTGATGTAACTTAACGTTGCAAATTTTCCCTTATCCTGAAAGATGAATGTCTGGTATCTCTAAGCTCTTAGTATCCTGTACTCATTTGAACATTATTTCATTCATCGTCCGATATAACTTAACATTGCAAGTTTTCCCTTATCCTGAAAGGAATATCTGACAGCTCTAAGCTCTATCTACCCTGAGCACATTTGAACATTATTTCAATTATCGTCCGAAATGACATAACTTGGAGGTTTTCTCTTATCCTGAAAGATCAATGTCTATCTCAAAGCTCTATGTACCCTGTAATCGTTAGAACATAATGTAATTAATCGTCGGATATAATTAACGTTGGAGGTTTTCCGTTATCTTGAAAGATGAATGTCTGGTAACGCTAAGCTCTATGTACGTATTTCATCTTGAAACTTAACTGTACAGCACGTGCGGTATTTGAACATTTCCATTTTGAGTTATAGAGCTCTCTCTCTCTCTCTCTCTCTCTCTCTCTCTCTCTCTCTCTCTCTCTCTCTCTCTCTCTCTCTCTCTCTCTCTCATTTGCTCTCTCTCCCTTTCATTCTCACACACAAACACGCGGGCTCCAGGAACAAAATATCTTTCCCTGTGGCCAGCCGTGCCTTTCAAAGCAAGGAGAGCTCCAAGTAATAATTATCACTAAAATAAGAGAGAATAAGATCTCAAATAACTAAGGTTACTCTTGGGCACTCTTTCTACTGTACAATCTTAGATAAGGCCTTCTTGCATTGCAAGACAGGTCTCACTACAAGCAGACACATTCCTGCTTCTCTTGTACACTCAGATGTTCCAATTTTTCCTACAGCTATCCCACACCACGTAAACTGTAGTTTTAAAATGTAGAAAGTATCAACTCAATTACGATGTCACCGTGTGGACTTGTTGTGCTGCTGCGACAAGCCGGAGCCGGGCGCGTGGGCAGGAGAGAACAGAGAGAGAGGCTCCAGAGTGTTCTGCCCATTATTGTTGTAGCGAAAGTTCTAGTAAGGTTTTGCGGCTTTCTAGAGAGAATGGCTAGGGAGGTATAAGTACCCCAAAAAGTGTTAGAGCGGCAGTTGTTGGTTCGTTATTGTCAGTCGACGATTGGAGTATACCGCAGTGATTTCATTCATTTATTTTCGTGCAGTAAAACAGCAGGTCAGCCTTGAAGACAGTTGATTGTCAATTTCAATTGTTTTAGTGCTGTAAAACTTGTTCTAAATTTCTGCAAACCAGATTTCTGAATCTACGTAAACGGCGCAGTCACAGTATTCAATGAGCTAAGCAGCTGTGAGATTTTCCGCAGTACCACGGATGTAGGGGAATAAGCTTTGAAAGTGTATCCAGAGAAAATGAAATATTGTTTGGTACTCATTATGTTTTTCTTCTTCTGTTCCTGCAGTTCTTGGGGAAGCCGTGCTTCTAGCGCTTCATTGTAGGCTTCGTCACTGCCCTTTCCACTGAAATTCCAATATTGAGAGTTTCGAATGGGGCACTAATTTCCCTATCTATAAAGTAGTCGTTAGAATAACAAATAAAACTTTGGATGCATATTGTGTATCTGTAAACACAGCTAAACTTTGTGTGAATTGCGGTTGCATTTCATTCGTCACACAAAAGCTTAACTTCCTCTGATGTTATTTATTGAAATGGAAGTGCACTTGAACTGTCATACGTAACTATAGCTAACCTTGTTTTGTTTTAGTTGCTCTGGATCTTAAATGTATCGAAACCTAATAACGATATTCATCTATATGAATACAGATGCATATTGTATAAGTAACCTCCTCTGTGAAGTACTGAGTGGTGTGGTCAGCATTTTGCGAGGCGGAAATTATTAATGATGTCAATATATTACTTGATGCATAAGGAAGTTGCTTTCGCCTCTAGAATGCTGCCCAAATGAATCACTATCGTCACTGTAAGATTCATGAGGGCATCAGATGTTCGCAACTGGCATTGAAAGTACCACCTCACTCGTTATATTTAGACATGCGCAGTGGCTTCGTTCATGGCTGAGGCATTCCGTTAAGGCCCAACTTCGCGGTCTAGCATCAGATAAACAGCAACAACACGTTTGCTCACTCCTTGTTTCTGAGGACCATTAACAAGAAAATAAGTTTTGTATGTATGTATTCACTGCAACTGGGTACTACACGGTGGCAGAGTTAAGAATACAGATCAAATTACAAATAATAGATTTACAACAATAACACAATAAACAATACAAACATGATATTATTTTAATTTAGTCACTTAGAACATATCTAATTACTTCTCTATTTACATATTATATACCATTATAATTCAAAAGTTAAACTATAAAACATCTAGATTTTTTCTAAATTTCTTCAGCGACAGGTGACAGCCCTGAAAGACTGCTACAGGCAATTCATTCCATTCTTCAATGATTCTATTAACAAAGGAAATTTTCCTACGTCGGTTCTGTATCTTCTACCCTTAATTTTATACCTATGATCGTTTCGTCCATAATAATCCTTACACTAACGTCCACCCATGCCTTTACACCAGCATTAGGTTTGAATAATGCTACCAACCGATGTTTTTTACGCCTAATTCTTAATTCCTCCCATTTAGTCTCATCTCCTTTTATAGGCCCAAAATACTTGACTCTTTTTATAAATTTTATTGCCCTCTTCTGTAGTTTTTCTAATGGATCGATTTGGTTAGCTCTATACGGGTCCCAGCATGCTACTCCATATTCCATAACCGGCCGCACTAAGGCCTTGTAGGCCATTTCCCTGGACCTAGCGCTCCCCTTTTTCAATATTCTCATTACGAAATGTAATGCCTTCCACGCATTCCTAGATGTGGAATTTACTTGTTCGTCCCATCCAGCATTACTTGCCAGGTACACTAAGTATCTCTCCCGATCTACGCAAGATCGTTTTGAATTTGTAGGTCACGCAAAGAAGAAGCATTCCTTACAAACATTAACCCGAATGTACAGCGGCCGACAGAAGTATTCGAATAATATAATACGTAACATTACACTACTATAAATACTCTTATATTTGCTTAGCAGCGTTGATTTTTTAAATATGTAAACATTAACCTCTTGTGTGTGGGAAACAATATTTAAGATATCACTTTGCATGTATTTACTGTACTGTATTTATTCTATTGTCTCTCTTATTGGAGGACCTAAGTATTCGAACGTATCCAATCAAACAGAGAAAGGTGGCTGGGTATACCCTACACGCACCTACCACATAGCAGTTGTGTTTATGCTTTGTCTCGAGACCGTGTGCCCAAAGTTATTCAGCCGATTGTGAACTCATAGGTAATATGTGACGTAAAGGTAAGGTCACAATGGCGGCAGAGAGGAACATCGTGATACATATGTACAAACAAAAGAAATCTCTCTCTGAAATTGCCAAAACCATTAACAGAAACAAAACTGCATAATTCAACGCTTCAAACAGACAAATACTGTTGTAAATACACCTAAAATGGCGCTCCTTCTAAACTCACCACAAGAGACAGGATGCAAATAATAAAAATGTTGAAGCAGGATCCAAACGTCACTGCTTCTGAGATTAGAGGATGCCTTGAGCAATATTCTGGCACTGTGGTTCACACCAGAACAGTTGAACGGGTCTTAATTAGTACTGGGTACAATGCCCACGTTGCTAGGAAGAAACCGTATGTTAATAAGGTGAATAAGAAAAAGCGTATAGAATTTGTTAACAGTATGTAGTGAAACCAACAGAATTCTAGGATAAGTTTCTCTGGTCGGGCGAGTGCAAATTTCGCTTACACAAGAGTGATGGGCGTCTTAAAGTGTGGAGACTGCCAGATACAGAATGGGAACCTAAGAACGTGGTAGCTACAGTGAAACATGGTGACAGTAGTATGATGGTATGGGGCAGTATAGCTTCATCTGGCTTTGGGGCACTGGTGTTCATAAACTGGATCATGGACAAATTTGAATACAAGAGGATTCTTGAAAACAATCATAAAAAGAGTGCAGAGAAGCTGGGATTGGGGCATGATAATTACTTCCAGCAGGGCAATGATACAAAGGGTACTGCTGAAATTGTAAGGCTTTGGATCGTGTACAACACTCCTCACACTTTGAAGACACCGCCCCAATCTCCAGATTTAAATCCTATAGAGAACATCTGGAAAGAACTGGCATCATAAGCAAGGACCATCTGAAAGAACTTCCTCAGAGTGGAGAAATATGGACTCTGAAGACACATACAGACAATGCCCAAACGATTATCAGCAGTAATTCAAAGAAATGGGATGATAACTAAATACTAGCTGTTCTCTGTTCGAATACTTATGTCCAGATGTAAAGTAACAGTTTTATTTCTCATTGTAGTGCAAATAAGTCTCAGTTGTTATATATGAGTTTATATGTTTAATGAGAGACTCAAGTTTATTTTGTATCAGTTGTATTTAGGTATGCTTACTCTATGTAGCTTTAAAATAATATAAGTAACAAACATGTTTAGGTTGGAATACTTATGTCGCCCTCTGGATGCTAATTGGTGCAACAAAACATCGTAAACGCATTTTGACTATAGGGATGGCGACATTAATATAATAAATCCGCATTTCAAAAATTACCATCAGTTTATGTCAGCTTACTACAGTTCCTCAAAACGGACTCGATATTTCTACATAATTTTTAGATTCCATCTCATTCATATATACCAAAACTGGTGTCTGCATAATGGAGCAATATTTACCAATTGCTAAAAATAATAAGTGATTGGTCTTTCCAATATATAGTACATATTATATGCTATCCATTCCTATTAGCATTAAATTCTAATATTTGTTTAAAATGGAATGACGTTTGTCCCCGAGTACTACTAGAGGGGCAACCAATCGGAGTCCTGCTGTGTTGTCATATTGCATTACCCCTAAGTGGTGTGTGACAAGCGCCAACTTAATCAGCCTCTAATAAATACTGTAACCTTGTGGGTACGTGAAATTCAGAGTCCAATTGCACAAATTTAAAATGTTCTTTATTTCCACCGAATTACAGTTGGAACACTTGCCGATTACATAAAATTACGTAGCGCACACAATTACAATTCACCAGTTCATCCGTTACAGTTCCACTTTCACTCGCAATTACGTACACTCCTCCGATGCACGTACGCAGTCCGTCCCCTCGCTGGACGCTCCTCACGGCTGCTCGCCAAGAACTGAACAGAACTCACCAACTGCAGCCCCCCTTTTATAGGGATATCGCTGTTTCTCGAAGTCTCGGGTTTCAGTGAATCACCGCGAAGGTTCCAGACGGCAGGGGGTGGGGAAAGAGATGGCCAGACATGTTTTTCAAACCATCCCTTCGTTAGCGCTATAAGACAAATGGGTCGGCGTGGTCGAATGCCTCCCATCTGGCCCTACTGCCAACCGGTTCTATAGGGAGTTCCGACGTATGGGTGACAATACTATTCGTGTTAAGACAATTCGATTTGGCAGAAACTGATCCATGTGGAAGGCAGAGAATAATGTATCTAACATAGCCGCAAAACCCCCATATATTTAGCTGAATTAGCTTTTCTTTTCAAATAAATAAAACACTATGATGCATAGAGTCAACATGAAAAATTCAATGCCATGGCCGGGATTTGAACCACGGATCTCCTGGTTTCCATGCAGTCACTCTTAACCTTTGAGCTACCATGGCCAACGCACCGTACTGCCAAGGTAGCTCAAAGGTTAAGAGCGACTGGACGGAAACCAGGAGATCCGTGGTTCAAATCCCGGCCATGGCATTGAAGTTTTCATGTCGACTCTATCCATCAAATAGCTTAGCCTATATACGGCTAGTGTGGAGAAATGATTAATTTCTATCAATTAACTAAAACACTCTGATATTATAACAATGCATCACGACATAAGCCTTGTAATGGATATCAATATTGGTTGACATATATGCTTGCACGTATATTTGTAATTACTCAGAACTGAAATGTAAACGTTTGACATGACGTGGTAAACTACTTATTTTCAATAAGCCAAGGTATTTGTTAAATTTGAGCGAGAACAAACAATACACTTCCTGCTGGCTTGTAGAATGGTGCATCGGCAGAACGTCAATTGTCACACTATATGTTTGTTTATGAATCGTATGTAAGCCCTATTTACTCTAGAGACTTCAAAGCAGTATTATTCAGTTCTTCTGTTTAAAAACAAGTGAAAGTGTATCAACTGGATCCGCTTGCAATTGAAATGAGACAAGAGGTATTATAAACCACCTTTCCTCTCAGCACTGCGAGAACAATGCAATTGGGTTAATGTAGGCTCAAATTATGTTGCAAACAGAAATAACACTTTTAAACTGACTGCCGATGAACGACTTATTCACCAAGAAATTGATAAGGTTGCACAAGACTGGGAAAACTGCACGAGGCATGCAGATAAAGTACAAGAACGCTGCTTTTGGAAACAAACAGCATGTGACGAGATTTTGGTGCCTATCATCATAAACTTTCAACACACAGACGATGAAGACTATGACAATGACGAATTAGCTCTTAACGGAAGTGACAGTCATAACTATATGGATACGCCGCCGGCAGTTTCGTTGGATTAGAAAAATCTAACTATAATTATTTTTAAAGCATATATTTGAAGCATTTGCGTAGCATATGAATATCGTAGTACAATTGTTATTTGAACGACTGCATTATTATGAAAATTTCAGTTTGTGTTCCCTTACGTCTAGCGCCAAGAACACTCGCAAGTGTGGGAGAGAGAGAGAAATATAAAATAATTGAGGGTAACGAAGTGGCAACGCTGAAGGCTCTAACGCATCTGATTCGGCACTAGTCAGAACTCTTCCCATTTGAAAGACTTAGTAATATTCAATCTATAATGGATTACGAACTGGTTTGTCGTATTCATAATAATTTAAGGTAATGCATGATTAACAATTCTTTGTTTAAGGTAAAAAGAAGTTGTATATCTTACGGGCATTACACTACTGATTTTACACCATATTTTAACCATTATCTATTGCAAAACAACAAAAATACGACAAAAAACAAAAAATCTAGTTTGGTTAATACAACTATGCATTCAAGTAAAATGATAAAATCTTACCTAAGTTGCTGATAGCGTAGAATACCGAAGAGTCAGAAGTATTTTGTAGCACAACAAGATCTGAAAAAAAGAAAACAGGAAAATAAGTTTGTCTCTTCGACATCTCACTTCTAGCATTTTACACAAACCTCGTTTACTCTGTAACATTTGTTTAAGTACGAAATTAGGAATTTGACATGCCTCATAGGAGGCATTTTGACATTATAAAGAAAAATGACACTATTAATGACAAAATGGTGTTAAGCTTATCATTCTTTTTATTTCCATTCAAAATTGTCTACATTTTTTGTAGAACATTCATTTACGAGAGTGTTGGTTAAGAATATGAGGCTGTTCAATAAGAATGATTACTTTTTTGACAACGTAGCTTTGCTCATTCTTATCATTTTGATGGTACCTCTCAAAATAGTCTCCCCTGAATGTAATGCACTTGTCCCAGCATTTCTGCCGGTCTTCAAAGACATGCTGTAAACCATTTTTGAGAGATCGTTCAAAATCGCCTCCGGCTTTGATGATGGATAATGTCTCCAAATGTATAATTTGGAGATAATGGAGATAATAAATGGATAATGTCTCCAAAATGAAATAAATGAAATGTGTAGTGTTTAACGCCCACTTTTACTACATAGGGCACTGCAGGCGGTGACACTGATGATACATGAGATGAAGATGGAGCACCGGTGGAATGAAATGGTGGGGGAAACCGGATATCCCGGAGACAACCCGCCCCAGCGCCGTGTTGTCCACCACAAATCTCACTTTGCGGTCGCCTGGGATCGAACCCGGGCCGCCTTGGTGAGAGCCAAACGGTCTAACCACTGAGTCACGGCGTGGCCCTCCAAAACGAAGGATTTCTCACGGTAGGTAAGCAAAATTTTGAAAGATTTTTATCACCATGGGGTCGCTGTTTTGCCTTATGTTTAACAGCTTACCGGCTATGGCTTTCACTGTCACTCGGCGGTTCTGGGTAATCAGTGTATCAACCAGCTAGACGATGTCATCGGTAATATGATGTGGTGCTCTAGAACGTGTATCATCGGTTAACGACGCCCGTCTACCCCTGAAGCGCCTGTGCCACACCTTAAACTTTACAAAGAAGATGTAGTGTTCACCGTACATTTGTGATATTCATTGATAAATGTCCGTTTCCACAATTCCTTCCTCTGTCAGAAAACGAACAATGCCTCCTTGCTCTTCTTTTGACGCCTCCATTTCACTGCTTGCAATGCGACTGGCAGCGCTCGACGATTGAGGCATGCTGCTGCTAGCTTTGTATAGTCACGTGACCTGCACGCGTGCCATATATAGAGAGGGGCTGTTCATGTCTAATTTACCCAACTTTAGAATAATAAAACACCAGGGTGTAAACAAAAAAGTGGTTTGGCATCCTGTACAAAATTAAAGAGGAGAAAAAAGCTACCTCAACAAATTTCATCAAAAAATATCACATCATCCTGTAAATATCACAATTATCAACCTGCGGTCAGACCCAAAACCTGGGTGGGTACTGCGGCATACCCGCATGTCAGATTTCAATTGGTTGGTGTTTACTTTTGATTTGGGTTCTAATTGGAGCTATGAGATCTCTTGTTCTTCAGGTGAATGGTTGTAGGAAATGGATTTGTTGTTTGTTGGCTGCTCAGTTGTCTCAATAATACACTGGTTCGTTGCAAAAATTGATTTAATTCTCACTCAATTCGTTGATTCAGATTGATTGGTAGCGGTGACCACCTGTTACTAAACTTTCTAACAGAATTCTCTTAATTCTTTATATGGCGAATACTTTGCTATTATAAACTTCTTCTGCTGCTTCTCTCACGCTGGTTGCGTTATTCTTGACTTCCCTACATTTCGGACTTAGAAATCTTCCCTACTTCTTCTTCACGCGCACTAACACGTCTTTTCCCTCGTAGTATGACTTTTGAAGTGATTTACATTTCGGACTTAGAAATCTTCCCTACTTCTTCTTCACGCGCCCTAACACATCTTTCCCCTCGTAGTATGACTTTTGAAGTGAAGTTTCGTCTACTCCGCGATTCAGTTCGTATTTTATTCTGATCCCTACTCTAACCCTTATCACATGACCAAAATAACTCACCCTTCTTCCTATTTCTCAAATCTTACATTATTATTGGTCTCTCATTTTATTTCGATTTTTCTTTATTGGTTAGCAAAACTCATCGAACTCATTGACGTTACATCCCACCGTGAGTTGGGATACGCCTACCCTGGGCTCTTTGTAACGGTATACATCGTTATCGCCACAGCGAAGTAAATCCTTTTAGGTCTTACGCCTGACCGCATCTTGAAAACCTTATTGTTCCTACACATTTTTGCTTATAGTTCTCAGACGTTGAACCTTTCCTTAAACAAAGAGGCTAACGGTCACCTCTTCCTGTCTCCCCGACTTGTGTTCAGATTTTACAGAAATATTTTCTCTCCCTTACATGGATTCTAGCATGTTAGTTGTCTTAAATTATATTCTTCCCATCTTATTCTTAATTAAACCGCTATTTTAATCACTACTCTAATTTCATTCTGATTTCATATTAATATAACAATATTTTATATTAGTTTAGTAAAGCATTTTCATTAATTTATCTTCTTTTTTTAATTCTCGTGATTTCAATTAATTCGCCAGCTCCTAATCGCTGTCTGATACTGCGGTTACATAATGCCCGTTTGACAAAAATGAAATACCCATTATTTAAATTTTGTCAAACCCCCGTCATGACATTTCCTCCTTATATCTTATAATTTCTCATTCCCTACTCGAAACATTTTTCGGTGGTCACCGTTTCCCTCATCTTCATCAGTGTGTTACTTTATACACATAGAATGGTCAATATGGTACATCATATACATAGAATTATAGATATGATACATTACGTACATAGACAAGTACACTGTCGTATATGTGGTTATTACCCTATATACAAATAACATTCGTGATACCTCAACTATATATACACTTCACTGAATTATCCTTGTCTCACTTGACATCAACTTAATTTTACCTTATTACATTCCTTAAGTACTACATTAATGTTACTATATTACAGTTTACAATATTACATTTTACATTCAATGATTTTTTTTTATATTAACTTATTGGGACGTTTCTTTATCTTTCAGTCCTTCACCGTAAGAACATTCGTCCTCACATTATAGGTTGCGTAATGATGTCCAAATATGGTTACCTCTACCTGCACTCAGTTGTCTACCTGTAATCAGGTGTTTCGTTTACCTGACAGTAAACATTGGCAGTTCATTGTCCTGTCTTTCCACTGCACTTTTCACTCTCAACCTTCTTTCACTTTGTCACGCCTAAGTCTGTGACCTTTACAATAACAACATAGCCTTTTGGCACATGAATACATCAGTACTTATACTATATTTACATTTCACAAATTATTTTTTTTTTTTTAAGATCTTTCTAACATGTTCATTAGCTGTGGTTATTCTTATTACATTATCATTTTTGTTTGTGCACAGGAATTTTGGAACTTGCAACTCCCACGCAGTGTTTGAATTTCAAACGAAAACGTTACCCGTACTAATTATATAACTTTTACTTGGTATTTTTTTTTTTTTACATCTTCGTATATATAATTTCAATCACATTTACACAGGTGATTCTTGGGTCTGCTCTGTACTGTTTACAACGTTTTTCTGACGATATGGCCTTATTAGGGAGATGTTATATCTGCCTATCGGTTTACCATTTCTTGGGTGTATTAGGGCATACGCTCTGTCACCAAATATTTTCTCAATCCGGTATGGGCCTTTCCATAGCATATATAGCTTTCTAGTCTTTTTTCCTAACAAATCTGACTTGTCGAACGATTTCACTAGAACTAAGTCGCCGACCTTTGGTTCCCAATTCTTCTTATACCGCATTTTCTTTGCGTTTCTTTTCTCTACTTTTTCCATTATTCTTTTAACAGCATTTTGGATCCGTTCTCGATCTGTCTCGGTCGTCACTTGGATACTTTCCGGAACACCCTCTATTATTGGTTCCGGTGTTAAATTCCTATGCAATTGGATAGGAGCATATCCTGTGGTTAAATTGACTGAGTTATTGAATATAAACTCAATATAGTTGATGTGGTCTGGCCAGGTAGTCTGTTTCAATGAGCAAAGGACTCGGAGATGAACACCTAGGTCTTTCATTACGCGCTCGCTTGGATTAGAGCACGGATGGTACGACGTTGTGTTATAGATGCGAATTCCGGCATCCTGAATGGTGTGCACGAATCGTCTTCCATGGTGTATGGACGCGTTATCTACTAATAGTGCTTTCATCTTCCCGTATTTGACGATATAGTCTTTCACTATTTTATTCGCGCATGCTGCACTTGTTAATTTCTTGAGAGGGTATATTTTCACAAATTTCGACATCACGTCGATAAGTACAAATAAATATTTTAATCCTCCTCTTCCTGTAGGGAGTGGACCATATGCATCCGCTGCAACTAATTCTAATGGTTCCTTCCTGGTGATGGATACAGGGGGTCGATCTATCTTATAATTTAATGATTTTGCCCTCTGGCAGATGTCACATGTAGATATAAAGGTCCTAACTTTCTTGCCTAATCTAAATATGTATAAATGGTTGCTTATGGAAATCATTGTCTTCTCAACGCCAGCATGTATAAGAGCTGTGTGTTAAGCAGAAATCACTAACTCTTCCAGCGCTGCGGGTATATATGCTTTCCAAGCAGGTTTGGAAACACCCTGTAACTTATACAATACGTTATTTAGCACTCCGTATTTCTGTGAATTTGCTTGTTCTATGGGCAATGCCTTTTCCATAATTTGTTTTAATTTCCAGTCCTGGCGTTGTAATTCCGACAATCTTCTCATCTCCTTTGTTAATTTTATACTGAAGGTTACATCCATCTTTAACAATGGTAATTCTGTATTTTAAGGTTCACTGCCTCCTGTAAATCCAATGGAATAGGTCTGCACTTATATTTGAATGGGGGAACATCATGTATCTCGAATTCATACTCAAAATCATTATAGGTCCCGGTGTGTTCCGAAAATACATTTCTGTGTTTACATAAAATGTTATAAAAAATCTCTTTTTGGTGGTCGTTAAGTAGGTTCGAGTTTGCTACTGTTTCTCTTATTCTATAGGTCATGTTTACATTATTTTCGACTACCTGGAAATCATCTGGTAGGGTAATTATCTCCTGTTCACATGCTTCTGTCTGCCCAAGTCCGTATGACGTCATCTCTAAAAGCCCTTCTTCTGCCGCTACGTACACTTCTTTATCATAGTTTCCCATCTCTTCTGCTTCTAATGGATTCATCTTAACTAGCTCCATTCCTCCTATTCGTATAAATTCTACAAAAAATGTTTCTCCATCTATTTCTTTTTCTTCATCTGTCAATCTTATCTCATTTTCTGCTTCCCTTGAGCTAAACGGAACTTTAACTATGACGTCTTTAATTTTGATTTCCAAGGCTTCCATTTGATAATTCAACTTAGCTTGAAGCGCATACAACACGTCATTACCCATAATAATGTCTACAGATAGCCTATTAATAACAAAACATACAAATTCTATTGTATCCTCCCCAATGGTGACTTTCAAAAGCATTTGTGTATTAATCTTTTGTTTGGCGCGACCTACCGCCAGAGTACAATATGCACTTTTCACGGGCAATGTTTGCAATTTCATTCCATTGTTTTTTAAGTGATAAAAGAATGCTTGACTTATAGCTGAAACTGAGGATCCTGAATCTATGGTAATGTGCCATTTTTCTTTGTTTATTATTGCAGCAATACGTGGAGCATCTCTCACTTCTTGTAATTCTGTTAAGTGATTGTTTATTTGAGTACCGTTTTCTATTTCTGTTTCTGTTTTATTTTGTACCACCCTACTCAGAGCTGTGTCCCTGTTCAAATTAAGAACTAGCGTGTTCATCCGGGTCCGATGCGGGACGTCTTCTATCGCACCCTGGATTCGTTTCCCGTATGCTGTGTCGTCTCTGGCCTTTCATCTACCTCGGGCGCCGCGTCCCTCGGTGTTGGTGGAGGAGAACGCACCCATTCTCTTGAGAGAAGTTGATTCCTCTGTCTTACTTCAGGTCTGTCTGTATGGTTCTCTCTACCAGCGTCACGTGGTTGATACTGTCTATTAGATTCTGGTAGTCGGAACGTCGGTCTTGTATTCCCTCTTCGAAGAAATGGGGGGTGACCCCTATTTCCATTCCTAGTTACATGTACATATCTTATAGGGAAATTATATGAATTTGAATTTGGTGGTCCCTGTCTCCCTCTATTGTTGTTAGGGAATTCCCTCGGGACGTGGGCATCGTATCTTTGACGAGTAGCCATATGGTTCGTGTTAAAATTTCGGGCATTGTGTGCCCTTTCCCCGTCATGATTATTATTATTCCACGGTCTGTGTGGACTTCTCACTGGCATTCGATTCTCATGTCTATTTTGTGAGTTTTGCGTCCCAACGCTTTGTAAAGCCGTTAACAATGTAATTGCCTCTCTCAATGTCTGAGGTCTTGCTACCACCATGTGATTTCTAATGTTCTCAGGAAGGTGGGGAGTGAGAAGAGAAATCAGTTCGGCTTCCTGTAATGGAGGTTGTAGATATTTACTCATTTGCGAATATCTCAGGAAATAATCAGTAATAGACTCTCCATTATTACCTTGGTATCGGCCATTTGTTATTTGATTCCTTACTTGGTATTGGACATTGGCGTTCCAATACTTTTCTAGGAAAGCTGTTTTGAACAACTCGTAGCTGCATCCTTCTCCCACAGTTACTCGTAGCCAATTAAGTTCGGCAGATTCTAACGCCCTTTGAACTATTATCATTTTATATTGCTCGGGTACACCTCTGATGACAAAATACTTTTCTAAGTCGGCCAAAAATTGTACTGCGTTGTCATTGCGACAATTAAATTTCGGGAGGGGCAATTCGCTTAGAAAATTCATGTGCACTGCTGGATACATATTTACGTTTTGCATATTTATTTCGCTATTATTGCTGCTTTGAGGAGAGACAGAAGGGGCGCTAACCTGTTCGTTCTGCCTCTCTCCATTGTGTGTATGTATAGTACAATTGGAACTCTCAGGTACCTGCCCTTGCTGTCGCAGCTGGAAGCCAGTTACGGTATCTCTGATTTGAGATATCTCGCTTACTGTTTCCCTCAACATTTGTGTATTCTCTGATTGAATATTTGTTACACGTGCTACCTTTTCTTTTAACTTCTCCATGTCAGCTGCTATACTATTGTTTACAGTGTCAAACCGGTTATTTACCTCTTGTACAAAAGTTACCTGTGTCGTGGTCAGTTCATCTAATCTTATTCTTTCCTTATTAATTTCCTCCCCTATTCTATTTTCTACTCCTGCAACGAGAGATTTGGTAGCTTCTAGGTCACTTCTTATAGTACCTACTTCTCGCTGCAGGGCCTCTTTTACAGATTGAATTTCCCCTGTTATTCCTTGAATTCTGACAGTGATTCTAGTTTCTGTTTCTTTTCCTTGGCTTGTAATTTGACTTACTAATTTAGCTTCTAGTGTTTGGTTCTGTTCTACTAATTTAGTCTCTAGTGATTGGTTCTGTTCTACTAATTTATCTTCTAGTGTTTGGTTCAATTTAGCCTCTAGTGACTGGTTCTGTTCTACGAATTTAGCTTCTAGTGATTGATTCTGTTCTACTAATTTAGTCTCTAGTGATTGACTGTGAATAGTAATTTGCGCCATGAGTTTCTGGAACATATCTTGTAGATTTTCCATTACCCCAGGATTGTCACTTCTATTTACATTTAGGCTACTTACACCATTTACGCCCTCATCTACTGATCCTATAACACTGCTTTCCATTATCTCTTCATTAACAACTTCCAACTCTTTCTCTGTCTCCATAATTATTTGTTCCCCAGAATTTTCCATTTTAAATTTATTCTGTACGATCTTCTTATTTCTCAAAAGCATTGAATTTCCCCTTTAAATTTTCTAATTTCCCTTCCAAAATACTTATTACTAAGACATTACATGGATATTGATTTCACTGAATGATATTACATTTACAAGAAATATAAATTGAGTATGTGTAACTCACAGTTCTGTTGTACGGCTGTGGTGTTTATGTGATGTCTTTACCAATTTTTGTCGTGCTGCTCGTCGTCTAGTAGGCTCAGTTGATGTCGAAAGAACTTGAACTTCTCTCTTGGTTGGGGGAAAATTCTATGTAGTTGTTTTTGGCGTCTTCTTCGTAGTCTCTGCTGTCCTCATCGTAGTTGTCGTCGTCGGTCTTCTCACTTCTCCTCGTAGTCGTCCTTCGTCGTCGTTTTTCTCACTTCTCCTCGTAGTCGTCCTTCGTCGTCGTTCTTCTCACTTCTCCTTGTAGTCGTCCTTCGTCGTTACATTTCACCCATTTCCTACAATTCGAAGCCCCAACGTGTCGGCGCCATTATGCGGCATACCCGCATGTCAGATTTCAATTGGTTGGTGTTTACTTTTGATTTGGGTTCTAATTGGAGCTATGAGATCTCTTGTTCTTCAGGTGAATGGTTGTAGGAAATGGATTTGTTGTTTGTTGGCTGCTCAGTTGTCTCAATAATACACTGGTTCGTTGCAAAAATTGATTTAATTCTCACTCAATTCGTTGATTCAGATTGATTGGTAGCGGTGACCACCTGTTACTAAACTTTCTAACAGAATTCTCTTAATTCTTTATATGGCGAATACTTTGCTATTATAAACTTCTTCTGCTGCTTCTCTCACGCTGGTTGCGTTATTCTTGACTTCCCTACATTTCGGACTTAGAAATCTTCCCTACTTCTTCTTCACGCGCACTAACACGTCTTTTCCCTCGTAGTATGACTTTTGAAGTGATTTACATTTCGGACTTAGAAATCTTCCCTACTTCTTCTTCACGCGCCCTAACACATCTTTCCCCTCGTAGTATGACTTTTGAAGTGAAGTTTCGTCTACTCCGCGATTCAGTTCGTATTTTATTCTGATCCCTACTCTAACCCTTATCACATGACCAAAATAACTCACCCTTCTTCCTATTTCTCAAATCTTACATTATTATTGGTCTCTCATTTTATTTCGATTTTTCTTTATTGGTTAGCAAAACTCATCGAACTCATTGACGTTACATCCCACCGTGAGTTGGGATACGCCTACCCTGGGCTCTTTGTAACGGTATACATCGTTATCGCCACAGCGAAGTAAATCCTTTTAGGTCTTACGCCTGACCGCATCTTGAAAACCTTATTGTTCCTACACATTTTTGCTTATAGTTCTCAGACGTTGAACCTTTCCTTAAACAAAGAGGCTAACGGTCACCTCTTCCTGTCTCCCCGACTTGTGTTCAGATTTTACAGAAATATTTTCTCTCCCTTACATGGATTCTAGCATGTTAGTTGTCTTAAATTATATTCTTCCCATCTTATTCTTAATTAAACCGCTATTTTAATCACTACTCTAATTTCATTCTGATTTCATATTAATATAACAATATTTTATATTAGTTTAGTAAAGCATTTTCATTAATTTATCTTCTTTTTTTAATTCTCGTGATTTCAATTAATTCGCCAGCTCCTAATCGCTGTCTGATACTGCGGTTACAGTACGCAGCAAAAACCTTCAGGCTGTTAACAGGGTGTCGGTATACGACTTGGACTTCTACACTCTGGTCGGCACAACAGTTCGTTATACACGTCACGATATTGCCATCCAGTCACCGGTATGCTCATACCAGATTTCGGCTCGTTTGTTTTTTAATGCCCCTTATAGTTTACATCAAGTTCAAGTACAACAGACCATAAGCGTTGGAAGCAGTACCCATCAGCTGCTCCAAGAATTATTTCCCTCTTCATAAAAGGGTAGTTTTGAAATTACTTGATTTATTAATTAAAACCAAATCTAATACCTTGGTTCCATAAATGATACAGGTCAATAATGCATCATTTTCTACTGACATACAGTGATAACATTGCGATTCTTCGATTGTTTTCTTCTTTTTTGCATCATTCATATGAACATATCTCACATAATGATCTTTAGGATGAATTAATTAGAGCCGTGATTCGTAGCTGGCGGGAGGTATTTTATTACAAATTTGCCTGCGTGGTTGGCAAGCTGTTTCCGTTTGCCACAGTCACAGAACAATAAATAAACAGAAAGACACCTACTAACGATGGCTATTCAATAAAGAATGATCCTAATTTTTTTACGGTCCTAATTTTTCGCACTAAAATTCAATCTTATTATATTCTGTTAGCTTGATGTGAAACAAACACACCGTACTAGTTTCATTGTTGGTACTCCTGCTTCCCGCCTGTGAGAACCAGGCAAGTTCAGACATGTTCAGTATCGCCTACCACTGCAATGGAGGAAACAAGTGAGGAACAATATGCGGCTTTGAAATTCTGCTTTCGTCTCAACAAATCTTCAGTTGAGGCCTATATAATGTTACAGGAGGCGTATGGAGACTCTCTTCTTCCCTACAGCACAGCTCGAAGTTGGTGTAAAATGTTTAAAGGGCGGAGACATTCAATCTCAAAGGAAAGTGGACCCGGTGCTCCAGTTACCGTTCTTACGGAAGAAAACATCAACACTGCTGCTGCCATTGTGAGAGAGGATCGACGAATTACCTTAAGATCACTTTCTGAAATACTGAACATTTCATTGGGTGCCACCCACACGTTGGTGACAGAAACATTACACATGAGACGTGTTTGTGCGCGATGCGTTCCAAAATGGCCACATATTGCCAGTGTTGTTGCTGAATATCTTTCAAAAATCAACGTGAAGTGCATCCCTCACCCTCCCTATAGTCCGGATTTAGCCCCATGTGACTTTTTTCTATTCCCTAACTTCAAGAAACGCCTTTTTGTGAGGCATTATCCATAATCAGAAGCAGTGGTGAAGGCTGCGGAGGCGATTTTGAAATAATGGTTTCCAGCATATCTGTGAAGACTGGCAGAAACTCTGAGACAACTGCATCGCATACAGGGGAGACTGTTTTGAGAAGGACCATCATAAATATGAGGATGATTAAAGGTACGTTGTCAAAACATTTGTGATCAGTCG
The DNA here is from genome assembly GCA_030765055.1 of Mantis religiosa. Lineage (NCBI taxonomy): Eukaryota > Metazoa > Arthropoda > Insecta > Mantodea > Mantidae > Mantis > Mantis religiosa. Next base: position 206,345,311 of record CM060952.1, on the reverse strand, counting down.
TTATTGAGCAACTCTGGTACTTTTATGACTATTACTTAAAATATTATTAACAAAGTTGTTAGAATGAAAGCGTAATTAATAATTTAAAAAGCACTTGATATAATATTTCAATTTTGTAACAATTATCTAATCACTTGGCCTATCGAGGTAGTACACTCTGAGAATTTCCCTCGGATTTTCTAGTATTATAAAATGTCTTGATGTCAGCGGTCTGGTTTTGTTTACCTGTTATTTTTAGCCTTTAATATTAGCTCAGTACCTTCCTACAAGACCCATCACTGGATATTGTTGATCTTTGCAAGAATAATACCCACCGACGTCATGTCGACACGCGTCAACTACGCGTCTATCTACGTCACTGTCGATCCAGATTAATTCAGTATATAAGTGATTTTTCTATTGTAACTATTTTACTTGTCCTTATATTTTACAGTTTTTCTAGTACTTACTACCTCCTATAAGTGTACTAGTGTAATAAATGTGTTATGCCACAAACAAGGAAGCAAAGAATAAAACAGCACAGATATGACCTTTGGACTTTTTTTCGCATAGCACTTCCAAACCATTTCATTCTAATCCCTTAATCAGCAATTAGTTCTGTAACTGTCTCCCCATTTTCAAACCGTTCAATTAATTCTAAACTTTATTTCAATATAAACACTTTTAGTTTTCATTTTTCCGGCATTTGTTTCAGAAATGTCTTTTAGCTTGCTTCGTTGACCTTACACCTTCATAAAAACTGAACTTTCCTTCAATTTACACGAAACAGGTTAGTCGATAACAATGGAAGCGTTGTTCTGTTGCCACGCGATGGCCGTTCAAACAATGGAAATGACACGTTGCGGATCATTTACAGTTTACTGTAGAAAAATAGTTTATGTAAGAACAATGTATATTTTTGTGGGGGAGGCACGAAATAATAGAACCATTATATATACTGTACTTATATCAACTGAGCTATAAATATTGAGACATTTTGCTAAATATATGTAGGTAAACTTTAGACATGAATCATCTGTGTTACTAAGGAGACAGATGGGCACTGGTGTATCGCTGTGGTTTCGTTCGCGGCTCCCAAGCTGTGTCCCGAGTTCGGTTCCCGGGTCTGAGGTTGGCGACTTTAAGTCGGCCCTATCCGCGCCTTTACCTCTGTCTAGCATATGTGAAGTGTCACCTTGCCCAATGTGGTTTGGAGTCCACGTTACAAGCTCTAGGTCCTCTCGCCTCACCGTCATTTTCACTATCCTCCTGTCATAGTCACCGCCACCCTGTCATGTGGTGGGGCGAGGTTACCCCGAAGGCTAAGTTTGCCATGTGAGGAGTGTTGGTAACCAACCACTATGGAGACGTATGTCGGATAACTCTAAGCTCTATAGACCCTTGCTCATTTGAGCATCATTTCACCCATTCCATTCAACGTCCGGTATGACTTAACGTTGGAGGACGTAAATTACAAAAAACGACTATGGAGACAGTGTTTGTGAATAAGTATTGCTGGTGTTGTTTTCTGTGTTGCCATATAGTAATGAGAGAAATGTATATATTTATTTAATCATGGAAAAGTAACAAAGAAGATGTCCACGATCTGGAAACAAAATATCTTCAAAACGTGTATGGGAAGAGTTAATACTAAATAAACTTGCTTTTTTCGTAGATAATGACGCTGTTATTTGTCAATGAAACAGCACGCAGGAAAAAAATATATTTTTCTGTGTAATATTCTCTGAGAATTAGGATAAAGTTTGCCTATATGAGTTTGTACACTGCGAACGATATTGAAACGAATATTGGCAAAGATGTATCAGGACCGTCGACTTGCTGAACAAGAAGGATAACAAACACTTTCAATCTAAGAGTATGGGAATGGGAGTTGCATTAGGCAAGTGAAAAATAAATGTGTTAGTTTTATTTTCAACATAAATGGTTTTTGGTTACTTATTACGTCAAAGAGATATCCGCCCGCCTCTGTAGTGCAGTTGTCATTTTTGCCTCACATTCTGGAGGTTTCATGTTCATTTGCACATCTCTTCATCCATTTAGTTCATCGTCCGATGTGAGTTAAATTTGGAGAAAGTTAAATACAAGGAAAGAGACTTCCTTTGTTTGCCTAGCAACCAGTTTAGCTATGGGATTGCCAACTTAGTAAATAACAAACTAGTTATTTCGTGCAAAAATTTCTATTTGATAGTACAGCAAGTTTGAACAACACACGAGACTATATTTAGGCTCTTTGAAGTTCCCTTATTCTGAAAACTGCAAGCCAAGTCTGGTTTAACTCACTGTGTGAAGTAAACTCGATTTCATTTGAAGAGGAAACTTATAGATGCTCTTTGATTTAACCTCGTTCTCACATCCAAAGCGGCTTACTGATTAAGTCAGTTTGAATATTTCATCCATCTGGTAATCCTGGACTTCTGCACGAAGAGAATATGGATGAGATGCCTCTGAGATCACATATCCATGATCTCAGTGGCTCGAAAGGACTGAAATAAAGAAGACCTATTCCTGACAAAAATTAGCTCAACTGCCAATATCGCATTAAATAATTCATTTTCTATCTGCAAACATATGCAAGTCAGTAATTTGTAATCTATTTCTCATCTTTCCTTTTACATCATCAAATGGAAATAGAAAGTCAAGATTACAATTATAAAATCGATACTGAAAAATGCCATATATTCCTAAATCCTGAAAATCCTATCATGTTACCCACCATTGAATAGTAATTCGGTCCGCATACACCTAACAGTAGGCTTTTGTGTACTGGACGCCCTCTACTTCTCTTTACACATTTTTCCATTTTAGTTATCCCACTCTAACTTTTTCTCTGAATTGTTCTTGGCCATCTCTCTTTAACTTTCCCGAAATAATTACATATATTTTTCCTGTTCTTTTCCCCTTTTACTGACAGAATTTTTCTAATTACTACTTTACCCCTCAAATTGTCCATTTACCTAGCCAAGCCTGCTCTCTCCATATCTTTGTTTGACTACAATATAATATACAATGGAAATCTGCTTTCTCTTCTCCACACAATGGATATTTATCTAGCTCCCTCTCTTGAGCTATACCTTTCAAGTTTCTCACTCCTGTTCTCGCCCAAGCAAAACCTTCTCGCCCTAACTTATTTCATATATCTATATATCCTTCCCTCCCCCAGGTTGTTTTTATTTCTTTATATAATCTCAGTGAGCTTTTGACACTTGTATTGGCGAAAATGTCTTGTCTGTCAATATCTTCTAATCTTAGTTTAACTTCTTTCCAGAAGCCTCTATACCCATACTCTGCATTTATCCAAGAATGTCCCACACCTATTTGCTTCAACACGTCATTTATTTTATGTGCCCAAGACCAACCCCAGTTACTTCTCTTTTGAATATGAAAACATTCTTGAATAATATTGTCATCTTCCAAGTTTGTGATTCTGTATAAATATTTCATTGCCCTTGACAAGATTTTAATTTTAGTAGAATGCCTGCCCAGTTCTAATTGTGCTGCCCCATTAGGTGATGCTATTGGTAACTCCAAAATATATTTACAAAAGCAACAATGCACTCTATCAGTCTCTCTCCAAGCCTCATCTACTCCCCAAACCTCTGATCCCTGTAACAACTATTTTCTACTACTGCCGTATAAATCCTCTCCAACCATTTGACATTTATATCTGGCAGTTTACTGTAGCATGATCTTATCACTCTCATGGCCACTTTTACCTTTTACCACAGACATCTTTTTTTGTTCTTTCCAGCTGCCATCTGAACTCAAGCTTGTCCCCAAATAATCAAATCTCCTTACTACTTCTATTTCTCTTCTATTAACCTCCCATTTCTCATCCTTACGCAACCTGTATCCTTTTTTAACACCTTAGTCTTTGTTTTGTTTTCATTCACTTTCAAACCCCATTTATTGCAATAAGAATTGGCTGCCTTCGAAATATTGGGCACAGAAAAACACATAATGAAGAAGTCAATGAGACATGGAATAAAATGTTGATGCTACAAGTAAAAGTTAAATATAGCTCTTTAAGGGAGTGTGAGGTAGTCTTTACAAACATTTAACGTGGTATTAGTTGCGTATAATCTAAACTAACAAGAATAAAATATACAGCAGCAATAATTGGGGTGAATTTTCTGAAATTCAAATGCACTTCTTCCAAGAAAGCACGCACAGGATTTGTAGCGTGCGGATTCCCTGTTTTGTTGATAAGAAAAAACTCATTGTTTATCACAGTCGGTCTTGCTCAGGACAATTTGCCACTTCCGAAGCAATTAAGTGGACCATCGATTTGTGAAGGTCCTGCAAAATTTGCTGTTTAGTTTAGAGGGACATACTAAAGAGAGATCATCTATGTTAGTTTATTTATTTCCAATTCCTTGTTACAGTACCTAGCATACACAATTTCATACATATGCAAAATAATTAGTATACAATAAATACAAATTCCTGTATACTCCTCGTTTTGGAGTTGCATTTTCTCATGCCCCATTATAATTAACCCAGGTTGTTTATATAATGCAGCATTTTAAAACTTGGGATCTACGAGGCATATGTTTCATGTCATAACCGTTTTGGAATTAAAAGAAGACGTGCATAGATATCTCAATAATTTTATTTTTACATGAAAGCCTGTACCTTAATCTACTTTTCTACATAATTCCCGTGAATATTGAGGCACTTGTCATAACGTGGCACCAGTTTTTGAATACCCTCCTCATAAAATTCTGCCGCCTGACGTGTTAACCACTGTATCACAACTGTTTTGACTTCGTTATCGTCTTGCAGACGCTGACCGCCCAGATGTTTCTTCAAGTGCAGGAACAAATGGTAGTCGCTGGGCGCCAGATCAGGGCTGTATGGAGGATGATCTAGTGTTTCTCATTGAAAATATTTGATGAGATCTTTGGTCCGATTAGCCACATGTGGACGGGCATTGTCATGCAGCAAAACGATACCCTTACTCAACTTGCCACGTCTTTTGTTCTGGATTGCACGGCGCAGATTGTTCAATGTCTCACAATAAGAGGCTGCATTGATTGTCTCATTACGAGGCAGAAACTCCACTAGCAATACTCCTTTTCTGTCCAAAAAAACTGTGCACATGATTTTCCGGGCAGAAATTGTTTACTTAAACTTCACTTTTGGGGGTGATGATGAATGTCGTCATTCCACGGATTGTTGTTTCGATTCTGGTGTGACGTAGATCACCCATGTTTCGTCACCAGTAACAATTTGGTCTAAAAAAGCATTACCTTCATTGTGGTATCGCTCAAGGAAAGTCAATGCACTGCCTAAACGTTGTGTTTTGTGCAAATCCATCAACATTTTTGGAACCCAACGCGAACACAATTTCGGATACTTCAAGTTCTCGGTCACTATGTGATAAAAACACTACGAGAATATTGAGAAAAATAGTCGCACAATGATGAAGTTGTAAAGCGTCTGTTTTCTCACACCTTTTCGTCCACTTTCTGCACCAAATCTTCAGTAACGACCGAAGGACGCCCACTCCGTTCTTCATCATGCACATTTGTGCGGCCATCTTTAAATGCTCTCACCCATTTCCTTATCATTGCATCACTCAAAATGTTTTGTCCGTAAACTTCACAGATCTCACGATGAATATCGATCGGTTTACGCCTTTAACACTAAGAAATCGTATAACAGCTCGTACTTCACAATCGGCGGGACTCACGATTGTCGGAGGCATCTTGAACATTCAGTAACCAACGTATACAATGAAGAATCAGACTGTAATGGCGTCAGTGCGTAGAGAAGAGATGTAGGTAACCAGCGCGCCGACCGTAGTGCTGCGGCGGCGGAACCGCAAAACGGTACTGACTTTAAAAACATGCCTCGTATATTTTTGTTTCCCTTTACAGCATATTCAATTTCCCTAGTTGTTGTCATTAGTCTTCCCTGTTTCCAAAGCCATTTTTGTCTTACCTTGTCAATAAATTTTCCCAGTTCTTTATGTGTTCTTCTGATCTTAGATTCAAGATTCCTTTGCCTCTTATTTCATTTGGTATGTTTTCCCACTTATGCAAAAGAAATTCCTCTCTCCAATATTTTGTTTTCTGACAGTCAAAAATATAATGCGAAGTACTATCCTTTTTCGTATATTAGAGATCTTCCCTTAATATATCCATTCCTTATACCCCTTAAGTGTATTGCCCTTCTCTTCTTATTTTATCACAGATGTCAATATATTTTTATCTGCCCCAAACATTTTTAAGTGTCTTATATACTTTCAGACATCTTTTGTTATTAAGATTAGCCCATAATTCTTTTCTTTTAGTTTAGAACCTAGAGCTACACGGGAAAACCCCGGAAAAACCTTATCCAGGTAACTCTCCCTAACCGACATTCCAACTCGGGACCTCTTAAACGTGATACAGATACGCTACCACCTACGCTACCGAGGCGGGCGTCCCTAATTCCTGTTTTTCAATATTGTGAAAGTAAAAGTCCAATTGCACAAACTCAAAATGTTCTTTACTTCTACCGAATTACAGTTGGAACACTTGCCGATTACATAGAATTACGTAGCGTACACAATTACAATTCACCAGTTCGTCTGTCACAGGTCCACTCTACACTCACAATTACGTACAACTCCTCCGATGCACGTACACAGTCCTCTCGTCCGTTCACTTGCACGGCGCTCCTCCGGCTGCTCGCCAAGTACAGAACTGACTCGTCCACTGCAGGCCTTATATAAGAATATCGCTGTTTCTGGCAGCCTCGCGGTTCAGTGAATCATCCCGATTGTTCCAGACGTCAGGGAGCGGTAGAAGAGATGGCTAGTGATGTTTTCCAACCATCCCCTCGTTAGCGCTACAAGATAAAAGGGTAGGTGTGACCTAAATGCCTCCTATCGCCCACCCAGCTGCTAGCTGGTCAATATCTTCAATTCTTATTTCTACATTTATCCAGAATCCCTTTTCTATTCTTCCACTATCGAACCATAACGAACCCATAGATATTTCCTGTTAAATCTTTAGAATTTCGTATATCCAAGTCGCTCTCCCCTTTATTCCTCTTTGTGCTACCAAACACTGTATAACAGTATTCTCCTCATCTTAATTCCACATTGAGAGCCCATATTTTAGAATTCCTTCCATCACCTTGTTCGTAATTCCATTGAAGCCGCCTCATTCGGTCAAGATCTAGGTAACCCTAAAACAAGTCTACAAAATAGTCTATTTATAACATTTATCGCTTTCCATCCTTTATCCGGCCCCCGCATCTTTATTCCATTTAGCATTCTGCTTTCTACAATTAAACCAAAAATCATTTCTAACCATTTTACTTGCATATTTGGTATTTAGATCATCTATGAACATTATATCCCAGTATTTCAGCAAGAATTGTGCATGCTGGGCCTGCAATAGATTTAAGAATTTTCTTCTACAATTACATTACTATAGAGTGGTGGACGTGGCTACTGTTCACAAATTTTACGAAATATGACGACCTGAGGAAAACTTATGTTAGAATCTTGGTGATTATTGAAAAGTGTGACAACTTTGGAAGACTAAATGTAACTTTTACATACGTCAGGGACGATGATAGAGGCTTGAATATCAATAGATGCACAAGTGCTACTAGATTATGCAAAAAGAGAATGTCAAGGTCACCCTGATGACCTGCAGCTTATTAGTCAAGCGTCAACAAAGCAGCTATAGCGATTGTTATATAACCATATAGAGGAGAAACCGTAAGTCAAAATAATGGGCATGTATGGTATTCCTTTGTTGTACCTACAACTACTGTTTCTCCTATATTGACCAAAAGGCAAATATATCGAAACCCTTTGCATACATGCCTCCTGTCTATCACCCTCTTCTCTCTCTATACATTTCCATTTGTACATATAGATTCATTTGTTTTAAGTAATGTCCATGCGTTTATGTACTAAGGAAAACAGATTCCTCCCCATTTCTGACCAGCTCAGTACACGTGATCTATATTTATATTGTTAGACGCTGAGCAGTACGAGAGTGTGTTGCAAAGTTTCAATTATCACCGGGGGTGTTCTTGCTAGAGTGGTGCAACATTTTCAGTGTTTTCATTTATACATCGTGACATAATTTTCGTAGTATCAGCGATTCATTTGTTTTTTCAGTGCCAGCAGTGATTAAGGTGTAAGATGGAGAAATTTGAGACTCGCAGTGTGATGAAGTTCCTACATTTCAAGAGCAAAACTGTCCGGGAAATCCATGATGAGATGACGGCTGTTTATGGAAATGATTGACCATCGTATCACACTATTGCGAGGTGGAAAAGTAATTTTCAAACTGGTCACATGTCCCTGACAGATGAGCCAAGAGCTGGTAGACCGTCAGCTGTCACAGTGAAGAAAGATGAGTGTTTAATACTGGAAGACAGAAGAGCAACCATCCAAATGATCATGAATGAGACATATCTTAGTTATGGTAGTGTGTGGGAAATTGTTCATAACAAGCTGCACTTTTCAAAAGCAAACACGGCGTGACCTTCCAAGACAGCTGTTGTTGCTGTTTGAACAGAATGAAAATGATTTTTTGATAGTGTCCTAACCAGGGATGAATCCTGGATATATCAGTATTAAGAAGAAACCATGAGCATGGAATGGAAACATGCCTAATCCCCCCTCCCAAAATGGCAAAGGTGCAGAAGTCAGCTGGGTAGGTCATGCTTTCAGGTTTGTGCGACTGTATTGGAGTCATTCTTACAGATTATCTTGCCAACGGTCAAACCATCACTGGCAGTTACTACTGCAATCTTCTGGGCAAGTTATGAGCAGCTCTGATTCAGAAACGGCGCGGTATCCTCTCCAAAGTTGTTCGTCTTCTGTCTGACAATGCAGCAGCTCATTCAGCTCAAGTTGCAGTTGACAAAACAATGGAATGTAGCTTTGAGATCTTACAGCAACCACCTTATTCACCCAATCTCGCACCAAGTGACATTTTCTTGTTCCCGGATATGAGGAATCTGTTGCGTGGTCGCCGATTTGTACACAAATGGCGTCATGTATAAAGTGAAAGAGTGGTTTAAAGCAAATTCTGCAGACTTCTACACTGAAGGTATTCGGAAGTTCAAGAAACTTGGGGTAAAATGTGTAAGTCGGTATAGCAACTACGTAGAGAAGAACTAACAAGCACATATGAAAGCAGACCATCTATCACATTTTAAATTGTGACAATTAAAACTTTACGACACCCCTCGTAGGTATAGAAAAAAGACAGCTGTGACACGACTGTGGGGATCTATAAACTTGGCAGTAGCAAAGATTATTGCATTATGAAAGTTGCCCATGTGCGGATGGCCCATTCTTCGCAGTGTTACACTAGCTCGATGATGATACATGGCTTTACATGTTCAATAAACTTTGACTATGAATGTCAAAAAGTTAAGCGGCCTTTTGTGCCATCAAATGAGTTTGGAGATAGCCCAGACCCAAGAGAAATCCGTGAACACAACCTGCTCTTTCCTTGCACATAGGTTATGGAAGAGCATACTTAGTACCGGCTACAGAAAGTGTATATAAGCACAGTGCTGGAAAAAATATTCACCGTCTTAAATCTTTATAAGGTTGCTATTTTCTTAAGGAAGTACAGGAAGCAGAAAATGTTTCAGACACACATATGTTACAGTAAAATCTAGACTCTCATTCAATTTAATCCGGGATACTATGTATTACGATCTACAGAGTGTCGCAAATTGATGTATACAATCTCTGAACTGTTATATCTCAGCAACGAAAAGAGACAGAAATACACTTTTTGTTATGTATGATCCACAAGGCAGTAGAAGAGGACAGCAAGACATTCATAGATCTTCACATGTTTATAAACAATGGAGGCGAGAATATCATTGAGGAACATAAGTGCACACTAAAGCGTTATTGGGAAGTAAAGAATATTGTTCAAGTGTTTCAGCGTTTGATTGTCGAATTTGGCAACCACCGCCAACAAGGGCAACAATAAAAAGAATTCGAGATAGGTTTGAAGACGATGGAACAGTGCAAGATGAGTTGTAAAGTCGATGCAAAAGACACGGCAGACTGTTTCTGCACGATCCCCAAAGAATGTTCTCGTGAGGTTGGTATAAAGAAAAACAGTGTTCATCGAATTTTGCGGGGCCAGAAATGCGGGTCTTATTTCCGAGACTTCTCCACAAACTAAATGAGGACGATCCAGATAGGCGACTGCAATTTAGTGAGCGGTTCCTGCAGAAGTGTGACGAAAGGGAACATCTTCTAGACTAAATTGTTTGGTCAGATAAAGCCACGTTCAAAATTAATGATACAAATAATCGACATAATTCTTTGAGCTGGACTATTCAAAACCCACACATCATTCAAGAAAAGGCATTCGATCTTCCAAGAGTAACAATATCATGTGATTTGTCTTCCAAAGTATTAATTGGGTCATACTTCTTCCAAGGCACTGTCACTGGTCAAACTTACATGGAAATGGTGGAAATCATGCTTCCATATATTGAAGATTTCATTGAAAATGAAAATGAGGTTTACTTCCAACAAGACGGAGCTCCATCTCACTTTCTTGTCAATGTGAGACATTTTCTCGATTGCACATTAAATAAAAAATTGATAGGACGAAGAGCAGGCGCTACGTAGTTTCCCCCACCATCTGCTTATGTAACCCCTCTAGACATCTTTCTTTAGGGGACTTCAAAGGATATGGTGTACGCACAAACTCTGGAGTAACCGAGGTATAAAATTGAACATATTATCAATGGCATTCCAATAGCAATCCAAACCGTGTGTCGCTTTGTCCAACGTCGTTGATGGGAGTGTACTGTGGCAGCAGGTGGGCATTTTGGACATATACGGGTTTAAGAAATAAAATATACCAAAAACTGTATTTCTGTCTGATTTTGTCACGGAGTAATAACAGTTTAAAGAGTGTATATATCAATTTGGGACGCTGTGCAGAGCTGCACCCCTGTTTCCCAGGTTCGACCCCAAATTTTAAAGGTGCGGATTTTATGTCCCGGATGTTGGATGGGATGAATTTGAGGACTTGCAATAAGTAGCGAATCCCGATCAAGAATGCTAAATTTCTGCTTGGGGTTCCGAGATCCTCACCACATGTTCTTCCTTTATCGGTAGTGTGATCGCCCAGCTCTAGTTTGCATAAGTGGGCGTAAGGCCGACAGTCGGTTTGGGAGGCTTAGGATCTCTTGTGGGCTGTTACACCTTGACAAAATCACTCATAGACGAAATAAGATAGCTTTTTATTTGAACCTTTGGTTGCATGACTAAATAAATACATAACGGACTCCTTGGCGTACTGCGTCATGTGAAAAACAGTTCCATCCCGTGGATACGCCAAGGCTTTTTATTCGTGCACTTTCTCCACTGTCAGTGTTTATATTGTCACTCGAACGTTGGAACACCCTATAGAGCGGGCAAGCAGGGGACGGTCGGCGTTTGCCACGCCCCCTCGTTTGTCTTGTGGCGTCGGCGAGGGGTGGCTGGGAGAAAAAACATCACTGCGCCGTCTCTTTCTGTTCCACTGTGTTCTCGAACTTACGGGATATTTCATCTAATCTAGAACCTTCCAGATCGGTTAGCTGACCCTATATAAGCAACACGTCGGGCAAGAGGAGTCAGTCAGTTCTTGGCGTAAGAATGCAGTGCTAGTGTACGACGAGAAGACTGTGTAACCGCATCGGAGGATTGTACGTAATTACGAGTGCAAGTGAAATTGTAACGGACGAACTGGTGAATCGTAATTGTGTGCAATACGTAATTCTGTGTAATTGGCAAGAGTTTAACTGTAAGTCGGTGGAAATAAAGAACATTTTTGAGTGGTGCAATTAAACTTTTCATTTCACGAACCCACAAAGTCACAATATCTATGCACATTATGTCTCATGCAGCGATAGGTACATACAAATGTGATGCATGAAGTACTTGTCAGAAGAAAGCTAAAAGTCGGCCTATATTTTCTGTGGTCTCTCTTATTCTGCGTCACAGTCTCTAGTATACCGAGGATGGTACCAACTGTTAAAACATTATAAAGCTAATATCAAAATTGATTAAAGCTGTTAATTTGACTCGTGGGTTTTAGAGTGGCAGGTTTCCTCTAATTGAATTAGTCGATCTTCTAGCAGAGATTAACTATCTTGCTCGTGTTATAAGGAGAAGATACCAATTAGCTCAAAGTTCGCTTATTAGTTCTAGGGATATAAGAATCTTTTAGATCGTGTATGCCCGAGACAATTTTTCTCTGCAACGCTTTTCTCATGACCCTAGAAACCATGAGGCCTCAATAACATTTCCTAATTTTGCACCTGTCCTAAGATCCTGAGCAAAACTGTGACAGGTTACCCTCACATGATTTTATGAATTCACATTTAGGGAAAATATTCTTACAAAGTCTTAGCTACTTGCTGTAAAGATGAACGTTTACAGAATTTGTCTTAATACACCACTCCTAGTAGGTGCAATGGAATTAGAGAAATATAGGATGCTCTAAGAACATGTAAGGTGCGTTCAAAAAGAAACGAGCTGGAGACAATTACATAAACCAGTACTTGTATGTTAGAAGTATTGGACGTGGTTGTTGAGACACTTGTCCCACTGTGACACAATGTGGTGAATGGGTGTCTCATTATAGTCCCTGGGCTGCGATGTGAGCCATTCCGCATGTATAGCTGAAAGTCGTCGTCGTCCGATGTAAATGTTTTGCCCCTTGGAGCGTTTTAAGTAGACCGAAGATGGCGTAATCACAGGGAGAGAGGTCTGGACTGTATGGAGGGCAGCCGAGATATTCTATTTGATGTTCTGCAGGAGTTCCACGGCCACTCTGACAGCTGCGGCACGCTCCTTCTTTTCCACTCTTGTGCATTGTCCGCACTCTTCTGGATAGGGTCTCCGGGACATGGCCTCTGCGTTGCCGAGGCTCTTTGCTCTACAATGTTCAGAGGTGAAGTCATACTCCTGTAGCCTCTGGACCCAACGCACTGTCTCGCCTTCCAGGTTCCTAAAGCTCAATAACTAGGCGAGGGAGGAGTGGTCGGTCCTCAGGTGGAATGGCTGACCGCACATATAGTTGTGGAAGTGCTCCAAGGTCTTCACTACCGCCAGTGCTCACCTCGGTAGCGTAGATGCTAGTGTGTCTTCCTCACGTTCAGGAGGTCCCGAGTTCGAATTTAGGTCAGGGTTACCTGGATAAGGTTTCTTCCAGGGTTTTCCCTTATCCTGATAGACGAATTTCGGGTAACTCTAAGCTCCATGGACCCCGGACCCATTTGAGCATCATTTCACCCAATTCATTCATCTTCCGATATGACAACGTTGGAGGACTTAAATTGAAGAAAAAAAAAACTACCGCCAGTAGCTCTCACCAGGTGACGCAGTAGTTCTTTTCTGCCTTGGACAGCGTCTTGTTGTAGTAGGCTATCATGCACTCGTGGCTGTCGTGGACTTGGGATAGGACACCCCCAATGTAGTGGTCACTGGCGTCGGTGTCCACAATGAAAGCTCCACCTGGTTGTGGAAATCCCAGAATAGGAGCAGTGCACAGTGTCTCCTTCAGAAGCTGGAAAGCGTCTTCGGCGTCCTCCGTCCGCACGTAAGGTGTTCCTCTGTCAGGCGAGTTAGGGGCTGGGCGATGCGGGGAACCCCTTTATAAAGCAGCGGTAATAACTTCACAGCCCCAGGAAACTGCGCAACTCTCGCTTTTCTTTTGGCGGAGGCCAATCTCTCACGGCCTGACTGTATGGAGGGTGGCCAAGAACCTCCCATTTGAATTTCTGCAGGAGTGCCACGGCCTTGTTGGCCGTACCAGTATTTGTACTGTCGTGGAGCAGAATGACCCCAAGGATGAGATTGCCAGGTCGTTTTGATTTGGTTGCTTGGCGAAGGTTGGTCAAGGATTGCGAGTAACGCTGGGCATTCACTGTTGTCCCTAGTTGAAGGAAGTGCATCAAAAGGGGGCCATCTTGGTCAAAGAACGTCAGCATAAACATCCCTGCACGTGTATGGATGGCCTTGGATATTGTTGGTGGTGTCTCTGTGTGCTTTTACCTGGAGATTTTGTCGTTTTGATTCTGGTTCAAAGTGATGGAACCATGACTCACCTCCAGCCACCACTCGTGCCAGGAACTCATTCCGTTCCCTAGCATAGCACTGCAGATGACAAAGACAGTGGGCCATTCAACATGTTTCCTGGTGTAGTTGAAGACTCTGGGACACCCATTGGGCACACAATTTGCTCAAGAACAGTCGTTCCTTCATTTTTGGTGTGAATCTGACCTCGGCGGCTATGGCTTTCACTGTCACTCGGCGGTCCTGGATAATGAGTGAATCAACCAGCTGGACGATGTCATGGATAATGCAGTATGGTGCTCTAGATCGTGCGTTATCGGTTAACAATACCCGTCCTCCACTGAAGCGCTTGTGCCACGGCTTGACCCTTGTAGGGGACATGCAGTGTTCACCGTCAGTGAATGTCTGACATGCCTACTCCTTCCGTTGTCAGAAAACCAACAACACCTCTTTGCTCTTCCTTTGACGCCTCCATTTCACTGTTTTCAACGCGACTGGTAGTGTTGGACAATTGAAGCATGCTGCTGCTGGCTTTGTATAGTCACGTGAAGTGCATACGTGCCCTCTAGCGACTGGCTGTGAACTTCGTTACTTACTCCACGATATTATCATCCTGTCACCAGTTTGCGCATACCAGAGGCCAGCTCGATTCATTATGAACGATTCATTATGACAACGTACCTTTACTCATCCTCATAATTCTGATGCTCCTGTTAAAATAGTCTCCCTGAATGCGATGTACTTGTCCCAGCGTTTCTGCATGTCTTCAAAGACATGATGGAAACCATTTTTGAAACAACTTCCGAAATAGCAACCGCAGCCCTCACCACTGTTTCTTATAATGGAAAATGTCTCTCACGAAGGCGTTTCCTGAACTTAGGGAATAGAAATAGGTCACATGAGGCTAAATCCGGACTGTAGGCAAACTGAGGGGTGCAAGAATTTTGCAAGATATTCCGACAAATATTAACTATATGCAGTAGCGCATTATCGTGGTGCAGCATCCAGCCTGCTTCACGGAAATGTGGTCTTTTGTGCCTGATATGGACTTGCAAAGTTTTCAGGACATCCCTGTAGTATTGTCCAGTTACTGATGTGTGTGCAGTTACAACATGCTGATAAACCATTCCATGAATATCAAAGAATGAGATGACCCTAACTTTCCCAGCAGAAGCAACCACTTTTGCTGTTTTGGGGGTTGGTGATGAAGGATATTTCCACACTGAGCTTTGCTTTTTGCTCTCAGGATCAAAATGATGTAGCAAAGTTTCATCAGCAGTGATTACGTTTGAAAGAAACACTGGATCTTCCTCTGACATCAACTTTAACTGCATGTTACCTCCATTGCAGCGGTAGGCGATACTGAACATGTCTAAACTTACCTGGTTCTCACAGACGGGAACCAGGATTAAGAAAAATGAAACTACTACGGCATGTTTGCTTCACATTAAGCTAACAGAATATAATAAGATTGAATTTTAGTGCGAAAAATTATGATCGTAAAAATTATGATCATTCTTTATTTAACAGTATATAAGAATTTACAGTATATAAGTCGCCATTAAGGTAATTATAGTCTATCTCAGTCTAGTTTAATCCTGCTGTAAACAACAAGGTGCAGCTAACCAAAATCGCCACGTGTTAGACGCTACATGCATACACATAAGTTTTGTTGCACTAGCAGTATATATAGCTGGGCTAACTTCTACACAATAATGAGAGTTGACCTACACATTAAGTTATTATATCTACGAGATGGGCCCGCAGTACGCCCGCGTTCGCCAGTCTTTGGGCTTGGGAGCTAACTTGCTCAGTATTTTAGGTGACGACCCAGTGGCCGTGGATAAGGCACTGCGGTTTGTTTTTAAAATCGGTTTTAACACACAAGTATGACTTGTATTTTATATTTATTAATTTTTAGAGCTTTTAAATTAGGACAGTTATGAATTTTTATGTAGTTTTAACAGTTGTGTGTATATTTTATTAAACCTTTTTAGCTTGATTAGTGTCGCTTTTAGGTTTTAATGTTGACTTAGGGCCCAAATGACCTTGTTGTCGACGGGCCCTAAAGCATCACACTCACTCACTCTACGAGATGGTTCATTTCTGAAAGGAAAAAAAAAATGATCATGAACTTTTCTGCGTATAGCACTGTACCGGGTATTCTTAATCGTTGCATGTTAAATTGCACTTCTTGATGATTGAATTTGGTTAACTATATATTATTTGATTGTACAATCCACTCATCACTATTACGAATATCGAATAACACTTTGTGAATGTTATTAACTTTCCTTTACAATTATATTCACCGCAACATTTTTCATCGTTGTGAAACAAGACTGAAGATTATAACACTTTTCTCAAGATTATTGATTTTCTTGTCACTATAGTTACTTCCACTTTATTTTGTGATTGGCCGATCCACTGGCATGTCACCACATCACGTCATACCACGTCACACCACTACTACTTCGGCCAATCACACAACTACATAGAGTTTTATATATTTAAATTATTAAATACATTTACATAACCAGCCCTTATAAATTTATAAACCTTTCGTACCTCAAACACAACCAAAAAGTACTGTTACAGCACTTTTGGTAAAGTCGTCGTATTTCACCACGCGCTGTTTACTTTTATGCGACTTACTCGGTGTTCTTAGAGTTCCGGATGCTTGCTGTTCCAGTCTAACTGTGTACATTACTTTCGGAAACACCAAGGATACCATTAGTTTCTTTCTCAGTGTTTTTATAGACGATTCCGGGTTTCTTTGTTTAAGCACGTCGAAACAATGTACGATCATTCGCCTCTCGCCACTTTTTAAAGGTTTGCCTCGATTGTGTTTTATTTCGGCTGAAGCACCAGGCTGCTCCATGATGAAAAGCTTAATGATTTTAAATTACATATACATAAGTGTTCTTGGACTTGCGAGTTACGCGAGATGTACAGGAAATACAGTGTTAAATATCAGAAGTAACTCCACACTATAAACAATAACATCTTAATCAACATTCAACTAGATACAGACCTCGTTGTGAGAGAGCTATCTGGTATAGGAATGCAAAAATATATAATAGTAGTGTAGTAGTAGTAATTGTTAAATAAAATTCAGCTTAATTTAACATAATAAGTTAATAGTATGTATCATTTCATCTGTCTTCTGTCTAATCTGTATATAGTATACAGAACACATCTATGTCGTATGTGAAGCAGAAAGATAAAATGTGAGGCTATTACGTTTATAATAATCGAAACATTTACATACTTTTCTCTCTCCGAAATTAGCTCGCACAGAGCAGTGATCAGAAAACTACTTACAGTATGTACTTAAAGGAGAGGTTTATCGTACGTATGCAAATAAAAGAAAACGTCCATTAACTTCGCTAAACCAATCAACAGCTTAACCGTTTTCTGTCTCTGCCTCTTCCGACCAGATGTTTACAGCAGGATTAAACTAGGTTGAAATAGATTGTAGATGATGGCGATTATGACGACAACGATTATGATAATAACGGTAACACTTTATCACCACTAGTTTCAAAAGGGCAAATGTGACTGGGATTTTAGCTTGCACAAAGAATGTGCTCTGTATTTTACTTCTTGGAGATTCCTGATATTGCTCGAAGCTGGAAAAAGAACCATCAATAAAAATAATAAAAGCATCTCAGAATTCGCTTCTCGTCAATATTGAACCTGAAGTGGCTTCAATTAGACAAGACGACCCACTTCATGCATCGAGAAGAAATAAAAGAAGAGCGCAGACGGCAGCGGAAAAAATGTCTCGAAGAAGAAGGAAACCGATTTATGCTGAGTAAATATACTTGAGATGTTTGGCAGGGTTTCAACCTCTAGCTATAGTAAACAAGCGGAACTGCGTGCACTGTAATAAAATGTAGGTATTTTAGAGCAGGAAGTCACTTCATCTAGTGGATAGCTAAACAGTGTTACCGAACTCTTGTTTTATAGCCAATTGTTAGTACTGTTTACACACTTCTTAAGTGATTCTTTCCCTTGTAATCTGACAGAAAAGTAACGTGTTCTCGTTAGGCTATCAAAAACCTAATGGTGCGATAGAGAGAGTGTGTGTGAATAAATGAAACTAATAATCCAAAATATTAAGCTAATAATGTAGTGTGTGAACCTTAGGAGTGCAATTGAACCAGATATGCATCTCGAACAGTGCATTCCATCCCTGAAACAGATCACGAGATGAGATATATTTGAGCCCACAAACTCAATTGGTCTGTATTAGCGGTGTAAGGAGGAAGGCGGATCACTTCGTGTCTCATTTCAATTGTAGGTTAATGCAGGTCGTACACCTTTTCATGGTTACTAAATGGAAGAACAACTGAATAACACTGACTTGTCGTCTCTCAAAAATTGGCAAACTCTCCTTGGTTTATTCGAAGTAATTCCCTCAGCACATCATGCCAATAGTTTTACAATTCAGTTCTGAGTTATTACAAATATAATATGTGGAAACATACGAGACATGTTTTTTAAGTCAGTACCGTTTTGCGATTCCGCCGCCGCAGCGCTACGGTCGGCATTCCGCGCATGCGCACTGGTTACCTACATCTCTTGTCTACGCACTGACGCCATTACAGTCTGATTCTTCATTGTATACGTTGGTTACTGAGTGTTTAAAGTGCCTCCGAAAATCGTGAGTCCCGCCGATTGGGAAGTATTGGCTGTTATACGATTTTTTAGTGCTAAAGGCGTAAAACCGATCGATATTTATCGTGAGATCTGTGAAGTATACCGACAAAACATTATGAGTGATGGAATGATAAGGAAATAGGTGAGAGCATTTAAAGATGGAAACAATAATCGAAACAATAATCCATGGAATGGCGACATTCATCATCACTCACAATAGTGAAGTTTAAGCAAACAATTTCTGCCCGGAAAATCATGTACCCAGCTTTTTGGGACAGAAAAGGAGTATTGCTAGTGGAGTTTCTGCTTCATAATCAGACAATCATTGCAGTGTCTTATTATGAGACATTGAACAATCTGCGTCGTGCAATCCAGAACAAAAGACGTGGCAAATTGAGTAAAGGTATCGTTTTGCTGCATGACAATGCCCGTCCACATGTGGCTAATCGGACCAAAGATCTCCTCAAATTTTTTCATTGGGAAACTCTAGATCTCTCCATACAGCCCTGATCTGGCGCCCAGCGACTACCATTTGTTCCTGCACTTGAAGAAACATCTGGGCGGTCAGCGTCTTCAAGACAATAACGAAGTCAAAACAGTTGTGATGCAGTGGTTAACACGTCAGGCGGCAGAATTTTATGAGGAGGGTATTCAAAAACTGGTGCCACGTTATGACAAGTGCCTCAATATTCACGGAAATTATGTAGAAAAGCAGATTAAGGCACAGGCTTTCATGCAAAAATGGAATTATTGCGATATCTATGCACTTATTTTTTAAATTCCAAAAGGGTACTGACTTAAAAAACATGCTTCGTACATGCCTACCAAAAGTGATCACTGCAGACTTAAGCCGCGGTGCATCGCTATAATATTTTGGTACTTTATTACTTTTTATTACCAAAAATGAGCTCCAAATATAGGAATTTAAGGATTATGTTAGAGACACGAATCCCTAGCTTAATCCTGGATCAGGTTTTCAAAATTTGAACTTTGGTCTAAGGGCAAATAGAATTCATTAAAGATGGATTCGCCTGACGCTCAAACTACCCCACATAAGCGGAATGCAATATGACATGTGACACACCTGGTTGGGACAGGAATTCTTTATTCGTAGTTATATTTCTCTCCATCTTAATCAGCCACACGTTCGGGCGCAGTTTGGTACAGGATTTCTATGTTTGTGATGGGATGCACGTTGACTATTCGAACATCCCCACGTCGAGAAGCCAGGGTTATTTAGTTGTATTTTGATATGCTTCTTGATGATTGTGCTTGATTACATAACAGTCACGGGAATGTTGGTTTCAGGCGTGGTTCGGAATAAAGTTTCGCAGAAATCAAATTTTGTAACCATTTAATTGTATTATTTGAATTATACTTTACTTGAACTTACTTTCCCAGCCACTTGCAGGTTACTTTAAATATAACAAAGTAAGAATTTATCGAAATGCTTAAAAAGTTCCAAATATTACATAGAAGCTCTTGATCGTGCACCACTATTCATCACACTCACCATTACATCTCTACCAAGATCGACTTTTCGTAACTATTGAGGCGGTCCTTGCCAGTTAAGCACCTCGTTTAACCCTCCCGGCACTCAACACCTCATAAGATAGGATATGTGATCGGTGAGGACTGCGGATGGGAGGTTTCCAACAGGTCGGGGTTTTTCTCAGGGTCGATCTGCATGAATACTCGCTTTTGAGTTCCAGGGGGTGGGTGCGTCCTGACAGCGTGTGGGCATTATCACATAGAAGACAGCACGACATTTGAATATCAAGTTTATTGTTACAATTAGTCCTCTCCACTCGTCACTGTTGACGATGATATTCGCACATTAGGCGCGAGATTTGAGATTTGCCCGTTGCTGTGCGCATGACACGACTTATATGTATCTGTGTACGCGTTGTTCTTGAACGTCGGTAGTGAATTACTTCGTACAACATAGTATTTCCGGAGGCTTATTAAACAAAAACGGAGTTTGGTGAAACCTTAATGACGTTGTAGCGTGTACAGTTTCTCTCATTCGCTAACACAGGGTGTTCGATAACCACCTAATGTGTGTTACTCCGTCCATCCACGAACGCGGACTCTGATGAACATTTTAGTACTTGTCACCCCCTTCACTCGCCGAAACAGAGTGTTTTTTTCTAGCAAAAACATCGAACGTCTGCATTGCACAAAATTCTCCTACATTTCGCCGAATTTTGGACACTTTAGGGGTCATGTGACCGGTTGCTTGTCCCTTATAGGTTGTGTTTCATCCCTACTCTTGAATTTAATAGCAATTTCTAGTGTATGGGGCATGTATTCCACGCGATTTTCTCTTTCCCACATTCAAGCTAATTAATGCATAAGCATGTTTGAAAATGTCTATCTTAAATTCCAGTGTCTATTCTCTCGTCACCTATCATGTGCTGACCAAGGCATGGGCTGACGACGAGGGTCTATCCTTAGACAATGCCACCTTTGTTGGCTAGAAACACAAAGAAGCTACCTGTGAGGGAAAATATTCACTTTACTCTCTCCCTTAACACGTTGGGTTCATGCTTTTAATAATATATATCGGGATTGCCTGTTTAGTATCTGCACTTGTATATTTAATCATTATCCTCTATATTTATTGTAACTTTAATTCATATTGTGGTATCTATCCGCCCTTAATTATGCATGTAATAAGACTTTCGGGGTTATTATGACAATGTTATGCCTAACAGGGACCGTGTCACTATCGTTACTCCTCTCTTAATTTTGTGATTGGCCGATTTAATTCCACGTCAAAACATTATTACTTCATACAATTATTACTACGGCCAAACACAACATTTCATATATTTTTACTTGTTTAAATTACGAAATAGATTTACATAATAATTTTTTATAAATGTATACATTTTTCATAACTTTTCTAAATATAACTCGAAACTACTATAGCATGGTATTTGAACTAAAAATTCGAACAGGTTTGTATTCCTGTCTCACATAATTCTGGAGAAATAAAAAAATGTTTAACAACTTTATTAATGAATTTCTTTGCCTCAAAGTTGTAACGATTACAGATGTTTTGAATTGTGTAGCTATAACTCAAATTTATTGAATTATTTCTTCACGGTGGATTCGCTCACAGTCTTTTGGATTTTGTCTAATATTCCTACCCAGAACACACTACAGCAAATGCGCCTATGTAAACTACCGTAGTTTGGTCTTGCTCTGCCCTTCCATAGACTGGTAATTGACTATTCTCAACGTTGGTGTGAATGCCCGAGGGAACAAAGCCTACCAGAGCATTGCTTTGTGTGGTGCTGAATGAGTCCTTGAAATGGCTAAGAGGGAAATTTCATCAGAAATCGAATTGAAATGAATCGGGAAGCGATCAACCCGCCGGCTAAGGTGGTGATTTCAGGCTAGCATATTACCCACCAAGAGTAGCTATTGAATATCGATTATTTTAATTGCGTTGGGTGGGGGTGAGCGACAGATTCGTACAAAACCACTTTCCCACCCCTCTCAAGTTGCCAATTGCAGGTTGAATATGCGTCCATATTACGCATAGGGAAAAATGAAATACTGCAGAGTGACATTAAAGAATATAAGGGCAGGGCAATCCTCTAGAAGTATTTGTACCAAGTAATGAAATATGGTCAAGTTGGTAGATTTTATAATAGAACAGTGAAACAAGAAAGGTTTGGTGTTACACCAACACGTTCTATACAAGACAGCATGACGTTTTACCTATAAAATTAAACAAGAGACCTCTTAAAACAATAGAAAAATTAAAAAAACACAATATAGCAATGAGAGGCCTAACCTAAACAACAAATCAATTAGTACAATTTTATACCAATTTCTATGGCCATAAATTACACTGGGCAACTCAAAAATAATTTTTAAATGTTTCGAGCACATCATGAGGCTATTTATACTAATTTAGAGTTGAGAAAAAAACAAATATGACACTGAAAACTTTGTATTAGCTTCTTGTTTCTATGACGTACACAAGTTAGAAGTATTACATATTAACAGATTGAGAGAAAGGGATACATTTTAATTACATACATGCTAGCAACAATGAAAGGGCATTTGATGTTTTTAACTGGTAATTACATGCTAAGAGTTATAAATTGCTGGAAAAATATGGTGGCCTATTGACTTCGTCGTCTTTTACCTTGCCTCTTGTGATGGAGTTCCGCAGAATCCCTATACAAAGACCAACAGTAATCCGCAAGCATTACTTCATTCCAACGGCCCTGATATCTTTGTTACATAACAGAAATGTCCTGATGGAATCTCTCCCCATGTTCATCACTAACAGCTCCACAACTAGGAGGGAAAAAGTCGAGGCGGGAGTGGAGAAAATGGATCTTAAGGGACATGTTGCATCCAAGGTTCCGGTATTTTTGCAGGAGTACTGTCATCAAATGCTTGTAGTTGTGATCTCTTTTGTTGCCTAAAAATCCATGAATAACACCCTTGAAGGCTTCCCAAGCTTCCTTTTCTTTCCCCTCCAAAATTTGGTCAAATGCAGGATCCTTTACAAGTTCTCTTATTTGTGGTTCGACAAAAATGCCTTCCTCAACCTTTTCATCACTTAATTTCCAAAATGTCTCTCTGATGTTATATCACAGGATCGTCAGCTCCACCCCCCAAAAAAAAAAATTCCCCCAAATTTAAAATCTTCACTCCAACAAATGAAATGTCACTTTATCCTCAAAACAAGAGCTAATCTATCATTTTTGTGTTGATGTTTTAATTCAGCAAATGGTAATACATGTCAATTCACTATTTTTAAGTCCGAAACATTTTCATTGCTGCCCAGTGCTATTTATTAAAGGTTTTTTTCAATACACACTAATACATGTGAATTTTAATGTCAGTTAATTTTCGAAGCAGATATTTTCACCTGTACATAAACCAAATATGGACACGAATAAATTTTACAACAATAAAAATACAGTTGTTTAGCAGAGTCCACAAGAAAAATTCAATGCTATGGCCGGGATTTCAATCACGGATCCCCTGGTTTCCGTCCAGTCGCTCTTATCCATTGAATTTGCAAGTCGACTCTATCAAACCAATACCAAAGCCTGTAAAATGGCTAGTGTGATGAAATGAATAATTTCCATCAATTAACTTAAATAAGAAGTGTTAAATGATGAAGCCTGGGACTCAAGTACTTACAATAGTTTGTCGCCACAAACAGTTTATCTCGGATGCGAGAGCCCCTAGTGGTTTACCGGGGAAATATATAAGTCAACTGGAGAATTTAATGTCGTGAGGGAAAATTGGCCTTGTCATGTCGACTCTATCAACCCAAAACCTAAGCCTGGGCTCAAGTACTTACAATAGTAAGTCGCCACTAACAGTGTATCTAGAATGCGAGAGCCCCTAGTGGTTTACCTGGAAAATATGAGTCGATTCGAAAATCTAATGTCATGACAGCAAATTGGTCATGTTAGCCATGCAGTGTCAACTCTATCAAACCAATACCTAAGCCTGGGACTCAAGTACTTACAATAGAAAGTCGCCACAAACAGTTTATCTCGGATAGGAGAGCCCCTAAGTGGTCTACCGGGAAAATATATAAGTCAACTGGAGAATTTAATGTCGTGAGGGAAAATTGGCCTTGTCATGTCGACTCTATCAAACCAAAACCTAAGCCTGGGCTCAAGTACTTACAATAGTAAGTTGCCACTAACAGTGTATCTAGAATGCGAGAGCCCCTAGTGGTTTACCTGGAAAATATGAGTCGATTCGAAAATCAAATGTCATGACAGCAAATTGGTCATGTTAGCCATGCAATGTCAACTCTATCAAACAATACCTAAGCCTGGGTCTCAAGTACTTACAATAGAAAGTCGCCACAAACAGTGTATCTCGAATGCGAGGGCCCCTAGTGGCTTACCGTAGAAATACATGAGTCGATTGGAGAATTTAATGTCATGAGGGCAATTTGGTCACGGTAGCCATGTCATGTCGACTCTGTCAAACCAATACCAAAGCCTGTATACGGCTAGTGTGAAGAAATGAATCATTTCCACCAATTAACTTAAATAATAACAGTTAAATGATGAAGCCTGGGACTCAAGTACTTGCAATAGTAAGTCGCCACAAACCGGATTGCGAGAGCCCCTTATCGTGGAAATATATCACTCAGCTGCAGCATTTAATGCCATGATGGCACGTTGGCCATGGTAGCTCAATGGGTAAGAACGAGTGGACGGAAACAGTAGATCCGTGGTTCAATCCCGGCCATGGCATTGGGTTTTTCATGTCGAATCTATAAAACAAATACCTTAGCATGTATACGGCTAGTTTTGAGAGATGAATAATTTACATAAATTAAATTAAATATTTGTATAAATGTGTGTATTTATTTGCCAAAATATGTCTCCATATTTGCTTTCATGAAAAGTTAATATTCATTAAGTATACCTATAGTTCAAAATTGAACACTCCAGTGCACAGTAAAAAAGGTTATGAAGAATGGAAGGACCCCCACAGGGTTCCGCATGTTGATTCTACTGGACGGAGTGAGTGAAGGAACCCTGTGATACTTATGATTTTATTGCAAATTATTACGTCAAGAATGTCCTTCAGTCAAATAATGAAAGTTTCAGGATACATAGAAAAGAAAATTTTCCATAATTAACATCCGTTTATGAGGTGTTCTAATATAGACGTGCAATCTTCAATGAGACAATTGAGGACAATTGAAAGCAATTGTTAATATTCACGATTGGACTTGCGTCACCCCAAGTCGCCAATGACCATTAAATGAAGATCGACTGTCAGTTGATTTGTTCTGGAGCCTAAAGTGATTGTCGGTTCAATGAACACAGAATTGTGAACATCAACATTAAAGTGACCGATTGTGCCTTAAAGAATGTATTATAACGATTGCTAGTTCCGTCGTGACATTATGAACATAACGGTTCTACAAAAGTCTGCACCAACAACATATCTTGAAGAGAATAAACTTCAAGTTTCTTGATTCGGTCAGTTCAAGGCTAGAAATATGATTTAATGTATAAACTATTTATTAAAACCTTGAATCAAAGCAGTATTAATAATGGGTCTATACTCTCCATTAAATTCCTCTTTATTAACCTGCAAATCGAACTACTAAAAATAGCAAATTAATGTGAAAAAGGGTTGAATCAGTATTTGTTGATTTCCTATAATTGCCGAAATTCAATTTCCTGTCTTTTTTATTATCTTTTGATCCAGAAAGGGAAGATAACCATTACTTTCTGTTTCCATCTTGAAGATTATAGCTTTATCTTACAAATGTATCCGTTTTAAGGCATCATCTATGTCTAGTAGAAACGATAATATCATCCAAGTATCTATACGACACTTTAAAAATTAAAGCAAAACATTAAACGACTTGTATTTCAAAAAAGTTAATAAACATATCAGCTAGAATAGATGCATTTGTTATCTCTGTATAAAAATTAGCATTAAAACTGAAAAATGATTAATTCAAACAAAGATTAGTAAACTTAAGAAAATCATGTATTAGTTCCTTATCCAAATGTGTAGAACTCGACCATAACTTCAGTATTGACAAACAAATTTCTGTAAAAGTAAAAGGAAATAAAGCAGTTATATTAAAGGATACAAGTCTATGTTCCTTAGATAATACTACATTGATGATCTAAAAGCAACAGTTACTGGGAGTGGAGAGTTAAGGAGGCGCTGGCCACTTCCTCCGAGAGGAGCACGCTTAATCGTGATGCTGGATTTCAGTTCAGCTTCTCTTGAAAAGCGGCCTTAAAATGAAAATCCGTCAGCTTAAGAAGCACAGATCTATTTATACAGCTTGATAATCAAATTAAGTACGAGGGCTGTTCAATAAAAAATTATCATACTTTTTACGATCATATTTTTCGCAATAACATTCCATCCGTCTTATTATATTCTGTTAGCTTAATGTGGAACAAACACGCCGTAGTAGTTTCACTGTTGGCCTTCCTGGTACCCGCCTGTGAGAACCAGTTAAGTTCAGACATGTTCAGTATCGCCTACCGCTGTAATGGAGGTAACATGCAGTTAATGTTGATGTTAGAGGAAGATCCGGGGTTTCTTTCAAATGTAATCACTGCTGATGAAACTTGTTTACATCATTTTGATTCTGAGAGCAAACAGCAAAGCTCAGTGTGGAAATCTCCATCACCAACCCCCCAAAAATGCAGACGTGGTTGCTTTTACTGGGAAAGTTATGGTCATGTCATTCTTTGATATTCATGGAATAGTTTATCAGCATGTTGTACCTGCACACACATCAGTAACTGGACAATACTACAGGGATGTCCTGAAAACATTCCATGTGTGTATCAGGCGCAAGAGACTACATTTCCGTGAAGCAGGCTAGATGCTGCACCAGGATAACGTGCTGCCGCATATTGCCCATGTTGTTGCTGAATGTCTTGCAAAAATCAATGTGAAGTGAATCCTTCACCCTCCCTATAGTACGGATTTAGCCCCATGTGTACACTTATTTGTCTTTTAACAATACTCCTTTCTTTCCTTCTTTCTTTCTTCCTTGCCTCCCTTCCTTCTTTCTTCCTTCCCTTCCTCTCTCCCTCGTTCTCCCTCTCTCCCTCTTTCACTCCCCTCCCTCCCTCTCCCTCTCTTCCTTTCTTTCTTTAAAATATTAATTCATTTATTATTTATTTTATTTATTTTATTTATTATATTTATTTATTTTATGGCATCGTCAATAAATGAAGTGTGTAGTGTTTAACGCCCGCTTTCACTACATATGGCACCGCAGACGATGAAACTAGTGATACATGAGATGAAGATGGAGCACCGGTGGAATAAGATGGCGGAGGAAACCGGAGATCCCGGAGAAAACCCTCCCCAGCGCCGTGTTGTCCAGCACAAATCTTACTTTGCGGTCGCCTGGGATCGAACCCGGGCCGCGGCATCGTCAATATAATGACTCACCTGCCGCCCCTGGCACTTGTGAAAAATTAATGTGTAAAGTGTTGTGCAACATGTATTAGTTGCTTGGAAGATAAATAGTGACGGTTTTCAACAGCTGCTGTGAACTGTTACGTCACGAGACAATGCAGAAAACGGTTTGATGAAATATCAGTGTACTTAATGTTCTCAGCGACTGCAAAATACTAAAAAAATGTGGCTACAAATTGGTTTCAGATATGTAAAGTGTAACAGTTTTTGTTTGGCACTAAAACTGAGTTTAGCTTATTTACTTGTTAGTGTTATTTAGGATTTAAAAATTGTTTAAAAATATTATAATGTTTATAGTAAGTATGAGGAAGTAAAATTCTAGAAAAAAGAATAAACCAGATATTTATATTGGTTGGTACAAGTGACGTTACTGTAAACAAATAAACGGTTGAGGGTGATCTAAAAGAAATGATATTTTGTAATAATGTATATTCAGTGTTCTAAAAAAGAAGTCAATAATCTTGGAGAAAGATCTACGAAAGGAAGCTTCTATCGATAGTGACCACGAAGTGAACAAACGTGTTTCGCATTCGCAATTGTCGAAGCGAACCGGCCAAAATAGAAGTTAAATAGAAACTAAATTGAAGAAATCGCGTAAGATGGATATTCGTGATTGCAGCGAGTAATAATAAGAAATAGTTCTTCAAATCGTGTTATGTAAATTTGTAATTCTAAATTAAACGTATAAAATTATATTAATTAAGAAATGGAATTATTTCTTCAGAAGATAAAGGTAAACTCCTCAGCTCAAGACCACGCCTGGGTCACCGGAGTTCTCATGCACTGACTGGAGGAGCGCCGGAGATCGTTTAGAGGCATCGCTACATCTGAATGCCAGATCTGAGTAGAAGACTCGGATGATGAAAACGTCGCAACCCGTGTCTTTATCATCTGCTTCTCGGAGGGCTGAATTGAATCCCGACCCACATCATCACCAATTAAAATCCCGCAGCACAAGGCATGTGCAACAAACATGCACAACCTATCGGTTCGTATGCGAAACAAAAATGGGTAAAAACTAACAAAATCTAAGTGCAGGATTTTTAGGTACACCCTGTATAATATTTCAACGTTATGATATGAGCGGAAACTCCCTTTGTCCATTATATCCTATAGCTTTAGTCTGGCATATAGATTTATTTTATAACTACATTTTATGATATTAAACTTAATAAGGTGTGAGGAGATTCTCAAGGTAATTTGGTGGTTCCAGTCTTGCAGAAGTCACTACGAGGAAAGAAAGTAAGAACAGAATGTTCTATTTATGGTTTAATCACACTTTGCACTCCTTGCTCTTTCAGGTAAACTGTATTATGATTGACTTAAGCCACTTATACGGTAATCCATCTTTGCAACTTGTAATCCTGGATACACAATTGAGACTTGAGGTTTGAATATATGTTTGTACAGCCCTTACGGAATGTCACGGAAATGTGTGTGCATAATTTACGATCCGAGTATACGAGGCCCGGATCCTTCTTGAGTTAAAACAGAAGGGGAACTCCTCGCTGAGAAGTTTTGTGCTGTGTATATCAAATTTAATGTGTACTATAACTTGTTCAGTGGCACGCTTGATTTAATACCACAAACTACGCCTCAATGAAAGCTAATGGCTGAAGTACGAAGCTTTACAACTTGTCCAAAGTTTTCTACGGGATTATTTATCAAATACTGGAACACAGGGCAAGTCCAGATAAATGTATTACATTTAGGACTTTATTTACAAGAGACTATATGTATTCCTTCAGTTTGAACCAGATTTTTCAAGGAATAAGTATATTCCATTCATCGCAGAGTATTTTTATTGATTTTTGTCACAAGTAAAACTGAAGTATACTGCCCCTGCGCTCCGGTCTAAGAACACCTAATAGAAAATGGTACAGCTAAATTAACAACAAATTGTATAGTTTATTTGTAAGTGGAAAAGTTGGATTATAAAATTCTTATTATAATTTATTTTAATTTATTATGTTACACAACCATTTATGTATATACAGAGTGATTTGACCTGACACATTCCTTTCTTTAATTATTCGGATGGATGGACGGATGGATGGATGGATGGATGGATGGATGGATGGATGGATGGATGGATGGATGGATGGATGGATGGATGGATGGATGGATGGATGGATGGATGGATGGATGGATGGATGGGTGGGTGGGTGGATGGATGGGTGGATGGATGGGTGGTTGGACGCACGGACGGCCGGACGGACGGACGGATGGATGGATGGCTGGATGGACGGATGGACGGACGGATGAATGGGTGGATGTGTGGGTGGGTGAATGTGTGGGTGGGTGGGTGGGTGGATGGATAGATGGATGGATAGATGGTTGGATGGATGGATGGATGGATGGATGGATGGATGGATGGGTGGATATGGGTTGAAGGACGCTCAACTACAAGGTCATCAGCGCCCTTGAAAGTCAATTGGGTTAAAATCAATATAACAAGCTAAAAAAAAAAATACATAAAATCAAGATAAGAACCCGTTTAACGGTATCTCAAATACTATAAGAAAGCTTAAAACCATAAAAAGATTAAAATTGCAAATTAATGGATCCTATATTATACAATTTAAATTTAAAATGAAATCTAAAACCTTGGCCACCGCTTGCTCGTCGTCCGCCAGGGTCTCCGCCACGCTGGCCGGCAGCTGGAGAGACCTGCGGAGACGTGCTGAACTAAAACAATCTAGAAGTACGTGGCGGACCGTCAGAAATGAACTGCACAGCGGAAAAACTGGTTCTGGGGTCGCACTTAATAAATAGCTATGACTGAAGTAGCAGTAACCAATACGTAGCCGAGCTAAGATCACTTGCTCCCTCCGGGATAATCGACAGGAGGTCTCCCAGTGAATGGGAAGAACCTTCACGGTCCTGAGCTTGTTGCCACGCAGAGCAAACCACTCATCGCACCAGCACGAGGGCGCCGCTCTACGGACAACAACCCTGAAGTCTTCCGCGGTGGCTAAAGGGAAGGTAACACCAGGAGCTGTAGTGGCCACCTTAGCCGTCGAATGCACCATTTCTTTGCTCTGCAGGCACACATCCCACTAACGCCAGAGACGTGTAAGAAGTGGAGGGCGTCCTGGATACACTGTACAACGAGATGGTGGGGGTACAACTCACGAAGGCTCTACAGGGCGGTAAGGGACTCACTCAAAATGAGGGAATCACCCAACCTTCAGCGGCGATCATGTCAAATGGCTCGGTAGATTGCGTAGAACTCTGCGGTGTAGATGGATGTGGTGCCATGGAGACCGAGTGAAATGGGTTCTATTCGGTTGGAAATTTGATGGCATATTGCAGCGTAGGTTACATTTTGTATCTGTACCGGACCATATACACACAGCGCTGCGTTATACTTGTTGACACGGACGTTTGCTGATGTCTCGCTTGGCCTTGTATAGTAATTGTGCGCGTATTTTGATTGCTAAGGTGTACGGGATCCGATGTCTGATTATCACCATTACAAAATCCTGCTCCAAAGTTCACATTTAAGATGTTTGAACTGGTTGTTATATAACGTATGGCTGGATTAAAGAAATACACAAATGATACACCATTCTTTATAATTAGGGCCACGCCATGGTGAGTGGTTACACAGCTTGTATATCACCTAGGCGGCCCGAGTTCGATCCCTGCGACGTAAATATCCAAAGCATCGATTACTCAGACCCTACTTTACAAGAATCGTCTAACACCGCTGTAAAGTAGTACTACTAGGGACCACATTAAGAAGAAACACTTAAAGATTTAGCTGTTTTATAGAATTGGGTTGTTTAAAGAAACAGACAGTGTTTAGTACTATTTCAGAATACTTACCACTTCAAGGCAGACACTTTTTCCGGTTTATTTCTCCAAAAACAATTTGAAAATTATGTCTCTACCAAATTGCAAATAACCACTTCTTTGTAGCTACAAAATACTGTATACGCTTTTGGTAGTAATTATGGGCATTTTCCTCTACACCGCTATGTCCATTTGGCGGAAATTCATCACCTGAATGCAATTCGGTTTACATAGTTCTTTATTTATAGCTGGCCATGGTTGTCTCACCAACGTTTCAGCACGGCGGGTCATTATTTCCAGGAAACTTTGTGCTAAACAGTCTCCACCCACAACCTTTCATTAGCATGAGCATTTCATAGTAATCGTGAGTTGAGGAATATTCCCAAGAAGGCCTGGGATATAATTTAAGAACGAAAAGGCTACTTAGAAATGCGTTTATAATATCAAATGTTTACATACTATGAAATTCCTTAATAATTGCAGTTATTGTTTAATAGTATATTGCGTACTAGGAACTGTAATAAACACTTATCAGGTAGAA
The DNA here is from genome assembly GCA_030765055.1 of Mantis religiosa. NCBI lineage: Eukaryota > Metazoa > Arthropoda > Insecta > Mantodea > Mantidae > Mantis > Mantis religiosa. The sequence goes on along the minus strand of CM060952.1, from coordinate 206,313,266 downwards.
AATGCATTCTGGATATGATAAGTAACTTTGGTCAGCCAATTCTTTTTACTATAATTGAAAAGAACGTGAAAACAAACAATAAATCAAAATTTCTTTAATGTATTTTATTGGAATTTAAGAATAAATAATGAATTGAAATGTGAACAAATGAAAATCTACATCTAAATTATATTGTCAAAGCCTTCTTATACACTCGAATTAATTGAAGTAACACATGTTTTGTTTGTAAGATCATTTGTTTATGTAGGTAACTTAATCTTTATATTTTTAATTGTTATTATAAAACAGTAAAATTTAAAAAGTAAGTGATATTGCTATTGAAGAAGCTGTGGATCCAGCCTGTGCATCACTTTTACTAGCGATGTCGAAGGAAAGGTAAGTTGAAGGTTACAAATTTTCCCGAAAGCGGTGTTTTGATATAAACATTAACAGTTATACAACTTAGATATGTGCAGTTATACATTTAATATTTAAATCAATGTATCATTCATACGTTTGTGTATTTAGCTAAGGATTAATTAATAATCTAGTTTTTAGTTAAGTATGCTGAGGGGTATTACGTCATTTCCTATTGGTACCGTATTATTGACCTGTTTCATACAATTGGCATGGCAATTGACAAATGAATTGTAAATTTATCTTACACAATCAAATTGGTGTTATCAATGAATTAGGTTACAAATGAAGTATTGCAAAAATAGGGTTTATTTAGTACTCCTAAAATTGTGTAGCCTTCAGGAAATTATGACGTCGCATTTATAAGTAAAATGCTTAATCGTCATAACTGGCATCCTTCTATTTCACGCTGAGGTGTATTAGTAATGATATATCCAATGATGAGTTTTACTTATTTGTTTACGCTGTAATTTACTCCCACAAATCTTCTGCTAAATATCCGAAAAAGAATTTATATGGTGCTGGTTAACCATGATGAATGTGTTCCAGAAATTCCCTTAGTGATACATAAAGGTGTCAAGGGGAACAATGTGAAATTCAAATACTTGAAAGAGCATATTTCGTATTAATTACTTTCAGTTTAGTATGGTATAATTACAAAATAGGAAGGCAAATGACATTTCACAGTGACATAGTTTCCAAAAATGCAAAGCATCTTTGATTTTTAAACACTTCAAAAACTTCGCAGCAGTCACTTCGAACGAGGCTTTCCGGGGATTGGATTTTGGCTTTGTCTGCTTAGACGACAGATTAGTTTTCTTTAAGAGTTCGGAACAACACTCTATTATCTTCGCTAACTCTTCACTGCAGTACAGGATTTTGCAGTTATCACCAAGCTAAGTGCATCTGCAAACTTTAAAAGTTGTCTGAGTGATGGAGGTTTAACAAGTATCCTTTTATGTGCGAGGAAGGGTTATTAATTTATGGGCAGTGACTGCACTGGAAAAGCTTAATGAGTAAGGTATATGTCTCATTTATGGGCAAAATTATTTGATTCTTGGAGCTAATGCTGCGTCAATCATGAAAACTGTTGTGTCAGATCCTCAAAAGTGCCATTGTCGAAGAGGCGACATATTGTAAAACGGTTAAAAGATTCAGAGACGTCTGTGGTGAATATTTCTTCAGGTTTAGGTATCAATCACCAAGTTACTTTACTGCATAGCACTTGTTCCATCTATGGAGTTGAACATTTTGGTTCCAAAACTCATTCTTCATTTCTTTCTACTAGTTATTATTACAGTGAGGTATGCAGTTCTTTCTCTGGAGATTAAGAGAAGCGTATATACAAGGGCTTTTCAATAAACAATGACTATAATTTTTTACGGTCAAGATTTCTCGTGTTAGAATTTAATATTGTGACTTCCTGGGGTCGTAGAATTAAAAGTCTTGTTCGCATAAATTCAAAACACTTTACTGTAGTAAACAGAAGCTTTGTACAAACCTGGCAGCAGCAAAAAGGCCTGACATTGAAAAACAGAAGTCTTCAAGGTCGTCTCGCTACTTTGCCACACGTAAGTAAACAAAAGATTTCACTGCAGTACATCAAAGAACTCAAATCCACTGCACAACTGCAACTGAATGCTTCTCACACTCTGCCGCTATTCATACATCACAGTCACTGTTAGAATGCAGTAATCTTGCGATAATAATCGCGACGGCGTCAGAAAGGCCGAAAATTCCAAGCTCCTCTCTGTCACAGCTCCACGCACCACTGTCTCTTTCTTACCGTCTACGCGCGCCCGGGACTGGCTTGTCGCAGCTCCAAAACAACAATGCCATCGGTAATAATCTTAGGATATTCTGTTAGCCTAATGTTTAATGAACATCTCGTAGTAGTTTCACTCTCGATACTCCAGGTTCCCGTCTGTAAGAGGCGGTCACACAGAGGTGTGTTCATTATCGCCTACCGCAATAATGGAGGTGAAGCGCGAGGAACAATGTGCAGCTTGAAATTCTGCTTTCGTCTCAGCAAATTTTTAACCAAGGCTTACACAGCACTTCAAGAGGGATATGAAGAATTTGTCCTTACCTACAGAGCAGATCATTAATCCGCCAGAAAGCAAAAGTGGTTGCTTCTAATGTGGAAGATATAGTCATCTTGTTGTTTTAGTTTACATGAAATGGTTTATCAGCATGTTGTACCTGTACACACAACAGTAACTGCACCACATTAGAGGGATGCACTGAAAAATTTGCACGTTCATAAAGGCAGGATGCTGCACCGCGATATCGCATATTGTGAATGTTGTTGAATACCTTGCGAAATTCAGGACCTTATAATCTCAATTCAGATACATGTGGGTTTTTATTATTCCCTAACGTGAAGAAACACCTTCGTGGGAAGCACTAGTCATCATCATCAGAAGCGTAATGAAGGCTGCGAAGGCGATTCTGAATGAGGTCTGAAAAATTGTCTTCGCAGAATGGCAGAAACTCTGGGATAGGTGCATCGTATCCAACGATTACTATTTTGAGAAGAACCATCAAAGTAGGATGAGTGCAGATATGTACATTTTTTGCTTTTGTACATTTCCATTAGTCCGTTTTCCTATTTTCATAAATAACACTTTTACACAAGTCTACAGAAAATACACATGTTAATGCCTTTTATGAGTGCATCAGTTAAAAGGTCTCTTTCCTATTGTTATTGGAATACCCTACACGCCTCTCATGGACTACTTGCAGCGCGGTAGGCTTTTATCACCTGCCACCTACATTGTCAAAAAATAATTTGAACATCAGTACAGAAAACGTCCTCAAAATTCCTTCCTGCTCACGTACCAATAGCAGGGAATGAACTAGCGGATTCGGCAGCGAAGCTGGCGACCACACAGCCGAAGTTTCCCATCCCTCTTGTTACTGCGGAAGATCTTAAGTTGGACTTCTGGAGGGCTGTGCTGTCCTCTTGGTAAAACGAGTTGTCCGTTTTGCGTGAAAATAAGCTCCGGACAGTGAAAGATATTCCGATTCCCTGGGTAACCTCCGGCCGTGGCTCCCGCCGTCAGGAGGTGACTTAGGCTCGGTTGCGAATTGGCCACTGATTTTTTACACATAGATTTTTATTGAACAAGGAGCGTGCTCCAGTCTGCCCGCTTTGCAGGGTCTTTTAGCACAGCGCGTCTTCGCAGATCTCCCCAGCTGCCGGCCAGCTTGGCAGAGGTTCTAAGGGGACGAAGAGCAAGAGGTGGCAAAGGTTTTAAAATGCATTTTAACTGCTAATTTTAGAATATAGAACATTGCATTTCAATTAATTTGACGTTTTTATGACTAAGCTATTTTTATCTATTTTAACGTAACTGAATTTATATAGACGTCGCTGCGGATAAATTTCTTTTAGAAACCTTTAACCTGATTTTAACAACATTAGCCTTTTAAGGGCGCTGAGAGCCCTTAAACGCAAGTATCATTATAATACTCACAATTCCAGAGAGAATTTAACACCATTAGGCTCAATTGCTCTAAATCTGGTGTGGTAAATACACTAAAACGTCAAGATAAATAAAATCACAAAGTTACGTACATTCACATCCAGTGAACTGTCAAACAGACTAAAGAACTTGTAACTGCTGTGGCAAGTTTGCTCTTTCATTGCATGAATGAATCGCTTTAAAGGGGCTAAAAATAAAACTGCAAGTCTCTCTCACTATTCAGTCGTGGACAAACAATGGGAACAACAGTCTTCTCTTGTTGGTCCATTCATTAGAGAAGGTAATGCCGTGTTTTCCCACTTCACCGTAAACGTACCTAATCAGTGATAAATACAGATCTCGCCTTCAAGCAGAAATATGTGTAAAATGAGTAATGATTGGTTAGCGTTCTCTAATACTTAAATGTTACTGCGAGTTTTGGAGGATCTGGTTGATTTTTAAGTATTTATGCTTAAAAATGTACTTAACACATCCAAAGAACGCTGTTAAGCCATAAAAATGACCGAAAACAATAATTGGGCAAATCTGTGAATGAACATGCAAATTTAAATGGAAATTAATTGTTCTTTCACAGTCCGTGTGTAGGTCAATGTATGGAAAGATAGAGTCCGACGAAAACCTCAATGCCATAGCCGGGATTTGGACCACGGATCTTCTGGTTACCGTCCAGCCGCTCTAACCATTGAGCTACTATGACCAACGTGCCGGCATGACATTAAATTCTCCAACGGACTCGTGGTTTTCCCGGTAAACTATTTAGGAGTTCTCATATACACATGGGAAAACTACCTTAATGACGACTTACAATGCTGTAAGTACTTTAAGGCCCGGGCTTTATAGTAAACCACTAGGAGTTCTCATAAACACATGAGACAACTACCTTAATGACGACTTACTATGCTGTAAGTACTTTAAGGTCCGGGCTTTATAGTAAACCACTAGGAGTTCTCATAAACACATGAGACAACTACCTTAATGACGACTTGCTATGCTGTAAGTACTTTAAGCCCCGGGATTTATAGTTAACCACTAGGAGTTCTCATAAACACATGAGACAACTACCTTAATGACGACTTACAATGCTGTAAGTACTTTAAGACCCGGGCTTTACAGTTCGGACCACTATTTGGTCAATTAATGGAAATTAATTGCCCTTTCACACAGCCGTGTTTATAAGAACTCCTAAGTGGGTTACCGGGAAAAACGCGAGTCAGTTGGAGATTTTAATGTCATGTCGGCACGTTGGCCATAGTAGCTCAAATGTTAGAGCGGCTGGACGGCAACCAGAAGATCCGTGGTTTACATCCCGGCTATGACATTGAATTTTTCAGTTTGGCTCTATATTTCCATACTTTAGCCTACGGCTAGTTGAAAGAACAATTAATTTCCATTAATTGACCTAATAGTGGTCCGAACTATAAAGCCCGGACCTTAAAGTACTTACACCATAGTAAGTCGTCATTAAGGTAGTTGTCTCATGTGTTTATGAGAACTACTAGTGGTTTACCGGGAAAACACGAGACAGTTGGAGAATTTAATGTCATGTCGGCACGTTGGTCATAGTAGATCAATGGTTAGAGCGGCTGGACGGTAACCAGAAGATCCGTGGTCCAAATCCCGGCTATGGCATTGAATTTTCTAGTTTGACTCTATCCTTCTATGCCAATTTAAAATATGGGAGTCATGAACAGAATATCCTGCTGGTAGGCAATGTGCATTAAGTATCATTTACAAGATGGCACATCGTTAATGGGCCATACATATATTAATATTCTTGTTTAATGGGTGGTAAACACAATTTCAGCACTGAAAGACGCCCTGGGAACATGCCACATCTATGACTTAATATTTCACAACTTACAGTCTGCGGAGTAACGAGTGTCAAGCATTTGTATTGCACAGATAAGCAAGCAGACCAACAAACGGTAATACTGTTATACGAGGCGTGTCCGTAAAATAAGGTCTCCAAGACGCTGGAGCCGTGAGGAACGCTATTACACGAGATCCGGCAACACTGGCGTGGAGCTTGATATCAGCCCCTTCAAATTCCTACCACAACGAACCCGTTGCAACCATTAGTCTTGGCTGGGCAGCCGTTTGCGATACAGCTTCCTATCACTTCCGCCGCCATCTGAGAGTTGCGTGCACTGATTCGTTTTTTGAGTGCCAAGGGCGCTACCCTCACTTAAATTTATCGTCAGTTCTGATAAGTCTATGGGCCACAGTGTATGGACGTCAAAAACTTGCGAAAGTGGGTTAGAGAATTCAAAGACGGACGTGCAGACTACATGACGAACATCGTTCTGGTCGGCCTTCGGGTTCAGCAGAAACAATTGCAGAAGTGGAGTAAGAAATGCTTAAATATTGGCGTGTGACAGTTCCTGAGCTGTACGAACTTATCCCTGAAGTCAGTAAGACTACGATTGACAAGATTTTGACCGAACATTTGCATTATCGCAAGGTGTGTGCGAGGCTGATCTCCTGGCCCAGTTCGAATGGGACATCCTCACCCATCACCCGTACAATCCACTCTCAGAAGATAGTGATTATCATCTGTTTCCTGAGTTGAAGTCACACCTGGGTGGAACACACAAAGGTTCCATACGGCAGGGGGAGAGGAAAGAGACGGCCAGTGGTGTTTTTCCAACCATCCCTTCGTTTACGCTTTAAGACAAATGGGTAGGCGAGGCCGAATGCTTCCCGTCTGGCCCTACTGCCGGCCGGTTCTATCGGGAGTTCCGACGTTCGGGTGACTCTACCAAAACTAAACACTACCAGTATAAGAGGGAAGTAACTGCCGACTCATTCACTAGATTAGGTAACAAATACTTTCAAGGAGGCTACCACCTGATGTGCGCCATCGTATTTCTCCGTGCTTTACCTGGAAAATATATTTGCAACACCTCGCAAAAATAATACGCACTTTAAAATTAGATGAAGTGAATGTCACAGGATGAATAGCACTGGGTATTGAACGAATCTGAGTAATGCATATATCCATTCTTGCAAAAGCGTCTAAGAATACAGGAAAATAAATAAGAGTAGTTTCTAAGTAATTCTTATTTATTTTAAGAGCTTCAAACTGTTCACACAGTATATTCGAGTATATGGTAACGAAAAATGGTAGCTCTGTGATTTGCTTCATCTTTCATTAAATATATCGTATCGTAAATATACGAAACAAATGGAACATCCTTGATACATTTTATTTTATGGACAACGTCGAAATATTTCGCACCGATTTTAATGGCAAAGCATTCCTAACAATTATTCGAAGACTCCAAAATATAGTTTTGTTAGGTTTCACTGTTGCAGTTCGTGTAGATGTGATGAATCTCCTTCATTTTCTTAAATTCAAAGAGCTCCATTCCTTTGTTTTAAATATACATTTATTTAATATTGCCTAACAACAATGGTCTTATAGCGACAAATATAAGACGGTAAAACAAATTTTGTATATAGTTGGCCAATACAATTAACATATTAGGAACTATTACTTACGGTGGAATACAAACATGTAAGTTCACACAAATTATACATTCATAAAGAAATGAGGAATCGATATTGCAGAGCTCTGTGTTCTTTATTGTTATGTATTACTTAATAATTATAGTTAATCTCATCTGAAAGAATATACCGAAACCAGAAATAGATTTTCATATTTATAAGTTAATGCACAGTCTTGAAGAAATGAATACAGTGACTGTAGACTCTTGGTTTCATCTAGTAGGGCATGAAGATGTGTAGGGATTTAACCAACCTGTACTTTACTTTCTGTATACTGTACTCCCACGCTTGTAATGCACTGTGGTTGGTTCGCCCTTGGTAAATAAATGCATAAGAAATTGTGTGTCTGCCGTTGTTTTACTCATTGAGCTATGTGGTATAGTAAACCACTGCATAAAATAATAAACATATTTACATATTTCAACACCTATGAAATAATTAAAATCCAGAGCTTTATCCCAAAACATCTGCAATTTTGATAAGGCATTCAGTTTAGTGTATATGTACACAGCATTCAATGCATATTTAAAATTAATTGAGGAGATCATTTTAAGCTGCTCAGAAAACAAACTGCAATATGTGACCAATGATTCCTTTACTTACGTCAACAAAGTGCACATTAAATTGCTTATAATCCACCAAAAGTTGCATAGAAAATAGATATTAAATTAGAGACCGCAAACAATAAACATATCAACATAAAACACTTTATTTGGAAAGATAGAATCAGACTGAGAAATTCAATGTCATTGCCGGGAATTAAACCACGGATCTTATGGTTGCCGTCCAGCCGCTCTAACCCTTGAGCTACTATGGCCAAAGTGCCGGCATGTCATTAAATTCTCCATCTGACTCGTGTTTTCCCGGTAAACTACTGGGAGTTCTCATAAACACATGAGACAACTACCTTAATGGCAACTTACAACACGTAACTACTTTAAGGCCCGGAATTTATAGTTAACCACTATTAGGTCAATTAATTGAAATTAATTGTTCTTTCACACTGGCCGTGTGTAAGCTAAAGTATGGAAAGATAGAGTCACACTGAAAAATTCAATGTCATAGCCGGGATTTGAACCACGGATCTTCTGGTGTCCGTCCAGCCGCTCTAACCATTGAGCTACTATGGCCAACGTGCCGACATAACATTAAATTCTCCAACTGACTCGTGTTTTTTTCCCGGTAAACAACTAGGAGTTCTCATAAACACATGAGACAACTACCTTAATGGCGACTTACTATGCTGTAAGTACTTTGAGGACCGGGCTTTATAGTAAACCACTATTAGGTCAATTAATGGAAATTAATTGTTCTTTCACACTGGCCGTGTGTGGGCTAAAGTATGCAAAGATAGAGTCAGACCGAAAATTTCAATGCCATAGCCGGGATGTGAGCCACGGATCTACTAGTTGCCGTCCAGTCGCTATAAGCTTTCAGCTACTATGGCCAACGTGCGGACATGACAAATTCCCCAACTGACTCGTGTTTTTGGCGACTTACAACGTGTAAGTACTTTAAGATCCGGGCTTTATAGTTAACCACTATTAGGTCAATTAATGGAAATTAATTGTTCTTTCACACTGGCCGTGTGTAGGCTAAAGTATGGAAATATAGAGCCAGACTGATAAATTGAATGCCATAGCCGGAATTTAAACCAGAAATCTTCTGGTTGCTGTACAGCCGCTCTAACCCATTGAGCTACTATGGCCAACGTGCCGATATGACATTAAATTCCCCAACTGACTCGTGTTGGACGGCTGGGTTGTGCCACAGCGCTGATTGCACGCATATAAGACAGTAAAGCGTGCTCACCATTGTACAGTCATTTTAAAAGGGAAACGATGTGTATATTATGACTATGCATCAAATTATGAGGTTCAGCTACCAGTATACAACCACCTTCGAAGGCAATGATGATAGGTTTGCCGATGAATGAGAGGATATTGTGACTTTGTGGGTTCGTGAAATGAAAAGTCCAATTACACCACTCAAAAATGTTCTTTATTTCCACCGACTTACAGTTTAACACTTGCCAATTACACAAAATTACGTGCTGCCCACAATTACGATTCACCAGTTCGTCCGTTACAATTTCACTTGTACTCGCGATTACATAAACTCCGATGCACATACCAGTTACGTAAAGTCTTCCGTTGCACAATCTTCACGTTCGTTAACACGGCGCTCCTTTCCACGCACGTCACTGACTAACACTTACACCAAGACTGAACTGCCTGTCTCTCTGAAACTCTTTTTATAGGAATGTCACCGTTCTTCTAGAAGTCTCTGGAATGTTCCAGTAAAAGAATGATCGAGAACCAGGTGTAAGAGAACCAGACGGCACAGTCATGTTTTTCTCCTGACCACCGCCTGTCACCACTATGAGACAAACGAGGGGGAGGTGCGGCTAACACGAACCTCCCCTGCCTTCCGCTCCCAGCTGCTTCCACAGGGTGTTCCAGCGCTCGCGTTACAATATACAGCTGTGGTTCGGAGATACTGTGCAAGAGCACTTCAGGGATATGTTTTGGAAAGGGCTGACATGGGGATGGCGGGGATCAAATCTGTATTACCAAAGATTTGGCTTCTAGAAGCTATACCAAAGCATGACATCTACCGATTTTATTGCTTTTAACTTTATTCTCTTATGCTCTTATAAAACAGAGTTGTGCAGATACATTTTATTTCTAGTTAAACTAAATAACTAATAAACATAATGCTGCTGACTTCCAGAAGCTTACAACATAAATCTAACCTATTCAGAAATCATATACAAATTACACAACTAGAAAAGTTTAAACTAATTGCAAGCATCTCCCTAAAAATAAAAGGTTAGTTTCATTATTTAATAAGATTGCCGACCTAACCTAAATTGTTATCACATTTCTTCCCGTTGATCACGAGTTGTTGCGTTCTACATCAGCCAGCCTCTGTCCTTCCATGAGTGTCCAAAGTCGTCATCATCGGTTGATCATCTCGGGCTCCTCTTGGTCCTGAAGTAGGTTGTCATCTGAGTGTAGAAACGACTGCTCTTCCACTAGTCCATCCAGTTACTATTCCGCCTCAATCTTTCTGACACCATCGGTTGTTGGTATTCCACTTATCCCATTTATAATGTATGTGGTCCTCAGTATCCAAAGTTATCATCATCGGTTGATCATTACATCTCCTCCTGGTCCTGAAGTAGATTGTCATCTGAGTGTAGAAACGACTGCTCCTCCACTAGTCCATTCAGTTACTATTCCACCTCAATCTTTCTGACATCCTCGGTTGTTCGTGATCCACTTATCTCATTTATAATATTTGTTGTCCTCAATATCCAAAGTTGTCATCATCGGTTAATCATCACGGGCTTCTCCTGGTCCTGAAGTAGATTGTCATCTGAGTGCAGAAACGACTGCTCCTCCACTAGTCCATTCAGTTACTATTCCGCCTCAATCTTTCTGACATCCTCGGTTGTTGGCGATCCACTTATCCCATTTATAATGTATGTGGTCCTCAGTATCCAAAGTTATCATCATCGGTTGATCATCACATCTCCTCCTGATCCTGAAGTAGGTTGTCATCTGAGTGTAGAAACGACTGCTCCTCCACTAGTGCGTTCAGTTATTATTCCGCCTCAATCTTTCTGACATCCTCAGTGGTTTATGATCTGCTTGTCCTATTAATAATCTATATTGTCCTCTTTGCATTTCATCTAGGTATTGTTCCAGCCCTAGTCTTGATACCTTGCCTGCAAGTTCCTCTAAGATTTCACAATCTTCTTTCTTTTTAAGTATATCATCTAATAGTTTGCCTTCTAAAAGTTGCATTTGTTCACTAAGTTGATCTTCATGTTTTTTGCATTCAAGTTGATCTTCATGTTTTTTGCATTCAAACAATACATGTTCCGGAGTATCCTGAAGTTCACAAATACCACAATTGTCCGTTTCCTTCCTCCTTCCTTTCATAAAATACGTACCATACGGTCCATGTCCTGATAACAAATGTATTAATCATTGTTTTGGATGTATATGTTTCATTCTAAGACGTTGACGTATATTCGGATAAAAATGGTATACTCTTCTTCCTACTTCAATATCATTCAGGACTTGCCCCATAGCTCAGTCGGTAGAGCACCTGCCTACCGTCGCAGGGGTCCCGGGTTCGATTCCTGCCGGTGGGGGTTGGGATTTTTCTCCGTCCAAGATAATTCCCCATCTTCCACAGAGTCTGGAAGTATGAATGAGAGTGTGAATGTGTGCGTGATGTAATGATTGAAAACCAAAGGATAACGAGTAATACCTTCGGTATGTTCCAAAGGAGAACGGCCGCCGATATGACCATAGTAGTTAAAGGCGAGGTATAAATGGAACAAGTAATATATATATATATATATATATATATATATATATATATATATATATATATATATATCATTCAATTCATCCTGTCAGTCATCCAGAAATTTCACATTATAATCTCCTGTTTATTTGCACATGTTTTTCCAATCACCTCTTCTATCTTATCAAATTGAGCTTTCTTAAACCAATAGATGGCTGATGCTCATCTGATTATTAAATCTATAGGCCAAATTCCTAATATTACTAAAGGGCCATTGTTGCTGTTGCTTCAGTTGCTTCTGTGGATCTTAACAAAAATTATCCTCACGATGAACACAAACAGGAGAACCATATCCCATAATTCCTATCATTATGCTGGTATGAGGTATCCTCACAGTTTCCGATGATAATTTGAAGTTCTTAGTCGTCAAAGTTGCCAGAATTATCATAATATTACTTGCTCGATCTGACGTCTTCTTAATATGAATAAGAAAAATAAGTTTTTCATTTACTTAAAATCCTAGATAGCGAAGGTCTGTCTCTCTTGATGTTCAGACCATATGGAGATCACCAACCCAAAAGGGGCAATTGAACCGAACCATTCAGTGCTGTGTACACCCCGCTTTGGTAGCGTAGATGGTAGCTAGTCTGCCTCACGTTCAAGAGGTCCCTAGTTCGAATCTCGATTATTTTTTTATTTTTTTTTTAACAAGAAAGAGAAAAGCACAGAAGGAGAGAAAGAAACAGCCAACAAGAGGAGTTCCGGAAAATAAAGGGGAGAAGATCAGGTAAGTAGGGGAGTCCCGCTGAAAGCACCTCCGTTAGAGGCGGTTGATGCTCCTGCGCTCAAAAAGAGGCGCAGTTCTGGTTGGCTTACCAGGCTATGGACCATGACACAAGGCCCTGATCATAGCCTGCGAAGTAAAGTGGGTGTGAAGAGGTTGAAGGAAGGATATGAGAGAGTTGAGGTATTATGTTATTATTTTGCAATCACTGCACACCATGAGGTGCTTGGGGAGTAGCATTGACGCCTAGCGCCGTCGGGGTCTGTGGTGGGTATCAGTCGTGTCCAGTTGCATGCTTATAAATCTGTTGTGGTAAAGTTGTGCGAAGTCTTGGACGAATGTCTCGGAGTCGAAAGAAGAGTTTGAGACCGCAAAGTGTAGTTCTCCTTGTTTTCGGTGTATGAGGTCCAGAAGTTGCTGGTGCTGTGTTGAGGTTTTGGAGATCTCGGTGACTTGCTCCTGCAGTGCTGTGAGTTGCTGTGTGATGGTAGAGATCCGGTCTTGTGCTGCTGTATTGTGTGTGTTAAGGTGTTCTGATGTGGATTGAAGATGGTTGTCCAGTGCTGTCGAGATTGACGTGAAGTTGGAACAGGTGGTCGATAGTTTAAGAAGAGCTTCACTGGCGGCTTCTTGGTGAGTGCTGGCGGCGGTGACTGCGTCCTCCAAGTTTCCCAGTCGGGTGGTGATGTTCAGGGCCTCTGAGTGGAGGTCCTGTATCTCCTCCGTATGGGATCTGGGTGAAGCTGCGGCTGCGAAGTTTTCTTCTAGGCATCTGAGGCGAGTGTTGGTCTGCCGAAGTTCTTGCCGGGGCTCTTGAAGAAGAAGTAGAACTTCCGGTGATGTGGCGCGTTCGGCAGAGCTGGGTGCTGTCCGACTAACACCCGTCTCGCCTAGGCGGGGGTACAGAGGGCCCTGCGCTTGCCCAGTGATGTGGCCGAAGCAAATGCAGGTTGCGCAGTACCGGCGGCGGCGGAGGTCGTGTTGTTGTCAGTCTCTTGAATCTCGATTAGGGTGAGTTACCTGTATAAGGCTTTTCCGGGGTTTTCCTTTATTACGTTATAATTATAAAAGAGCAAATTGGGATAAGATGAAGCAAGTATTTAAGGATTTAAATCTACAGTATACGGGAATATCAGTGGATTTGGATGCAATAAATTTAACACAAGCAATAAAAGTAGCAGTATCAAAATCCGTTCCAAAGATAACAATTTCTAATAATAAGGATAAAATAAAATGGACAGATAGATTGCAGAAGCTGAGATCGTTAGCAAGGAAATTAAGAAGAATATATCAAAAATCAAACATACATACGGAAAGAGAAGAGAACTTAAAGAATTATAGGGAGGCCAAACAAAAGTATAAACAATTATTAGAAGACACCAGAAAACAACATTGGGAACAGTTCGTTGAAAATAATTTAAAACAAGATGTCTGGGGACAACCGTATAAAATTATTATGGATAAAATTAAGAAGCCAGAAATCTTAACCACATTAGATAAGGGTAATGGAGAGATGACAGAAAGCGGGAAAGAATCGGTGGAATTGTTATTACATACGTTATTGCCAGATGATAAAGAGGAAGAAGATGATGATATTCATGTTGAAAAAAGAAACCAGATGATGTTGCAGTATAGAGGAAATCCTGTTTATCCCTTTGATATTACAGAAATAAAATTAATTCTGCAGAAGTTAAAAAAGAAGAAGGCACCTGGTCCAGATGGTATTATAAATGAAGTCTTGTATAATCTACGAGAAGAAATTGTCTTGTTTTTGTGTTTCTTGTTTAATGATTGTTTGGCAAGTGGGAGATTTCCTAACTTGTGGAAGGAGGCAAAGGTTGTAATTTTGTGCAAAGGAGCAGATAAGGACAGAACGCAACCAAAATCTTTCAGACCAATATGTTTATTAAATGCTATTGGCAAGATCTTTGAACAGTTAATATATAAAAGAATAATGGAAAATAGGTTGATGCTGGGTATGAATAATAAACAATTTGGTTTCAGAAAGGGATATTCAACTGAGGATGCAATATTAAAAATTCAAGAAACAGTGTCAAAAAGCCAAAAGAATTATGTAATTGGATTATTTGTGGACATATCGGGCGCTTTTGATAATTTATGGTGGCCGTATTTTTTCGGCATTTTAAAAGACAGGAAATATTCAAGTACTATTTACAATTTATTAAAGGATTATTGTTCCAATAGAGAAGTATTCATTGGTGGATCAAATTTTGAAACTAGGAAGAAAATAACCAAGGGTTGCCCTCAGGGTTCTATCTTGGGGCCCCTTTTTTGGGATATTTTATCAGAAGATTTATTAGAACTACTGGAAAGAGATCATAAGGTTTTGGATGTAATAGCGTATGCTGATGACATAGTCATAATGATGGATGGACAGAGCAGACTAGAGCTAGAAAATAAAGCAAGAGAAATTACAAATACATTATCAAATTGGTGTTTTAGAACAAAACTAAAAATTGCACCAAACAAGTCAAATTATGTGCTTTTTAAGGGAAATTTAAAGCGGGATCCTACAGTGAAGATAAATAATCAGAACATTAAACGGGAAAAAGAGATGAGATATTTGGGTATCATGATAGATGAAAAATTTCATTTCAGAAAACACACGGAGTATATTAGGCAGAAAACAGAGAAAATAATGCTAAAGCTAGCAAGAATAACCAATTTAAATTTTGTACTTCCATTGCGTAACATACAGATATATCATAACACCATTTTTGCTTCAATTATGACGTATGCGGCAGCAGTTTGGACAGAAAGGATGGATGATGTGCAAATAAGAAGATTGTTGAGAAGAACGCAAAGAAAAGTATTATTACGTCTGACAGGAGCTGTAAAAACAACACCAACTATGGCATTGCTAGTAACAACGGCCATTTGGCCGATTGATTTATTAATAAGATTGAAGGGCGCAAAATTTTGGGCGAAAAAAGGAAACTTAGAAAAAGTTTATAATATAACTGGAGTCAGAACAAACAAATCTTGGGTGATTAAAAATAGTTTAAAAGATAAATGGCAAAATGAATGGACAGAAAGTCTAGAAGGCAGAAGAGTGTTTGAAATTTTTCAGAACGTCACAGAGAGATTAAAATTGAATTTTATTCAACCAACAAAGGGATTTATACATTATATAACAGGACACGGACCTTATAAGACCTATTGGAAGAAAATCAATAAAACTGAAAATGATATATGTGAATTATGTAACAAACAAGATAATCCTGAACATGTAGTATTTGAATGTGGAAGATATGCAATTCACCAACAAGAAGAGAGGCATGCGCTAGCAGGATATATCGTATATGACATAATTCGAGATCAACAATTGGTAAATAAATTACAAGTTTTGACTAACTTTGTAAGTAAGAAAGCATGGGAGGTAAAAATGTTCAAAGGAGAAAGAGTTGATAATAGGCGAAGAATAGTACAAGATCCAAGAAGGAGTTCTAGAATACAAAATAGGATAAGACGGGAAGAATTATTGAATAATCTAACAATGGAGTTGACTGCATGGGCGGCGGAGGGAGAGAGTGATGGCAGAGGCCATGGTGGACTCCAGAATTAGTAGATTTAGATATAGATTTAGGAAATAAGGATTTTGTAATTTTTATAGTAATTTTTATAGTTGTTTTCTTTTGTTTTTTGCTTTTTTGTGTTTATTTCTGTTATTTTATTTCATTTTATTTTTGTAGAGTAGTTTTCTGAGAGATTTGTATAATTATAACATTTGTAAGGATTTTATGGAAAAATAAAGAGAAAATTTGGATATATGCCCCGGTATAGTTGTCTAGGTGCCGGGGTAGAATATTCAGATTTTATTTATTTATTTATTTATTTATTTATTTATTTATTTATTTATTTATTTATTTATTTATTTATTTATTTATTTATTTATTTATTTATTTATTTATTTATTTATTTATTTATTTATTTATTTATTTATTTATTTATTTATTTATTTATTTATTTATTTATTTATTTATTTATTTATTTATTTATTTATTTATTTATTTATTTATTTATTTATTTATTTATTTATTTATTTATTTATTTATTTATTTATTTATTTATTTATTTATTTATTTATTTAATTATTTATTTATTTATTTAATTATTTATTTATTTATTTATTTATTTATTTATTTATTTATTTATTTATTTATCCTAATAGACGAATGTCAGTTAACTCTAACCTCGGACTCATTTGAGCACGAGTTCACCCATTTCATTCATCATCCTATATGACTTAACGTTGGAGGACATAAATTACATAAAAAAGTGCCCTGTGTACGCATTAGAGAACTGAACGACTGAGTAATCTTGGCGTAATTCAGTAATATACTGTACGAAAGTAGATAATGAACGCAAGTTTATTTATTAAATTCAGGAACACTCTTGCATGGAGCATTCGCTGAATACTTAAAACCGAGATCTCTTGTTCATAGCACTTCCCACCAGTAAATTGTTTTGTTCATGGCAACAGTAGAGTCTTTCATAAAGACAGAGGTCAGTCAATGCACTGGCATCGCTGCAAGAGCTGAGTTGGCAGGCATGGTAATGATGTAATTATAGCTGGAAAACACAACAGGGATGCGGAAAATGCATTGCCTTTGTTTGCCATCACACTCTTGTTTGGATACGAAACTGAACGCGTTTAATTAACTCGTTAACGATGGCTACTGCTACACGGATATTAATTAGACTGGCCATTTTAACTCTATTTGTAGGAAGGAATTATGA
This sequence comes from Mantis religiosa, assembly GCA_030765055.1. NCBI lineage: Eukaryota > Metazoa > Arthropoda > Insecta > Mantodea > Mantidae > Mantis > Mantis religiosa. The sequence goes on along the minus strand of CM060952.1, from coordinate 206,296,007 downwards.
ACCTGCATTTTATCACTGCCAGACCACCAGACACTATCATATACATGTACTCTCTTCGACTGGACAGCGATATATAAAGCAAATCATTTTGAACAATACACTTCGAACATAGTTGGCAATACTAACAAATAGAGGTATGAAAGCAACGAACAGTTATTGACAAAGTAACATAAAATTGAGATAATATGGAACATTGTAACTGACATATGTTTAAGTGAATAATATTAAGAAAAACTAAATACATAAAAGTAAAAAGATAAATTAAGAGAAGGTTTATATATCGCAAGAGATGCGATGTTGGTATGAAGGTAGGATTAGGATTTCACTATGGATGGGATTCGGTATGTAGGCCACCACGCTGGGCCCATTGGTCCTATGCCCCATCCGTCCCCTTCAGTTGCTGTGGTGCAGCCGCTGCGGACCCTTAGCACTCGTGGTACCTCTGACGTTACTAGAGGAACCTCAGGCCGAACTGCCGAGCCCCTCCCTGATAGGGAGTTGCTCGGATTGGGTTGGACTCGAGGGGGCACTGTGTTCCCGACACCCACGGGAAATTTTGTACCACCGGCCAGGCTACGGCCGCCCGGAGGGGGTAGAGGGTTGCCTCATAAGTCCCGGGTACCAGCCTGCAGAGCTAGTAGAGTGTGTGCTAGATCACCAGGCTACGGCCGCCCGGAGGGGGTAGAGTGTTGCCTCATAAGTCCCATGTAATAGCCTGCAGAGCTAATAGAGGTTGTGCTAGATCACCAGGTGGCCCAACCGGAGTTTTCGGTAGTCCTCCCGGCGGGGTTGACTCGCGTAAGTGGCGTATCCACTTTCATTCCTTCTTGACGTTGTCAACGGGAGGCTTTTTAAGAAATCAGGTATTGCCCTAGGGAAAGACCCCGGAGTTGTCTATCGCTCCCGGGTAGAAGAAAGCAAAGGACTTCGGAATTTTGGGCACATAATATAACTGTTCCCATGCCCTCAAGTGAGGCGCCTCCGGGGGAAGGATGAGGTGACACGATACAGGGCGGCCAACCCAACGAGCCAAGACAGTACTGAGGCTGGTTCCTTACAATCAAATTAGAGATTAACCCTGACATCCCAGGACAACGGACCCGCTCCCATACTGCGGGACGGCAACAAGTCCAGCAGCCGAACCCAAAGGTCCCTGGCTGGTGGTCCCGAAGAGGCCACCTCCCAGCAGAGGTGCGGAGACCGGCAACCGGCCTATCGAAGGAGGAAGAAGTTTACCTCAAAGCATATCAACCCGCCTTGCGCCGCCGACACACCCACCGACACTTCTCAAAGAGACCACCAGATGAGAGATATGAAATGGAGATAAATTGTAGGGGAAGGAAATTCGGGGGATGTACGAGAGCTGTTCATTAAAGAATGATAATGAATTTTACAGTCATAGTTTCTCGCACTAAATTTCAAGTTTATTATATTCTGTTATCTTAATGTGACACAAGCACGCCGTAGTAGTTTCATTATTGGTACTCCTGGTTCCCACCTGTGAGAACCAGGCAAGTTCAGACATTTTCAGTATCGCCTACTGCTGCAAAGGAGGTAACACGCGAGGAACAATATGTGGCTCTGAAATTCTGTTTTCGGCTGAACAAATCTTCAGTTGAGGCCTATACAGTGTAACAGGAGGCCTATGGAGAGTCTGTTCCTCCCTACACACAGCTCGAAGGTGGTTTAAAATGTTTAAAGAGGGGAGACAATTTCAAAGGAAGGTGGACCCGGTGCTACAGTTACTGCTCTTACGGAAGAAAACATCAACACGATGAAGGAAGGAAATTTAAGAAAACGATGAATGGAAGCATTTCATGTAAATGCTTATTTTGTATTTAAAAACTTCCTTTAAAAATAATATTTGCATCCTTGAAAGGTACTGAACTCATATCAAGTTTCCTCTTGATTTGTTGTAATTGTTTTTCAGCCAAACCCTTCACAAATATACAGTACCACACAAAAAGACAAAAAAAAAAAAAAAAAAAAAAAAAAAAAAAACAACGTTCGATTTTCTAAATACTCGTCTCCCTTCGTAATTTATTTATCTTATTTTTTCAATGATTATAATCGAGGAGTATTTCCAGTCAATTCTATCGAAATTCAGATTAGATACATGAGGTCATGGAGTTAGCTATTCTATTGGATGCCTAATATACATTTAAAATAAATCATCAACAGAAAATATAAGAATTTTATCACATATTCTTGTAAATATACCGTGAATGTGCATTTAATTTATCTCCTGGCCATGGAGAATGCAATTCCACAGCCGTCGATGGCTTTAAAATACTTGATCATCACATTAAGTATGTTCCAATTTCTAGCTACTGCAATTATACACTTAACTTACTTCGCTACCCTCCGACCAACTAGTGACAATATTGATATAAAGCGATAGGATTTGTTATAAGTAATTTTATCCCAAACAAGAAGGGAGAGGAAATGTGTAGTGTATTGGTTTGATCGTTCCCATATAAGCAATTTTCGGTCATATGTAACATATTGATTTGACCTGTCTCGCATCAGTGACAATTGCTGCACGTCACAGCCAAGTTAACTAATACCCAATCAGTAATGGCATAGGCCTTATTAATTACTACCAAAATTACGTATAGCTTAATGACTCATCGTTAACCAGGCTTCACTCACCTGGAGAAAATCTAGGAAGCCAAACTGTTGGGAGTATTTTAACCTTACAAAATACAGTAGACAATGAAACCATATGTAATATTGAGGTTAGGAGGCCCAGTTAACACAGCTAAATGCGGAGTTACTACCCCCATTAGTCCTGGACCCGGGCCTCCTTCATACTCCGGAGCGATGGCTATTCCGGGACTCTTTCCATAGGGCAATATAGATGTATTTTTTATCTTGAAAAGTGCAGAGCGATGCTCAGTGGTATCTGGACCAGTCCACCTCCGAACGGTTGCAACTGGAGGGGAGGGCAGGTCAGTTGCGAGCAACTAAACACGTGCAGAGCTACTCGGTAACTTTACAGCTTGTTTCAAAATGTGCTTGTCTCCTGGTTCCAAGAGAGCATTTATAAATGACGCCTCCTAGCAGCACATTAGGAAATAAAGTGCTACATTTAAAAACACGAGAAGTAATAACCAATATCCATAGATTTATAAAAAATGAACAATGGTCTGGGTCAGCTATAAGAATCTGGGGAAGGGTATCTGAGGCAACAGTTGTGTCTGAAAGCAGTTTAGGAGAGTTAATAAGGAAAGAAAAGCCATTGGTTCTAGTGCAAAAACGTCCTTCTCTATGCCCAGTAAACAAAGATTAAGAACATGTACAAAATCTAATTTGGATGTTTTAATTCAGAAGTAGTTAGGCGAACTATGAATAACTTTTTAAAGCACAGAAAAACAAAGAACAACTTTGAAGAAAGTGCTTATGAAGCTAAAAATTCTACTGACTTCCAAGGCAGTGTCCTGAAAATTAAGAAGATTTATTTTGAAGCTAGGATTATTTGAAAAAAAAAAAAAAAAAACATTAAGCGTGACGGTCAAATTTTAATCGAACATCGCAGCATACGTGCAAAAAGGCTTAAGTATTTACGAAATATTCGGAGATATCGAAGTGACGTTTATATAGTTTATATGGATGAAACTTATACTAATACAGCACATACGGGACCATATGCCTGGAGTGAATGACGTTACAGGGACTCTGCAGCGATATTGAAAGGCCAACAGTTGTTTATCATGCCTGCTGGAGGAGAACAGGGTTTTGTTCCAAATGCCTATGTACTATTTAAGATCCAACAAAGGCGTGGAGATTACTACCATAGTAAGAATTACAACATAGTTTATAACAGCTTCAAAACTGGCTTCGAGAATGAAATTTGCTTTTAGACACCGTATGCACCGCTCTCCCCTCTCGTAATGTTACCCGTGTGACGCACTTTGGTGATAGGTGCACTATCCTAACCACAGTTGCTACTCATCCCCTACTGCACAGGATTCCTGTCAAGATAAAATAATACATCTGTACGTGATTTCTTAAAAAGCCCCCCCTCCGCTGAGCAAACGTCAAGACGGAATGGCAGTGGATACGCCACTTACGCGCGTCAACCCCGCAGGGACGACTACCGAAAACCTCGGTGGTGCCACCTGGTGATCTGTGCTAATCATGATAGTAGTCATATACAGAAATTTATGAGTAGCGAGTCCTGAAAGCAGATAAAATGGTTGAAGAACTGGCCAAGAAGGCAAGACAAATGAAGAGCAACTTGAAAAGAACAAGTTAGAATACAGAGTGTCAAGACTATGCAGCAGGAATGTTCTGACTCATGTGAGAAGTCAGTAACATTAACATAAACTTTAAAGCTGTTTTTCTCAGTTTTACATTTTTTCATACCTTGGAGTGCTTTTGGACTCACAACTGACCTTGCGTGCTCATCGATCGTCTTATATCACTGGCCTCCGGGCGACTTTCAAAACCCTCACCTCTGTTACATCGCCATTCCAGCCTCGGCCTACAGTCATCATCGTTACTCTACAAATCACTCGTTCGCCCGCTTATTACATAAGCCTGCCAAGTGTGGGGGGCCGCACACACATATGCCATCTGCGTCGTCTTCAGGTCACACAGAATCACTTCATGCGCATCACTACCAACACTCCATGGTTCATCCGTAATCAGCAGCTCCATCACGAACTAGGACTGTTACCTCATCACGACTACATTCGCAGGATCGCTCGTCGTTTCTTTTCCACGCTGTAAGAAGTTACAGGAGCTGTGCATTATAACTTCGGCGTCCGCACGCGCCAGCCCTCAGGCTTGAAGAGGAGACTACCGCAGGACCTGCTTCTAAGTGATACATCTGATTCGAGTGATTCTAGTGCTTGATGTATGTCTTACATCTTCAATATTGACATAATTTCTCAGAGAGTATTATTGGAGTTCTAACTTAATGTAGTTAGGGGGCGGCCTGTTAGCCTGCCCCTGAGTGTTATTATTCTTATTGTACTGTTACCTTCTTTTCACTCTGATCTGTAAAGCATTGTACTGCTGATCGATCAATAAAAATTATGAAAAAAAAAACATTTTTCAGGTTCCGGTACACTTTTTTTAAGAAAGTAATCAACCAAAACATATGAATTTTTGTGTTGATTAAGCAGACTCATAAGAATATTAATAAGAAGGAATTTTTCTCTGAGATTCATAATACTTGTTTAAAAAGTTCCGAGATTTCACTGCTTTTCTTGTAAAAAATATACAAAATTATAACTAATTATCAGTACAAAATTTTCAAATAATAATAGGTATTATAAGAGATAAAGGTTTTAAGAACGTGCCTGAAAATTTTCATGTACATATTAATAATTATTTCTTAATAACTCATGTAAATAGCATGGTGGACATTGGCAGTACCTTTTCACATTAAACGAAGAAAAATATAATTCCATACTAGCTGTATAAATAACAATGTGTAATGATGTTTTACTAGTGAATTCCAGTTTCCAGAATTTGTCATACTTTACCGAACACCTTGTTGTAGATCTGAAATGACAAGTGTTTCTTCATCCCTTATACGAGCTCTATAAGCCGCTAAGAGCCGATAAGAGCGGTCTAGAGGGTGTAAGAGTAATACCACATGATTAATGAGGGCAATGTAGCTCTGCTGAAGATCTATTTCAACGAGTTATCCTACTTAATCCTGCCATAGCTTTCACTTTTCTTAGAACATCGCCACATTTCAAAAAAGAGTTATGATATCTCCAGGTAACGTTTGTGCGGCCGTTACAGTTATAGCTTTTGACAGGAAGCTGCCGTCAAACATACACTGATGTCTGCGACACTTCTTGAATTAAACATTATGACAGGTTCAGTCTGGTTTAAAGAAGTAGGTGACGAGAAACTTACCAAAACTCTCTTTATCCCGTCTTAGCCGCTTTAAGCTGGAATATCCTTTCAAATCCACTCTCTTAAAGCCATCTATTGTTGTTCTACTGTCATGTATTCAAAGTTTTATATATTTATTTCAGTTGTGACACACTAACATTACGTATAAAATTAAGCCAGTTACAGTAATGCAATAAACATTATACAAGTAGAACTGCTTGGAACAAAAAACTTCACTTAACTTAAGAAAAACGGTGTTGAGTTTTCTTATTGGTTGAATCAGTTGAAGTTGAAATCGATTTGAAGACCACTGAGGTCATCTTTGACTGACATCGCGAACAACAGTTCGTGAAATCGATTACAACTTCAACTGTTTCAGCTAATAAGGAAAATCAACGTCCTTTTTCTTAAGATAAGTGAGGTTTTCTGTTACAAGTAGTTATACCAGGGCTCTTAAATAAAGAATGATGTCCGCCTCGGTAGCGTCGTCGTAGCATCTCTTCCTCACGGTCAAGAGGTCCCGAGTTCGAACCTCGGTCACTGTGAGTTACCTGGATAAGATTTTTTCCGGAGTTTTCCCTTATCCTGAAAGACGAATGTCGGCTAACTCTAAGCTCAATGGACCCTGGGCCCATTTCAGCACCATTTCATCCATACCATTCATCGTCCGATATGACTTAACGTTGGAGGACATAAATTACAAAAAACACACAATTTGTTTTGGACAACGTACCTTTACTCATCCTCATAATTTTCATAGTTTTTCTCAAAATAGTCTACCCTGAATGCGATGTACTTGTCCCAGCGTTTCTGCCAGTCTTCTAAGACCCGCTGGAAACCATCTTTTGAGAGATCCTTCAAAATAGCCTCCGCAGCCTACACCACAGCTCCTAAAGATGGATAATGCCTCCGAAGAAGGCGTTTCTTCAAGTTAGAGAATAGAAAATGGTCACATGGTGATAAATCCGGACTACAGGGAGGGTGAGGAATGCACTTTGCGTTGATTTTTGCAAGATATTAAGAAACAACATTGGCAATATGCGGCCGCGCATTATCGTGGTGCAGTATCCAGCTTGCTTCACGGAATTGTGGCCTTTTGTACCTGATATGACTTGCAATGTTTTCAGGACATCCCTGTAGTATTGTCCAGTTACTGATGTGTGTGCAGGTACAACATGCTGATAAACTATTCCACGAATATCAAAGAATGAGATGACCATAACTTTCCTAGCAGAAGCAACCACTTTTTCTTTTTAGGGGTTGGTGATGAAGGAGAGTTACACACTGAGCTCTTTTTGTTTACTTTCAGGATCAAAATGATGTAGCCAAGTTTCATCAGCAGTAATTACGTTTGTAAGAAATCCGGATCTTCCTCTAACATCAACTCTAACTGCATGTAGACCTGCATGCGATTGTCCTTTTGTTCAGGAATCAACAATCTTGGAACCCATCGCGCACAAACACGTCTCATGTGTAATGCTTCTGTCACAAGCGTGAGGGTGGCACCCAATGAAATTTTCAGTATTTCAGAAAGTGATCTTAAGGAATTTGGTCGATCCTCTCTCAGAGTGACAGCAGCAGTGTTGATGTTGTCTTCCGTAAGAGCAGTAACTGGAGCACCGGGTCCACTCTCTCTTGAAATGTTTAAACATTTTTAATGTTTTAAAATGTTTTGAAAGTTTTAAAGCACCTTCGAGCTGTGCTGTAGGAAAGAACAGATTATGCATAGGCCTCCTGTAACATTGTATAGGTCTCAGCTGAAGATTTGTTGAGACGAAATCAGAATTTCAAAGCCGAATATTGTTCCTCGCGTGTTACCTCCATTGCAGCGGTAGATATACATGTATGATAGTGATTATTTAATTTGTTTTCTCAGTTGTATTGTTAAGATATATCTTAAGGTTTAGAATATAGTAAATAAAACTTATACCATTATTCAAGATTCTCCATTTTAGTTAGATATTGGTAGTAAATATAAACGTCTTCATAAAACATAATAGAATCAATGAAAAAAGTAATAACATACTGGGAGAACTATGAAACTTATATTAGAGAATCTCCCGGGTTTCGAGCCTGGTGTAGACCTAGTGAGTTACCAACGTTTCGGGAACATACAGCGTGTTACAAAAAGGTACGGCCAAACTGTCAGGAAAGATTCCTCACACACAAAGAAAGAAAATATGTTATGCGGACATGTGTCCGGAAACGCTTAATTTCCATGTTAGAGTTCATTTTATTACTTCTCTTCAAATCACATTAATCATGGAATGGAAACACACGACAACAGAACGTACCAGCGTGACTTCAAACACTTTATTACAGGAAATGTTCAAAATGTCCTCCGTTAGCGAGGTTACATGCATCCATCCTCCGTCGCATGGAATCCCTGATGCGCTGATGCAGCCCTGGAGAACAGCCGTCCACAATACGAGCACGAAGAGTCTCTACATTTGGTACCTGGGTTGTGTAGACAAGAGGTTTCAAATGACCCCATAAATGAAAGTCAAGAGGGTTGAGGTCAGGAGAGCGTGGAGGCCATGGAATTGGTCCGCCTCTACCAATCTATTGGTCACCGAATCTGTTGTTGAGAAGCGTACGAACACTTCGACTGAAATGTGCAGGAGCCCCATCGTGCATGAACCACAATGGGGTATTTTGACAATTGTCTGCACGAATGATTTCAATTTACATTTTAAGAGAAATACTAAAATGAGCTCTAACATGGAAATTTAGCGTTTCCGGTCACATGTCCACATAACATATTTTCTTTCTTTGTGTGTGAGGAATGTTTCCTAAAAGTTTGGCCGTACCTTTTTGTAACATCCTGTATATTCTTCCGGAAACGTTGGTACCACAGCCAAAGTACAGCTTGCTTGAAACCAGGGAGAACCTCGAATATTCAAACCACCAATAAAGCTACAGCGCCTATATCAAACTTATGCTCAGCATGTCTCACGTAGAAAATGATTTGAATAGGAGTTTCTTTCCCTCTACAATAAAATCTACGGACAACAATGTTCAAAGTTCCTTCCTCCTACGAGCAAAACGACTAAACTTCACTTACAACTTTTAGTCCTTTCATACCAAGACTGAAATGCACTTTGATTTGGGGCTATTATAGTAACGGAAGTCAAATTGCGTTCAGTTCGGCAATCTTTGGTGTCGGTACCAAGTAGTGAATTCATTAATGCGGCTCATAATTCGTTTACCAGGTTTTAACAGGTAATTTAATAAACAATCCCTTTATGCGCTATAAACCCGGAAATTTCATTTAGACCACCACTTTTTGTTTTATCTAAGCATAATAAGTTTTTATTCCACGGGAGCTGAACCAGCTGCAGAAATTATTCCCGAGGTATAATGCTACGTACTGTCTTTTTTTATTTGTGTGTGTGTAAAACATTATCCGAGATATTGATTTTTATGATAGATATTATGCTCGGAGTAGAGGCAAATGTTTAGAACGTAACATAACATAGGAATAAATCATCATTTACACCAGAATGCACTATATGAATCCTTAAGAGCTAATAGAGTTTCAGCGATTGGTTATCTTAAAAATATAGGACTACCTGATTTACCTGCATATTTATATACATCAGAACATTCTTATTACATCTGTTTGACTTTTCTATACATTTTGAGTAGATTATGCTAGCTGCATCCAGAAAGTAAAATCCGATCAGCAACACCAATGTTAGGGCATTGTTTTAATAACGACCATAGAGCTAATTTTCGGGAGAAAACCATCCAGCAATTACTGTGAACGGAGAGTTAAGGAGGCTTTGGCGATTTCCTCTGAAAGGAGCACGCTTAGTCGTGATGCTGGAGTTCAGTTCAGCTCTGCGGACCCTTAGCACTCGTGGTACCTCTGACGTTACTAGAGGGACCTCGGGCCGAACATCTGAGCCCCTCCTTCGGGAGTTGTTCGGATTGGGATGGTCTCGAGGGGGCAGTGTATTCCCGATACCCGTGGGAGATTGGGTACGTCTTCGGACGGGGTTGAGGGAAGCCATTAAGTTTCCGGGTACTAGCCTGCTAAGCTAGTAGAAGGTGTGCTGGATCACCAGGCGGCCCCACCGAGGTCATATCGGTAGCCTTCACCTTGAGTGTTGACGCGCGAAAGTGGCGTACCCACTTCCGTCCCGTCTTGTGTCCCTAGGAACAGATGGGGGGGCTTGTTAGGAAACTAGGTCTTGCCCTAATGGAAAGCCCCACGGAGGATGCCGAGCGCCCTTTGGGACAGCTCGGATACTCCCTGGTTGAAAGAGGCCCGGGTCTTGTTCCTACGGGGACAAGGCTAATGGGAGTAGACCCTCTGCACTTAGATTTCAGTTCAGCTGCTCTTGCAAACTGGCCTTAAAAATGGAAACCCGTCGATTTAAGAAGCAAAGATCAATACAGCTTGATAATCAAGTTAAGTAGTTACGTTTCTTTGACACAATTTTCTATACTCACGCCATCTCCTGACCTGGCATTTAATTTACAGAAAACAGTCTTTTGTTCAGTAATGCGAATTTTGATAGTGTTTTGTCTTTGTTTATGTTGGTGTTATATCCAGTATTTCATTTGTGGTTGTAACATTTCATAAATATCCTGATGATGGGAGAGATGTACACTCCCGACACGTTGATATCTAATCATCTTTTCAGCTGGCTTGTTGCCCGAGAAAAAAGTGAGCATCATCAAAAGTACTTCTCTTGCTACATAAGGTGCTTGCTTGGCTTGACCTTCAACTTCCTATAGTTTGAACCTGCGTTCTCCTGATCACAAGACCACCAGCATTCATTAGACAAGGACATTAAGTATATCGAGTTCGATTACATTATCTATCAGCTCACTATGAGAATTTTATATGTATAAATCTGTTTTTCATCAACCTCAAAATTTGGATAGCGGCAAACGAAAAGTCACAATGGAATAAAACAAAATACTTTTTAAAACAAAGAAACTCTATATCGCGTTAAAATTAAACATATCAAGAGAGTTCAAATGAAAGGTATGTTCCCAGTTCACGAATATCAACTTTTACTAATTTCACATAACACACGTGAGCATTGCCCTGATTTGTTTTGAACACCCATAGAAACTAAACATTGTTATATTTTAAACACTAGCGAAAACCGAATTAACAAAATCTGTTTAGACATTTAAATAAAGTGGGAAATATGCTTAAATCGGTTGTTTAAAAGAGAGTTGTGGGACAAATAGTCAAAGATAAGCACCTCTTTAATTAATTTAGTCATAATTGCAATTTAAATTATACATTTTATTTTCTAATATGTTTACGTCAAGTTGATATAAAGGCATTAATTGTATATTCATCTATAGCTCATACAAATTCTAAATTCATAAAATCCTCTAATAATTTTTTTTATTATAATTATATTTTAAAAAGTTAATCCCTTTTAAAATTAAGTACAAAAAATATTTAAATAAGCTAGCGCTTATTTGAATACAGTTTCTAGCTAGGGTACTCAAATCTAAAACATTCTTTACTATAGTTACACAGAGTGCTTCAACACAGTTTTAAAATAAGTGAGGCATTGAAATCTGGTTGTATAACACTATATGCATTTGCGCAGCTATATGGTAGTCATTACTGACAGTTAATCAGAGAACTTATTAAAAATAGTACAAACATTTAAAAGTAATGATCAACTTACCCATTTACGATGAGGTGGAAACAGTTGCCTATTTTGTTGAATGTTCAGCATCAAGCATTTATCTTTAGTACTTCTTTTGTCACTAAATTAATCTACCTTGTTGCTGCTACTTCAGTTCATCTAGCGCTCTTTCATCGGTAAAAGAAGTAATAGGATCTAATGATTCTTGCAGAGTAACGATCCACAAAATTGATTCCTTAAACTGCAAAAATTCCCCCCTCCGCCAAAAAGTAATCTGGAAATATCGAATTTCAGTTGCTCTGCGATTTTTTGGTCAATTTACCACCTTCTCTAAATATACTGCCCAACAAAATACACACAGTTCAACTGCAAATTTTAATTTAAGGGGGAAGAAACACCTGTAAAGTGTCAGAGGCACCCAACAACGTCCATCATTAAAACCCTTATTAGTTTAGTTAATTGATGGAAATTAATCATTTCTCCATCAAATATCTTAGCCTATAGACGGCTAGTGTGGAGAAATGATTAACTTCCATCAATTAACTAAACTAATACGAGTTAAATGATGAAGCCTGGGACTTATGTACTTACAATAGTAAGTCGCCACAAACGGTGTATCTCGGATGCGAGAGCCCCTAGTGGTCTACCGGGGAAATATACGAGTCAACTGGAGAATTTAATGTCAGGAAGGCACGTTGGCCATGGTAGCTCAAAGGTTAAGAGCGACTGGACGGAAACCAGGAGATCCGTGGTTCAAATCCCGGCCATGGCATTGAATTTTTCATGTTGACTCTATCCATTAAAACCCTTGTTGCACAGGTACAAACAATGGCTTGTATAAAGGGTTTTTGGAGCGTACTGTCCGCAAAGGGATTAAAGGATTACATTGCACTTCGAGATAAATCTCGCAGAAATAGTTTCATAACATACAAGGGGAACAGAGCAGGCTGAAGCGATAATCATTTCAAAAAGCGGCTTGCCATATGCCAGCTTTGAAATTACAAAACTTCTGCACAGTTGTGTGAGAGGAAACTAAAAGGTGATAGCACTCCAAAATTGAAAAACTAGCAAAAAGCACAGGAATATTAACAAAGGTCTTGGTAACGCTTTCTCCTACATAAATATCACTTTATTTGCAAATTATCGGTATGAATACTTTAAAGATAATCTTATATTTTTAGGCAATGAGTTTTTGTCTGTTTTCGTTTACACCGTACAGAGCTTCCATTGGATAGACAGCACGTACGGGTAATTCAGTCATACATGCTTTTAATTACGAGGGCTGTTCAATAAAGAATGATTTTTTTGACAACGTACATTTATTTATCCTCATAATTTTGATGGTCATTCTCAAAATAGTCTCCCCTGAATGTGATTCACCTGTCCCAGAGTTTCTGCCAGTCTTCAAAAATATGTTGGAAACCATTTTTGAGAGATCCTTCAAAATCGCCTCAGCAGCCTTCACCACTGCTTCTGATTATGGATAAGGCCTCCCACGAAGGCGTTTCTTCAAGTTAGAGAATAGAAAAAAGTCACATGAGGCCAAATCCGGACTCTAGGGAGAGTGCCGGATGCACTTCACGTTGATTTTTGCAAGATAACCAGCAACGACATTGGCAATATGCGGCCGCGCTTTATCGTGATGCAGCATCCAGCCTCCTTCAAGGAAATGTGGTGTTTTGCACCTGATATGGACTTGCAATTTTTTCAGGAACATCTCCGTAGTATTTTGCAGTTACTGCTGTGTGTGCAGGTACAACGTGCTGATAAACCATTCCATGAATATCAAAGAATGAGATGACCATAACTTTCCCAACAGAAGCAACCACTTTTGCTCTTTTGGAGGTTGGTGATGAAGGAGATTACCACACTGAGCTTTGCTGTTTGCTCTCAGGATCAAAATGATGTAGTCATGTTTCATCTGCAGTGATTATGTTCGAAAGAAACTCCGGATCATCCTCTAACATCAACTTTAACTGCATGTTACCTCCATTGTAGCTGTAGGCGATACTGAGCATGTCTGAACTTGCCTGGTTCTCACAGGCCGGAACCAGGAGTACCAACAGTGAAACTACTACGGCGTGTTTGTTTCAATTAAGCTTATAGAATATAATAAGATTTAGTTTAATGCGAAAAATTATGACCGTAAAGCAATTATGATCATATTTTTACTGAACAGGCCTCGTATTTATCATAGATTGCATTTATCTTGAAAGATGAAGGCCTGGACCCTGACTTCCGGTGAATCTCATTTCACCATTTCATTGATTGTCCGACTATAACTTACGTAGGAGGAATTTAAATAATAAGCATATATAACTCTCTGCAGTAATTTGGTAAACAGTTTTGGCTGTATCTTAAACTCTGGCAATCAGACAAAAGTCGGTGAGAATAAAGAAATTACAAAGAATATTTATATAAAATTTTAGGTACTCATCATGGCAATGTCTCAAGAACTTCTTATTTAATAATGCCCGATTTCATCAACAGATGTTAAAATCGACGTTAACAAATGTAACGTAACAATTGTCACAGCGCTAAAACTAATGTTAAATTTCTTGCATTTCACCAACCATTTTTCTTAGTGTTAACAAACCTGTGTTAACGCCAAGAAACTTGTAAATGTCACAGTTATAGAAGGCTATGGATGAACTGCGATGCGCTTTTGTTTTCATTTTCGTCTGCACGAATGGCGGATGAACAAAATCATAAATAAAGCCGTGAGACAAATTGCTCATCGACGGAGAAAGAATTGTTAATTGAAATGGTGACGAAGTGTAAGGATATCATGGAAAATAAGAGGACAGGTGCAGTGAATATAAAAGAGAAAATGTCGCGGGGAAAATATTGGAAACGAATTTAATTCAAATGCATGTGTCACTACTACAAGCACCAAACAACTTGTCAGTATTACGTAAATTTAAAACGAGGTGCGAAGGACAAGTGACTTAAACGTTTCAAGACGGGAGGGGAACAATGTGTTATCCATATAATCCAGTGAATTATAAAATCGCAAAGTTATTAATACTTGATCAAAGGCGAGATCGGCATATTCCTTTCGATGTATATTCTAGCTCATTATTAGGTAAATTTAAAACGAGAAGCGAAGAGGTGCAAGGGACTTGAGCGTTTCAAGACGGGAGTTGGACAGTGTATTATCCACATAATTTAGTGAATTATAAAATCGCAAGGTTCTTGATACTTGTAGCAAAGGCAAGATCGCCATATTCCTTTCGATGCATGTTCTAACCTCTCTTGTACTTCCGCAGTAACCTTCATAGCAACGTGTTTCGACAGTCTATATCTCTGTAGAACAATTTTATTCGGATAGTTCCTCAAAATCATTTCTCTTTATATGCCGTACTCTATTATGAATGCCATTTAGACGGTCTTAAATATAGCAAACCGACATCACATGCTCGCCATCTTGACTATTTATAATTATTAGGGACTTAACATTAGAAATTCGGCGTGTTAGTTTAACGTATGATTTAACACATGTTACGCTAACACTTGTTGGTGAAATATAATTTTTGTTTTAACTATTGCTAAACTCCTGTTAAGTCTTAATATTTGTTGGTGAAATAGGGCATAAGAGTTATTAAATTAATATCTGGGCAGTGAAACAAAAATATCAGTGTGACTTTTTAACCCGTAACCGGTATGGTGCATTTTTTGTAGCACATTTTTTGTATGGTGGGGTCAGGAGGACCAATTTCATTTTTGACAATTATGAATGATGAGCGATGATAAATCGTAGGAAATTAAACAAAAATCTAATATTTAGTTATATTTAGAGATTAATCAGGCGTAAACTACATTGTAAGTCTCTGCATGCATGGGTCTCCAGGATCGTTTTTATCATATATGTAATATTCATTAGTGGAATGATGATAGTCTTAACAATCAGCTATTTTGAATCAAATTACATGCTTTACTTTGGAAAAAAAGGTTTGAAGTATGAATAGTAAGTAATAAAATTGTTTAAAATAAAATGGTTATAGCAACTGGACAAAATCACAGTAGATGTTTACAAGTAATCCTCACAAATACTTCTAGTACTTTCGCTATATATTGGTGTACTGCAAGTTACACGACATTCTTTTGTTTTCCTATATTTTTTTCTAGGACACTGTACATCTAACCCGTTTTGCTATGACTCCTAATTGCTTGGGGATTTGGCATTTGAGGATCCTGGCAAAGTTATTTCTTAACCCTCGAGGGAGATGTGGAATACTCATCCTTCTCTGTAGAATTGGATCAAATAGCTGCAATGACGGAGACTTGGTGCACCCGAGGCCTGATTTTTTATGGTTTTCCGTTAATGATAAATATATTACGAATGCATTCAGCAGGATAATGTTAAGCATTGTGCAGAAAATAGCAAGAGGATACCTTCAACAGCGTCTATTGATCCCATAGACAGTGCATTTTTCATCAAGTGCAACTATTCCTACTTTTGTGGTTCTGTAGTACTCAATTATCTCAGGTTTCTTTGTTTCCTGGTTTACTGAAGCACTGCAGTGCTTCTAAAATGCCAAAAGCAGTGCCTTTTTTTGATTCTTGAACATAAGAGGCCAACGTTAAATTGTCTCCAATCCAAACAATGAAGATCCAAGTTTACTGGTTTTGGATGGCAGAAACTCTCTTGGAATTTCTTTCTTGTTTTCCTTTAAGGTTCCCACATAAGTAAGGCCGCTCTTCCTTAGTTCAACAACAAGTTAGATGCAATATAATGCATTTTGTTTGCCTAAGCTGTTGACAATTCTCCTGAAACATACCGCAATACGATATGATATACTTACGTTATCAGTATGGTGGGGTCACCCTGACCCCGCTAAGAAGGAAAACAACTGCTAATGATGCGTACGCAACCTCAAGGCTCAACAATTCAAAGCATACCGCCTGAAAGGTAGTGAGAGCTCCAGCACCACAGTGAAGAGAAAATAGGTTTAACCTGGTATACAATTTTAGCCGGGGTCTTCATGACCCTACCATACAGGTTACGGTTTAATGGAATTCACAATTTCCCCAAAAAATAATAATGTAAAAAACTAACAAATAGCTAAGTAATTTAAAAAATATGGCTGTGATTTTCATTTCTGAAGCCTCTGTCACACCACACGTTGAAAATATTACTGAGAACGCAGATTCCATTAAAAACTACATTTAAATCTAAACATATACTACAATACAAAGCAGAACTTCCAGAGAGGAGCTTTAGTTGTGATCTATACGAAGTAAATGGGTCTTTATAAAAACAGTTTAACTTTTAGGAAGCCATTCAGAAGAAAATTTACACATACCTATTATATGAAAACAAACGTTATTAGGAATTTCAAGAAAGGAATGTCTGTTTTATCAATACGAATGCCATATTCAATCTGCATTCACACAGTAGGTCAATCTTGACTTATTGGTTTTAATTGCTTCTGCTTAGTAGTTGTCATTAACTCTGCTTGAATGAGATCCAGAAGGCCAAATACGATTACTTACTTGTTTACTAACGTCAACATCTGACGGTGCCAACACATGCAGTGCATCAACGTTTCGATTTGTCTATTCATACTGCCTTTGCTAAGGCAAACTGACTAATACACGAGTCATTTACCCACAGTTAATATGGTAACATGGTGTTTCTAATGACAGATTAAAGAAATAACTATTATTTTGACAAATAACACTATATTCGAGCCTACAGTTATTTTTCCGTGGGGGATTCGGCACGGCGACTACTCTAGCTCTATTGTACCTTATGCCTTTAGGTGAAGCATCCCCGGGAGGAAGGATGAGGCTAGGGGAGACAAGAGGAACGTCGTCCCATGGAGCTACTACAGTGCAGAGAGCAGGGTCCCTAAATTTTACTTATAAGGGAACCTCCCCGTTTGGCAAGGACAATGGACATTTCCCCGTACCACGGTTCGAAGACGTTCCCAGCATCGATTTGGGTACCGGAAATGGAATAACGGAGGAGGAAGTGGTTACTCAGAGCATACGCGTACACCGCCCAGGCTCCCACCGACACTTCTACCCTGAAAGAGACCATCAGCTGAGACATGACATGATATGATAACAGAGATGAAATGGAGGGACAGGAACTTCGGGGAATGTAATTAACCTACCCAGCCGTCACCTAGCGGCACGGGGAAACCCCGAGAAATACTTGGATCAGTAGGATGGGCCACGGGAATCAAACCCGGGTCTGCCGAATGCGGGCCAAAGACGAAACCGCCTGAGCCATCCAGCTCAGTCGAACCCACAGTTACGTATTACAAAGCTTGACGTTAAGCGCGGAATCTCTATTGGCTTTATTGAACTATTGCGGACACCCAAAAATCTAGAGGCAAAATAAAAAACAAAAAACTAACGGAAAACTATTTTTATTAATGGAAACTAATTGTTGTGTCACACACTCCGTGTGTAGGTCGCACTATGAAAGGGTGGAGCCAGACTGAAAAATTCAATGTTATAGCCGGGATTTGAACCATGGATCTTCTCCAGCCGCTCTAACCATTTGAGCTACTATACCCACATGCCAACATGACATTAAAATCTCCAAGTACTTACAGCATAGTAAGTCGTCATTAAGGTAGTTGTCTCATGTGTTTATGAGAACTCCTAGTGGTTAACTATAAAGTCCGGGCCTTAAAGTACTTACAGCATAGTAAGTCGTCATTAAGGTAGTTGTCTCATGTGTTTATGAGAACTCCTAGTGGTTAACTATAAAGCCCGGGTCTTAAAGTACTTACAGCATAGTAAGTCGTCATTAAGGTAGTTGTCTCATGTGTTTATGAGAACTCCTAGTGGTTTACTATAAAGCCCGGGTCTTAAAGTACTTACAGCATAGTAAGTCGTCATTAAGATAGTTGTCTCATGTGTTTATGAGAACTCCTAGTGGTTAACTATAAAGCCCGGGTCTTAAATTACTTACAGCATAGTAAGTCGTCATTAAGGTAGTTGTCTCATGTGTTTATGAGAACTCCTAGTGGTTTACTATAAAGCCCGGATCTTAAAGTACTTACAGCATAGTAAGTCGTCATTAAGATAGTTGTCTCATGTGTTTATGAGAACTCCTAGTGGTTTATCATAAAGTCCGGGCCTTAAAGTACTTACAGCATAGTAAGTCGTCATTAAGGTAGTTGTCTCATGTGTTTATGAGAACTCCTAGTGGTTAACTATAAAGCCCGGGTCTTAAAGTACTTACAGCATAGTAAGTCGCCATTAAGGTAGTTGTCTCATGTGTTTATGAGAATTCCTAGTGGTTTACTATAAAGTCCGGGCCTTAAAGTACTTACAGCATAGTAAGTCGTCATTAAGGTAGTTGTCTCATGTGTTTATGAGAACTCCTAGTGGTTAACTATAAAGTCCGGGCCTTAAAGTACTTACAGCATAGTAAGTCGTCATTAAGGTAGTTGTCTCATGTGTTTATGAGAACTCCTAGTGGTTAACTATAAAGCCCGGGTCTTAAAGTACTTACAGCATAGTAAGTCGTCATTAAGGCAGTTGTCTCATGTGTTTATGAGAACTCCTAGTGGTTTACTATAAAGCCCGGGTCTTAAAGTACTTACAGCATAGTAAGTCGTCATTAAGATAGTTGTCTCATGTGTTTATGAGAACTCCTAGTGGTTAACTATAAAGCCCGGGTCTTAAAGTACTTACAGCATAGTAAGTCGTCATTAAGGTAGTTGTCTCATGTGTTTATGAGAACTCCTAGTGGTTTACTATAAAGCCCGGATCTTAAAGTACTTACAGCATAGTAAGTCGTCATTAAGATAGTTGTCTCATGTGTTTATGAGAACTCCTAGTGGTTTATCATAAAGTCCGGGCCTTAAAGTACTTACAGCATAGTAAGTCGTCATTAAGGTAGTTGTCTCATGTGTTTATGAGAACTCCTAGTGGCTAACTATAAAGCCCGGGTCTTAAAGTACTTACAGCATAGTAAGTCGCCATTAAGGTAGTTGTCTCATGTGTTTATGAGAATTCCTAGTGGTTTACTATAAAGTCCGGGCCTTAAAGTACTTACAGCATAGTAAGTCGTCATTAAGGTAGTTGTGTCATGTGTTTATGAGAACTCCTAGTGGTTTATCATAAAGTCCGGGCCTTAAAGTACTTACAGCATAGTAAGTCGTCATTAAGGTAGTTGTCTCATGTGTTTATGAGAACTCCTAGTGGCTAACTATAAAGCCCGGGTCTTAAAGTACTTACAGCATAGTAAGTCGCCATTAAGGTAGTTGTCTCATGTGTTTATGAGAATTCCTAGTGGTTTACTATAAAGTCCGGGCCTTAAAGTACTTACAGCATAGTAAGTCGTCATTAAGGTAGTTGTGTCATGTGTTTATGAGAACTCCTAGTAGTTAACTCTAAAGCCGGGGTCTTAAAGTACTTACAGCATAGTAAGTCGTCATTAAGGTAGTTGTCTCATGTGTTTATGAGAATTCCTAGTGGTTAACTATAAAGCCCGGGCCTTAAAGTACTTACAGCATAGTAAGTCGTCATTAAGGTAGTTGTCTCATGTGTTTATGAGAACTCCTAGTGGTTTACTATAAAGTCCGGGTCTTAAAGTACTTACAGCATAGTAAGTCGTCATTAAGGTAGTTGTCTCATGTGTTTATGAGAATTCCTAGTGGTTAACTATAAAGCCCGGGCCTTAAAGTACTTACATCATAGTAAGTCGTCATTAAGGTAGTTGTCTCAGGTGTTTATGAGAACTCCTAGTGGTTAACTATAAAGCCCGGGTCTTAAAGTACTTACAGCATAGTAAGTCGCCATTAAGGTAGTTGTCTCATGTGTTTATGAGAACTCCTAGTGGTTTACTATAAAGCCCGGGTCTTAAAGTACTTACAGCATAGTAAGTCGCCATTAACGTAGTTGTCTCATGTGTTTATGAGAACTCCTAGTGGTTTACTATAAAGCCCGGGCCTTAAACTACTTACAGCATAGTAAGTCGCCATTAAGGTAGTTGTCTCATGTGTTTATGAGAACTGCTAGTGGTTTACCGGGAGAAGCACCAGTCAGTTGGAGGTCAGTGCTCAGTGTTACAATCCCCTTCATCACCAACCCCCCAAAAAGCAAAAGTGGTTTCTTCTGTCGGGAAATTTATGATCATCTCAGTCTTCGATATTAATGGAATGGTTAATCAGCATGTTGTGCCTGCACACACATCAGTAACTGGATAATACTACAGGGATGTCCTCAAAACATTGCAAGTCCATATCAGGCGCAAAAGTACACATTTCCGTGGCCGCGGCGTGGCTCAGTGGTTAGACCGCTTGGCTCTCACCAAGGCGGCCCGGGTTCGATCCCAGGCGATCGCAAAGTGCGATTTTTGGTCGACAACACGGCGCTTGGCTTTCTCCGGGACCTCCGGTTCCCCCCGCCATCTTATTCCACCGGTGCTCCATCTTCATCTCGTGTATCATCAGGTCACCACCTGCGGTGCCGTATGTAGTAAAAGCGATCGTTAAAATCTACATACTTCACATATCCGTCAAGCAGGCTAGATGCTCCACCACGATAATGCGCGGCCGCATATTGCCAATGTTGTTGCTGAATATCTTGCAAAAATCATCGTGAAGTGCATCCCACACCCTCCCTATAGTTCGCACTTAGCCCCATGTGACCTTTTCTATTCCGTAACTTGAAGAAACGCCTTCGTGGGAGGCATTATCCATCATCAGAAGCAGTGGTGAAGGCTGCGGAGGCGATTTTGAAGGATCTCTCAAAAATGGTCTCCTGCATGTCTTTGAAGACTGCCAGAAACGCTGGGACAAGTGCATCGCATTCAGAGGAGACCATTTTAAGAATGAACATCAAAATTATGAGGTAGAGTAAAGGTGCGTTGTCAAAAAAGGAATTGTTTTCATTATTTATTGAACAGCCCTCGTGCAATACCAGTTCAAAAGTGAAATTTTTGGAACTTAATTTTTTTAGTTATTAATGACTTGAAGCTTTCCCGGCGTTGATTATTGATGATAGTTTCTCGGGCTAACAGCCAGGTCAGATTAGGGTAACTACCCAAGCTTTCAGCGACTAACTCTGCCGCCATCCTCAGGGGAACTGAATCTGGGCTACTGGTGTTGCGAAATTTATACCTGACGTGCGGCCGATAAGGACCGCCTACTTTTTTCCCATTGGCCGAGCTCCGGCCGATGGAGAAACGTGCGGAACCAATCAGGTGATTGCCGATGCTTCTTTGTACTGTGGAGGAGAGATATGCTGAATGACTGATGTCCATGCTTTGCTGATTTGAAGGCCTTCTTCCCTGTTGAAGTTGTTTTTATTCGCTTTAATGTATAGGGCTTCTTTCACCACTCTATCGTAGTACCTAGACGACTTTTCAAGTATTTTTGTAGAGTCGAATTTGATTTTATGATTTGTATTATATCTGTGCTCAGCCACTGCAGATTTTTCTGGGTATCCTAGTCTAATACAACGTTGATGTTCTTTGATGCGATCTTCTACTGTTCTACCTGTTTGTCCTATGTAAACTTTGCCGCAACTGCATGGGATTTCATAAATGCCTGGTGCACGAAGACCTAAATTATCTTTAGCAGAACCTAAATACTGTTTTATTTTGGTTGGGGGTTTGAATACAGTTTTTATTTGATATTTCATGAGCAATCTACCAATTTTCCCCGACAGGGCGCCACAATAAGGGATGACTGCTAAGCCTGCGTGTTCTTTCTTTGTGTTGGGTTCACGGTTGCGTTTGGAGTACATTTTCTTAAAAGTTCTGTTTATTTCCTGGTTAGTGTATTGGTTCTGCCTGAAAACTGTACGCAGGTGTTTTATTTCTTGAGGTAGATTTTCGAGATCAGAGATAGCAATCGCTCGATGTATGAGTGTTGAGAGGACTGTCTGCTTTTGTGCCGGGTGATGACAGCTGGTGCTATTAAGGTAAAGATCAGTGTGGGTTGGTTTCCTATACACCTTATGACCCAGGTGACCATCGTTTTTTCTATAAATAAGTAAATCCAAGAAAGGTAAGCCGTCCGGGTGTTCAATTTCCATGGTAAACTTAATGTTGGGATGGATGCTGTTGAGAAATTCGTGGAAAGCTGTCAGGGCATCTTTTCCGTGTGGCCATACCACAAAAGTATCGTCTACATAACGGAAGAAATGAGTAGGAACTAGGGGTGCAGTCTTGAGTGCCACATGTTCAAATTCCTGCATGTAGAAATTGGCTATAGCCGGAGATAATGGAGAACCCATAGCAACACCATCCACTTGTTCGTAATAGGTGCCATTAAACCGGAAGTACGTTGAAGTTAAAGCATGGTGGAATAAGCTGATCATCTTGTCATCAAAGTGGGGTTTCAACAATTCTAATGTCTCTTGGAGGGGCACTTTAGTGAAGAGAGATTCTACATCGAAACTAACCAGTATGTCTGAGGTAGCTACCTGGATTTCCTGTATGACTTTGGTAAATTCTGATGAATTTCTCACATGGTGACTGCAATTTCCAATCAATGGTTGCATTAGCTCAGTTAGATATTTAGCCAGAGCGTATGTCGGAGAGCCTATAGCGTCAACAATGGGCCTGAACGGAATGTTTGGTTTGTGTATTTTTGGCAAGCCATAAAGTCTGGGGGGAGTCGAGTGATGAGGCGTTATCTTTTTGATGACTTCTAGAGAAAGACCAGAGGATTTTAATAGAGCGGCCGTTTTTCTTTCCACTTTGTTGGTTGGATCTTTGGGAATCTCTTTGTAGGCTTTATCAGAAAGCAAATCCATTAGTTTCGACTGATATTGGGTTCTTGATATCACAACAGCTGCGTTTCCCTTGTCTGCGGAAAGTACCAAAAGCTCTTTGTTCATCTTAATGTCACGTAGCGCTTGTCGTTCAGCTCTAGTGATATTCTGTTTTGGAAGAGTTGCCTTTTTTAATGTACTGCCTACTTCCTGTCTAATCTCTTCAGCCACTTCTTTAGGAATGTTAAACATAGCACACTCTACTCCACTAATTATGTCTTTATATGGAACCGACTTGGGAGTTGGGGCGAAGTTGAGCCCTTTTGACAAAATGGAGACCATATCCTTGCTCAGCACTGTATCTGATAGGTTGATAACCAAGCGTTTTTCATCCAGAGGAGTAATGGGTCCCTCAGGGACGTAAGATAGTCTCGTGAATTTGCTCACCTGTCTGTCTGTGGCTTTGCGTGAATGGATGTATATCTGTGCTGCAATGGATTGTTGAAACCAATGCCAATCACGTGGATTGAATTTTGAAGCAAGTTCGAGATGTAATGAAAGAAGGCTATGGCTTACCTTACTTAGTACGCATCGTGTGTGATGTATCCTCTCTCTGACCAGGGATAGAGATTCCCAAAGATCCAACCAACAAAGTGGAAAGAAAAACGGCCGCTCTATTAAAATCCTCTGGTCTTTCTCTAGAAGTCATCAAAAAGATAACGCCTCATCACTCGACTCCCCCCAGACTTTATGGCTTGCCAAAAATACACAAACCAAACATTCCGTTCAGGCCCATTGTTGACGCTATAGGCTCTCCGACATACGCTCTGGCTAAATATCTAACTGAGCTAATGCAACCATTGATTGGAAATTGCAGTCACCATGTGAGAAATTCATCAGAATTTACCAAAGTCATACAGGAAATCCAGGTAGCTACCTCAGACATACTGGTTAGTTTCGATGTAGAATCTCTCTTCACTAAAGTGCCCCTCCAAGAGACATTAGAATTGTTGAAACCCCACTTTGATGACAAGATGATCAGCTTATTCCACCATGCTTTAACTTCAACGTACTTCCGGTTTAATGGCACCTATTACGAACAAGTGGATGGTGTTGCTATGGGTTCTCCATTATCTCCGGCTATAGCCAATTTCTACATGCAGGAATTTGAACATGTGGCACTCAAGACTGCACCCCTAGTTCCTACTCATTTCTTCCGTTATGTAGACGATACTTTTGTGGTATGGCCACACGGAAAAGATGCCCTGACAGCTTTCCACGAATTTCTCAACAGCATCCATCCCAACATTAAGTTTACCATGGAAATTGAACACCCGGACGGCTTACCTTTCTTGGATTTACTTATTTATAGAAAAAACGATGGTCACCTGGGTCATAAGGTGTATAGGAAACCAACCCACACTGATCTTTACCTTAATAGCACCAGCTGTCATCACCCGGCACAAAAGCAGACAGTCCTCTCAACACTCATACATCGAGCGATTGCTATCTCTGATCTCGAAAATCTACCTCAAGAAATAAAACACCTGCGTACAGTTTTCAGGCAGAACCAATACACTAACCAGGAAATAAACAGAACTTTTAAGAAAATGTACTCCAAACGCAACCGTGAACCCAACACAAAGAAAGAACACGCAGGCTTAGCAGTCATCCCTTATTGTGGCGCCCTGTCGGGGAAAATTGGTAGATTGCTCATGAAATATCAAATAAAAACTGTATTCAAACCCCCAACCAAAATAAAACAGTATTTAGGTTCTGCTAAAGATAATTTAGGTCTTCGTGCACCAGGCATTTATGAAATCCCATGCAGTTGCGGCAAAGTTTACATAGGACAAACAGGTAGAACAGTAGAAGATCGCATCAAAGAACATCAACGTTGTATTAGACTAGGATACCCAGAAAAATCTGCAGTGGCTGAGCACAGATATAATACAAATCATAAAATCAAATTCGACTCTACAAAAATACTTGAAAAGTCGTCTAGGTACTACGATAGAGTGGTGAAAGAAGCCCTATACATTAAAGCGAATAAAAACAACTTCAACAGGGAAGAAGGCCTTCAAATCAGCAAAGCATGGACATCAGTCATTCAGCATATCTCTCCTCCACAGTACAAAGAAGCATCGGCAATCACCTGATTGGTTCCGCACGTTTCTCCATCGGCCGGAGCTCGGCCAATGGGAAAAAAGTAGGCGGTCCTTATCGGCCGCACGTCAGGTATAAATTTCGCAACACCAGTAGCCCAGATTCAGTTCCCCTGAGGATGGCGGCAGAGTTAGTCGCTGAAAGCTTGGGTAGTTACCCTAATCTGACCCGGCTGTTAGCCCGAGAAACTATCATCAATAATCAACGCCGGGAAAGCTTCAAGTCATTAATCACTAACCTTTACGGGGAGGTTATCCACCGCAGGCTATGTGAATTCGAACGTCTGCAAAAGAAAAGGGCTGGTCTACTGTGTTCGCTTGCATTCTTGTTAAGATGTCGTGACGCAGGTATTATACCTAAGTTCTGTAGACTAAGACACGCGGTGAATTCACCGGAAGTGAACAGTATTCTAAGACGCGCCGGTTTATCCCTGGTCAGAGAGAGGATACATCACACACGATGCGTACTAAGTAAGGTAAGCCATAGCCTTCTTTCATTACATCTCGAACTTGCTTCAAAATTCAATCCACGTGATTGGCATTGGTTTCAACAATCCATTGCAGCACAGATATACATCCATTCACGCAAAGCCACAGACAGACAGGTGAGCAAATTCACGAGACTATCTTACGTCCCTGAGGGACCCATTACTCCTCTGGATGAAAAACGCTTGGTTATCAACCTATCAGATACAGTGCTGAGCAAGGATATGGTCTCCATTTTGTCAAAAGGGCTCAACTTCGCCCCAACTCCCAAGTCGGTTCCATATAAAGACATAATTAGTGGAGTAGAGTGTGCTATGTTTAACATTCCTAAAGAAGTGGCTGAAGAGATTAGACAGGAAGTAGGCAGTACATTAAAAAAGGCAACTCTTCCAAAACAGAATATCACTAGAGCTGAACGACAAGCGCTACGTGACATTAAGATGAACAAAGAGCTTTTGGTACTTTCCGCAGACAAGGGAAACGCAGCTGTTGTGATATCAAGAACCCAATATCAGTCGAAACTAATGGATTTGCTTTCTGATAAAGCCTACAAAGAGATTCCCAAAGATCCAACCAACAAAGTGGAAAGAAAAACGGCCGCTCTATTAAAAATCCTCTGGTCTTTCTCTAGAAGTCATCAAAAGATAACGCCTCATCACTCGACTCCCCCCAGACTTTATGGCTTGCCAAAAATACACAAACCAAACATTCCGTTCAGGCCCATTGTTGACGCTATAGGCTCTCCGACATACGCTCTGGCTAAATATCTAACTGAGCTAATGCAACCATTGATTGGAAATTGCAGTCACCATGTGAGAAATTCATCAGAATTTACCAAAGTCATACAGGAAATCCAGGTAGCTACCTCAGACATACTGGTTAGTTTCGATGTAGAATCTCTCTTCACTAAAGTGCCCCTCCAAGAGACATTAGAATTGTTGAAACCCCACTTTGATGACAAGATGATCAGCTTATTCCACCATGCTTTAACTTCAACGTACTTCCGGTTTAATGGCACCTATTACGAACAAGTGGATGGTGTTGCTATGGGTTCTCCATTATCTCCGGCTATAGCCAATTTCTACATGCAGGAATTTGAACATGTGGCACTCAAGACTGCACCCCTAGTTCCTACTCATTTCTTCCGTTATGTAGACGATACTTTTGTGGTATGGCCACACGGAAAAGATGCCCTGACAGCTTTCCACGAATTTCTCAACAGCATCCATCCCAACATTAAGTTTACCATGGAAATTGAACACCCGGACGGCTTACCTTTCTTGGATTTACTTATTTATAGAAAAAACGATGGTCACCTGGGTCATAAGGTGTATAGGAAACCAACCCACACTGATCTTTACCTTAATAGCACCAGCTGTCATCA
This sequence comes from Mantis religiosa, assembly GCA_030765055.1. Lineage (NCBI taxonomy): Eukaryota > Metazoa > Arthropoda > Insecta > Mantodea > Mantidae > Mantis > Mantis religiosa. The sequence continues at coordinate 206,268,798 of CM060952.1, read as the reverse complement.
CCCGGCACAAAAGCAGACAGTCCTCTCAACACTCATACATCGAGCGATTGCTATCTCTGATCTCGAAAATCTACCTCAAGAAATAAAACACCTGCGTACAGTTTTCAGGCAGAACCAATACACTAACCAGGAAATAAACAGAACTTTTAAGAAAATGTACTCCAAACGCAACCGTGAACCCAACACAAAGAAAGAACACGCAGGCTTAGCAGTCATCCCTTATTGTGGCGCCCTGTCGGGGAAAATTGGTAGATTGCTCATGAAATATCAAATAAAAACTGTATTCAAACCCCCAACCAAAATAAAACAGTATTTAGGTTCTGCTAAAGATAATTTAGGTCTTCGTGCACCAGGCATTTATGAAATCCCATGCAGTTGCGGCAAAGTTTACATAGGACAAACAGGTAGAACAGTAGAAGATCGCATCAAAGAACATCAACGTTGTATTAGACTAGGATACCCAGAAAAATCTGCAGTGGCTGAGCACAGATATAATACAAATCATAAAATCAAATTCGACTCTACAAAAATACTTGAAAAGTCGTCTAGGTACTACGATAGAGTGGTGAAAGAAGCCCTATACATTAAAGCGAATAAAAACAACTTCAACAGGGAAGAAGGCCTTCAAATCAGCAAAGCATGGACATCAGTCATTCAGCATATCTCTCCTCCACAGTACAAAGAAGCATCGGCAATCACCTGATTGGTTCCGCACGTTTCTCCATCGGCCGGAGCTCGGCCAATGGGAAAAAAGTAGGCGGTCCTTATCGGCCGCACGTCAGGTATAAATTTCGCAACACCAGTAGCCCAGATTCAGTTCCCCTGAGGATGGCGGCAGAGTTAGTCGCTGAAAGCTTGGGTAGTTACCCTAATCTGACCTGGCTGTTAGCCCGAGAAACTATCATCAATTTTTAGTTATTGTTTTATTTTACATTCTGCAACGTTAAGTCATATCCGAGGTTAAATGAAGTGGGTGAAATTATGCTCAAAAGTGCCCGTGAGAGCTACAGATCTTTCGTCTTAAAGGATAAGGGAAAACCCTAGAAAAACCTTATCGAGATTACTCACCATGACAAATATTCGAACTCGAGACATCGAATGTGAGGCAGACACGCTACCATATACGCTAGCATCTTAAATACTTTGACAGAAGGTTAGCAATGTTACTTACATTTTCACCGATGCTGTACCATGTTATACTGCGGCATCTACTTTAAAACAGGAAATATGGCGAGGTAAACTTTCTGCAAGTTCACTGCTTCTATTCCGAAACGTCAGAGAGAAATACTTCCTCCCGAGATACTGGCAATTTCGAATACTTGGGGAACCCAAGGCGGGAAAATTTCATGTTCACAACTTTGATGTAGATACCCCGAGCCATAAACGACCGCATTGACAGAAACAAACCCAGCATGGAGTCAATGACGTTCCAGCAAGCGTAGCGTTTCAGATAGCTAATAGCAAAATGACGTAGTCAAGTGAATGGCTAAATGGAGAACCGCAACTATGTAACCTGCCTGCGGGTAGTCTTTTGTTTGCGATCAGTTATCAATCAGAACAGAGTTTGACTAGAGGCAAGTGGTGATTGCAGTGGGTTGTTACTGCTTTATTGATTTCTGCAAATTTGACCTGTGGAATTGTAAGGCTTGGGTTCATTTACCTCCAAATATTACCCCCATTAAGTCATTCAGGGCAGGATATAATTAATTCAGCCAGTGCGAAGGTAACTGTGTGCTTAGAAGGCAGATAGCTGAAACTGGAAGGCCACTATGCTCTACAATGCGAAGATTTCAACAAGTTCAAGCAGTGACGAAGTGTGTATTGAAGTGCTGGAGGCGTCGCTTCCTCAAGAATTCCAGGAGAAAAAGAAGAAAAACAGAGTTCATGCCAAACATATTTTATTTGATCTGGATACATTTTCAAAATTTTCGCGAGCATCCGCGATGTTGCGGAACATCTGACAGCTGTTTAAGCTCGAGTGAGCAGTTCCGCGAGCACATTCAATACTGAATATTTGTGTATTCACGCATGCATAACCTTGAATACCATGCTTCGTAGGTTTGCCGAAGCAATGGCAACTCTTGAATAGTTATGAAGCGCTTGACGGATTTTGGCGCGTGAAGCCTCTATAATGTGTAAGGAAAATTTTATTTCTTTGCTTTATGTGGCGATATTAAATACAACTGTAAAGATATGTCGATAGCGTTTGCATTAATTCCAGGGTTTTACTTTACTCATCCTCATAATTTTGATGGTCGTTCTCAAAATAGTCTCACCTGAATGCGATGCACTTGTCCCAGCGTTTCTGCCAGCTTTGAAAGAACATCCTGAGAAACATTTTTTGAGAGATTTTTCAAAATCGCCACCGCAGCCTTCACCACTGCTTCTGATGATGGATGATGCCTCCCACGAAGGCGTTTCTTCAAGTTCGGGAATTGAAAAAAGTCACATGGGGCTAAATCCGAACTATAGGGACAGTGTGTGTGTGTGTGTGTGTGTGTGTGTGTGTGTGTGTGTGTGTGTGTGTGTGTGTGTGTACTGTTTAACGGCGGCTTTTACTACATACGGCACCGCAGGCGGTGACACTGATGATACATGAGATGAAGTTGGAGTACCGGTGGAATGAGATGGCGGGGGAAACCGGAGACCCCGGAGGAAACACGGCCACGCCGTGGCTCAGTGGTTAGACCGCTTGGCCCTCACCAAGGCGGCCCGGGTTCGATCCCAGGCGACCGGAAAGTGAGATTTGTGGTGGACAACACGGCGTTGGGGCGGGTTTTCTCCTGGACCTCCGGTTTCCCCCACCATCTCATTCCACCGGTGCTCCATCTTCATTTCATGCATCATCAGTCACCACCTGCGGTGCCTTATGTAGCAAAAGCAGGCGTTAAACACTACACATTTCACATTTCCGGAGAAAATATGCCCCAGCGCCGTGTTGTCCATCACGAATCTCAATTTGCAGTCACCTGGGATCGAAACCGGGTGGTCTTGGTGAGAGCCAAGCGGTCTAACCACTGAGTCACGAAGTGGCCTATATATATAGGCAGCGTGAGGATGCATTTCTCGTTGATTTTTGCAAAATAATCAGCAACAACATTGGAAATATGCAGCCGCGCATTGTCATGGTGGCGCATCTAGCCTGCTTCACGGAAATATGGTCTTTTGCGCTTGCTATGGACTTGCAATGATTTCAGGACATCCCTGTAGTATTGTCCAGTTACCGATATGTGTGCAGGTACAACATGCTGATAAACCATTCCAAGAATATGATGTGGCACAGACATTCGGCAGGGTTTGGCATGATGTTTGCTCCTTAAGCTCTACCGCATCGGTCTTCCTAATTATATATAAGATCTAGTCCACAGTTTCCTCTACGAATGCTGCTTTTCATTCCGCATTGGCGGAATGCTTTCATCGCCTCGTAATATTACCGCAGGTGTCCCACAGGGCTCTATCTTGGCCCCGACTCTATTTAATATCTACGTTTCTGATATTCCTGACTTAGCTCCGACTTCTTTAGCTCTTTACGCTGATGACACAATGTACTATTATTCTCATGTTAATCTCCAGCACGCATACAAGGTAGTACAGCTCCCTTCAGATCGCCTAACTCATTGCTTCAGCACTTGGCGGATCTCATTGAACCCTCAGACAACCAAAGCTAAAATCTTCACTCTTCGCCGATATACCCCGCTTGCTCCGTTGTGTCTCATCAGGAACGATGTCCCTTGGCTCCCCACTACAACTCCCGTTAAATACCTTAGAGTGCTTTTGGACTCTCGACTGGCCTGGCGTATTCACATCGATCGTCTTATATCACTGGACTCCGGGCGACTTTCAAAACTCTCAGCTCTGTTACATCACCGTTCCAGCCTCGGCCTACAGTCTTCATTGTTACTCTACGAATCACTCGTTCGTCCGCTTATTACATATGCCTGCCAAGTGTGGGGGGCCGCACACACATGCCATCTGAGTCGTCTTCCAGTTATACAGAACCGCTTCATGCGCATCGCTACCAACGCTCCATGGTTCATCCGTAAGCAGCAGCTCCATTACGAACTAGGACTGTTACCTCTTCACGACTACATTTGCAGGATCGCTCGTCGTTTCTTTTCCACGCTGCAAGAAGTTCCAGGAGCTGTGCATTATAACATCGGCGTCCGCACGCGCCAGCCCTCACGCTTGAAGAGGAGACTATCACAGGACCTGCTTCTAAGTGATACATCTGACTCGAGTGATCCTAGTGCTTGATGTCTGTCTTACATCTTCAATATTGACATAATTTCTCAGAGAGTATTATTGGAGTTCTAAATTAATGTACGAGCCGTGTTTGTAAAATAAGGTTTACAATTTTATTTAATATAGGTTTTTTTTTGTCCTCCAACGTTAAATCATATCGGACGGTGAATGAACTGGATGAAATGATGCTCAAATGTGTCCAGGGTCCATGCAGCTTAGAGTTACCTGACATTCGTCTATCAGGATAAGGGAAAACCCCGGAAAAACCTTATCCAGGTAACTCACCCTGACCGAGGTTCGAACTCGGGACCTCTTGAACGTGAGGCAGACACGCTACCATCTACGCCACCGAGGCGGGCATATTATTTAATATAGAAAACATGTTTATTTTCAGTGAATGTTACATTGATGGAAAGGCGGAACTTACAGTTATTTTTCAACGTAATCAGCATTGCGATTTGATACAAATATGTTTATAGGTGTCACACAATTCCAAGTTGTGGACGCCAATTTGAAGCAACAATGTATGCGGCGAACAATGTTCCACTTGACAATACCGTTTGAAGCACTTTTGTTCAGCTCAGGGTAAAACAATGAGGTTTCTCACAGGGTATGCGTGGATGTGGGTGAGAAGGAGATGTTAATGAAATTGGAATGCCCGTTTCCAACTTGTTTATTCACTGCTTTTTTTTTTTCTTTTTTTTTTTAGAACACCACCGAAATTGAAGTTGCCGACCAAGGGTTACCAATATCCCTGTTTAGAGTTACTGACGGCAAAATAATTACTCGATAAGCTTTATTCGTTCCTCACGTGTATATGAACCGACAAATATCCAAGACAGAACAGGAGGACTGCCCTACTCGCCCTTACGCCCACAGCTGCGCATGTGAGTGCATATGTCACTTTCACCTTCTGAAAGCCCTCTTCATTCCACCAAAAATCTCTTTGTGGCTGTTTTGTCATGCTATTCTGAGTGGTTCAAAGAATACCCTATCCTTACAAGTCAAGTGCGCCCCTTTAGAAAACTGCTAAGGACACTGCTTCTTACATTGCTTTTGTTATAACAACTTTCCCCCAAAATGCTATTCGACCCAACTGGCCTTGCACGTATTCTCACAAAGAACCAACATTCCTTTGAAATCCATCATGATTCTTTACTTGTGGCAAACCTTAATTTCGGTATCAGATGGATGAACCTTTGCAGGAGCTGTGACAGTTTTTGTATACCCTTGTCATAGCACTGTCCCGCCAAGTTGTGCAGGTAGCGCTCAACCTCGTTTTTCAAATCATCGTCGGTCTGGAAGTGTGTTGCACCCAGGTGTGACTTCAACTCAGGAAATAGATGACAATTACTAGGTGCTAAGTATGGAATGTAGGAAGAATGACCTTCGTTGAGTATTTTGGGGACCCACCTCGCATACACATTGCAATAATTCAAATGTATGATCAAAATCTTATCAATCGTAATCTTACTGACTTCAGGGATAAGTTCGCACAGCTCGCGAACTGTCACACGTCGATCTTTAAGCATTTCTTGCTTCACTTTTGCAATTGTTTCGGCTGAAACTGAAGGCCGACCAGAACGCTGTTTGTCATGGACGTCTGTACGTCGGTTTTTGGACTTTCTGAGCCACTTTCGCACGCTTTTGACGTCCATACACTGTGGCCCATAGACTTCGCATAACTGACGATGAGTTTCTGTGGGGGTAGTGACCTTCGCACTCCAAAAACGGATCACTGCACGCAACTGCACTTGGCGGCGGAAGTGATAGGAAGCTCCATTGCAAACGGCTGCCCAGCCAAGAATAATGGTGCAACAAGATCATTGTTGTGGGGATTTCTAGGGGTGAAACCAAGCTACACGCAAGTGTTACCAGATCTCGCGTAATAGCGCTGCTTAGGGCTGCAGCGCCTTGGAGACATTTTTTGGACACACCTCATAGATAGGAGACGGCCTGTTGGCCTACCCCTGAGTGTTATAGTTCTTCAATTTGTTCCCTAACCTTCTTTTCATTCTGATCTGCAAAGCACTGTACTGCTGATCGATCACTAAAGAATTATAAAAGAAGGCACTTCTGTAACCAATATTCGCAAAATCAAACAAAAGAAAGTGCCATTTTCCAAGATTACATAAATTTAATGAGAATATTTAAGTGATTATTTACAATTTTATAATTCTCAGCAGGCATATAAAAACGGAGAATTGGGTACTCGGGGTAAATAATAAACGTTGAAGCAAAATTTCAAAGAAACAACTGAGGATTCCGAAAAAAACAGAGATATCTGGCGACCCTAGACTGACTTCTGAAGTATTTAAACTTCCAATTGTCCTAATGATTTTTGCTTTTCTTCTGCGAAAAATTCTATACATCGTCTCCCTCCAGGAAAGACCTTGTTATATATTAATCTAAACTTACCAAAATTGTGTATGCTGTGTTAGATTTTAGGTTTTCTACACCTAAAAATACCTAATTTTTAATAATCACAGCTTACAAGACCATAGTAAAGAACCATTCTAATGCAAATTACTCTTCACTTAAATTACAACAAAGTAAGTGTAGAATTAAAAGGAAGAGTTTGTTAAAAATACCAGTAATACCTGGGAAAAAGGAGGTTTCTGGTGTACTTTCTCATATCACTGAAGGACCTTCGCTCTCAATAGCAAAACTTTCAGAGAAGAACACAAAAAGCAGTGAAACAAAGAACATAAAAGGATTCACAGATAAGCAGAGAAGGAAGATTTCTCGTTCTAGCACCAAGAACAATCTTCTGAACAGCTTGCTAGCTCTCTTTGATTTTCATCTCTAGCCTTAGGAAACATTACACTAAACACAAAATTCCTTTGTGCAGCAAAGCAAAAGAACTTTTAAAAGTAGATGGCCCAAAGAAATGGAGATGACTAAAGGAGGAGATGATATTACGTGTTAAGCTTGAATATGACACTTTTACGTTAAATGTAAATACAGGCTGTTGACAAATGCCTGCACCATCTCAACCTACCATAGAGAAGTATTACACAAGAGCTTTGTGACAAAACCTGACTTATCCAAAATATCAAGCTCTTACGGTCCCATTGAAATTATAATTAAAGTAACTTACGGAAATAAAAGAGAGTAGAAAGTAGACAGTTAACTATTTCACCATGTGCAGTTATATTAAACATAGCTACGAGAGGGTGTCGTATACTTTTAAGTATCAGTAGGCGGCCCTAGTTCGATCCAAGGCGATCGTAAAGTGAGATTTGTAGTGGACAACACGGCGCTGGGGCGGGTTTTCTCCGGGACCTCCAGTTTCTCCCGCCATCTCCCTCCACCGGTGCTAAAACTTCATCTCATGTATCATCAGTGTCATCGCCTGCGGTGCCATATGTTGTAAAAGCGGGCGTTAAACACTACACATATAATTTAATTATCATCCCTTAAAAATGTGATAGAGAGTTTGTGTTGATATGTATATGTGTTTGTTAGTTCCTCTCTACGAAATCACCGTGCAGATTTACACATTTTCCCAGCGTTTCGTGACCTTCCGAATACCTTGATTATATAATTCTGCAGAATTCGCTTTAAAGCAATCTTCCACTTCAATAATGACGTCATTTGTGTACTCAAATCGAAGACCACGGAACGGATTATTCATTTCCTGGAACAAGAAAAAGTCACTTGGTTTGAAATCGGGCGAATAAGGCGGATTCTGTTAAGATCTCAAAGCCACATTCACTTGTTTTGTCAACTGCAACTTGAGATGAATGAGCTGGTGTATTGTCAGACAGAAGACGAACAACTTTGGAGAGCATACCACGTCGTTTCTTAAGCAGAGCTGCTCGTAACCCGTCCAGAAGATTGCAGTAGTATCTGTCAGTGATGGTTTGACCCTTGGCAAGCTAATATGTAAGGATGACTTCACAGCAGTCCCAGAAAACTGCAAGCATGACCTTCCCCGCTGACTGCTGCACCTTTGCATTTTCTGGGAGGGGGGACCGGCATGTTTCCCATTCCATGCTCATGGTTTTTGTCGCTTGATCATACTGATAGATCCAGAATTCATCGATGGCTACCAGACCATCAAATAAATCATCTTCATTCTGCTCCAACAGCATCAACATCCGTCTTGAAAATTCACGCCGTGTTTGCTTTTGGAAAGGAGTTAGCAAAGGTAGAACTCACCGTCCGGACAGCTTAGACTTGTGCAGTTCATCATGAATAATTTTCCACACACTACCATAACTAAGATTGTCTCATTCATGATCATTTGGATGATTGCTCGTCTGTCTTCCAGTATTAAACATTCCACTTTCTTCACTGTGACAGCTGACGATCTACCAGCTCTTGACTCATCTGTCAGGGACATGTGACCAGTTTGAAAATCCGTTTTTTATCTCTCAATAGTGTAATACTATGGGCTATCATTACCATAAACAGCTGTCATCTCGTAATGGATTTCCCATGCAGTTTTGCCCTTCAAATGCAGGAACTTGATCACACTACGAATCTCAATTTTCTCCATCTTACACCTCACTCTCTTCTGGCACTAACTATAAATAACAAAAAGACTCAACTACCAACATTATGTCCCGAGGAATCAATGATTCTACTGGAAAATGTTCTACTATAAAAACTACTGGGAGATTATTAAAACATTACGCTACCCCTCGCATGAACATGATGATTATACATTCTAATTTTGATGATAATTCTTTCGCATTATGACTCATCCTGCATCATTACTTACTTCGCTTCTATTTTAAATAATACAATTTTCATATCCACACAGCCAAGTTTCGTGATTTGAATTAGAATAGTTCTCATAATGAAACAAAATGTCAGTATTATACAACCACAAGAAACAGAAATGGAAGACAGTGAAAGAGGGCTATAAAAGTGTGTTACCCCGTGGTTCATCCCTCCCGAAACAAAGGAAGTTTGATAAACGTTAATCTTCAAATATTTAGCTAGCTCATCAGACACACATAAGTTATATTTTTTGTTCTACTTTCAGCTATTATAGTAAAGTATTTAGTGCAGCAGTGGTTTGCATGTGCAACATGAGTGAACAAAGGAAGTTTAATCGGGTGTTCTTTAACAATGACTACATTACGGCATTCATCCAATAGAGGCATTACAGTATGGCTCATGTTGGAGCCTATTAACATCAGCTACCAGCATTCAGAATAAAAAAGACAGACCCCAAGCTACGCCTTTTTGCAAGCAAATTACTGTCCATGTTTGCAACTGTTTGACATACAACGTGACAGTTCCATAATACTGCCCAACTTCATAGTAATTATAAATATAATAATCTATGGCGCGGCAGCTCTTAAGGGCCAAGGCCTATCAACCCGACTGCCGGTCTCACGCCCACTTACGTACGGCAGAGGTGGACGATCATTCAACCTATACGGGGAGGAGATGTGGTCAGTATCTCGGCATCCCCCAGGCGGAATGTTGGTTTCCGTGACCAGGGCCGCTTACCTAGCGTAAGCTACTCACTTTCCTCACGATGCTGAGTGGGCAAAGGTCCTATACCCGGGACTTAAAATCCCGAACACATGGGTGGGATCGAACACGGGCCGCTTTCCGTGGCCAGGGACCAAAGCATTGCTCTCTTAGCCCGCTACGCCACGGCGCAGGACCAACCTCATAGTACTGCATCAAAATATATTTGAATATGTAGGGAAACAACCTGCATATTAAAATATTAGCAAAGGATATAGTAACGGAATTCGAAGAATCTATTCTTTTTTCAACCTACATGATATATTTGCAGCTAATTCCCTAAAACATTTTTAGGATTCACGTAGCCTTGCTAGTGATATTCTTAGATTTAACCTTCCCAAGACGGAATCTGCCTGAAGCGTACACTAATATAAATTCAGGTAGTTCCTTTCATATCGCTTTCCACTCCAGAGACACTGATCGATTCTACGAATCACAGGGGAAGCCATTTGTAAGACGTCAATACCATACCTTCACTTTGGCGAGATTGGATTGAACGCCTTATCCCCCATGATCCGTAGTTACCAGGAAAATTGAAGCAAACTTTGTCTTTCGAAAGACACTATTTAATAAAAAGTAATTTACGGAATCATTCAATTATTCATTATCTCCAATTTTACTACTTTTTATAAGAAGAGCTCACGTTATAGTCCTGTATGGAGAAAAAATCCCATTCTCCAGCAGGGATTCTGGAGTTGGAAGCTAACAGGCTAACTGCTAAAACAGAGAAGGAATTTTATTTTTGTTTTTGTTCCTTATCGGATGCAGGCCACAGACGAATTTGCCGGAAGGATTACTCAGGCAAATTCGTCTGTGGCCTGCATCCGATAGAGCTTGGTTCGATTTCCATGGCCGACCTGTCTGACACAGGGCTGATTTCAGGGGGTTTTCAGGGTCGCCAGGCGAATGCTGGATAAGTTAATTACCTCCTCCGATTCCTGTCCCTCCATTTCATCTCCATTGTCATTTCAGAAACTTATTTGGTGGTGGTCTCTTTCAGGATAAGAAGTGAGGCGGGAGATTCGGCGGTGCATGGCAGTATATTCTGACGGTAATATTTTGATACAAAAGACAAAATTGCTAAAAATTGTATAGTATAAAAATGGAAGGATATCGGTACATGCGACATAGGGTCGCGTAGGTTGCAAGTAATGCTGGGCTGTTAGGTGGAGGTCGAAGGCCCTACTGACGGAGCTGATGCAGCAGTGAGTAAGTCGCTGCTTCGGCAGAGTTTCCACATTTAAACCCTCCGGGTTTTGGCCCAGGCGACAGAAGTCTCGCACGTGCTACCAAAAATCTGCGTCACCCGATTCTCTGACGGACACGTCTATAATCTCCAAGAATGCACATCATAAAGCCAGGAACAGCAACCTTAGGCCAGGTACAAACCACTGTTTTAGAATGAGTAAAGGTACGTTGTCAAAAAGAGGGATCATTCTTTATTGAACAGCCCTCGTATAAAAAGCGGACTAGGTCTGAAGCTTTATCAGCTAAATTTCCTGAACAGTCACAGACTCTAATTCAAAAAATCCTTAGGCCTCAAAAGAGGGAAAATGTTTGTGATCTCTCTAAACAGCTACGGACTATATCATCAATGCATGTTCCAATTGCTGCAGCTCAAAAATACAAGCATTCATCTAACACAACACGTTTTAGTATTTACTGCTTGGTACAAAGCACAGCATGGCGCCACATAGCTGTGCAATAATAAACCATTATCTCATACGCACTGACAACCATTTGTTTGTCGGTATTTACACTACAGAGAACCTAAAATGAGAGCAATTCAGGGAATTCCCGTTACGGTTCGGCTATCACTTAAATTGCTATTGATAAATTACTTGGAATAATAAACATTCATAAACAAGGTGTACAGAAAACAGTTTTGGCCATACCGTTGGGTAGAAGAACTTTCTACCTACTTATTTACTCTTAGATGAACAATTCAAATATTCTTGATATAAAAATATTAATATAATAATCTCAGCTACCAGATTTTCCACTCGGAGCGCATATGCTCCTTATTGCCTCCATTAGACATCTTTCACACCTGTTAATGCTTTCTGGCATCATGAATTGTAAAATATTTTCTGAGAGAGACATTTATAGTTCATTTATTGAGAAAAATACAATTTTCGTCATGTTATATATGTTTTAGAGTGGAGCAAAAGTTCGATTCTGCCTTCAAATGGCTGTAGCACGTGCACTTAGTTGTGGCATGATTTCACCTTAGACTGTCTTTTGACACTGCTATTTAACTGTGATGGTACCACCAAAGTGAGCACAGAGATTAGAGAAACACGCTTCAGCAATGCCATCTACTGTCCGCAAACAGCGACACTCCACTCACCAATTCACATACAAATTTTGATCAGAAAGGTTTCCGACCTAAAAAAGTAAGACTTTTTTTCATAATACTTTTATTTTTTCTAAAAGAGCAAAAATAGTTATAAACAATAAAATAATGGAAAAGCTTAAATATCTATACTACAAAGTAGCAAATATCAACAAGGATATGGAGGTGAAATTAAACAGATTCAATCAAATGTGTGGGACTATAAAAAGAACGCTGAACAGCAAAACAAGAAATGAAGCAAAGGTTAAATTTTATAAGATAATGGCAGTCGCAACGTTAACATACGGTTCCGAAATATGGACACTGGCAGAGAACCAACGCAAACAGCTAGAATCGGCAGAGATGAGAATTTTGAGAAGTGTGGCAGGTTTTAAAAGCGTAGGCCACGTAAGAAACGAAAAAATAAGAGAAGAGCTTGGTATTATTAATTTAAATAGTAAAATAATAAGTAAAAAATGAATGGAGAAATCGTATTTTAAGAATGAACAGCTTCCAAGAAGAATTTTAGATTACATGCCTAAAGGAAAGAGAGATGTGGGACGCCCAGCTCTACGCTGGAAGGATCAGTAGGCTCTTGAACAAAACGGAACGGCTCACAGGGCACAATCCTTGAAGATGATGATGATGATACTGATGATTTATTTCTTATTTTGCAACATAGTCTCCTTGTAACTCTTCACACTTCTCCCAGCGATGTTCCCATCTCTGTAGCCCGTCCAAATAGTACTCGGCGTTTTTCTACATAGTCTCCTTGTAACAATACACACTTCTCCCAGCGATGTTCCCATCTCTGTAACCCGTCCAAATAGTACTCGACATTTTTCTACATAGTCTCCTTGTAACAATACACACTTCTCCCAGCGATGTTCCCATCTCTGTAACACGTCCAAATAGTACTCGGCGTTTTTCTACATAGTCTCCTTGTAACAATACACATTTCTCCCAGCGATATTCCCATCTCTGTAACACGTCCAAATACTACTCGGCGTTTTTCTACATAGTCTCCTTGTAACTCTACACACTTCTCCCAGCGATTTTCTCATCTCTGTAACCCGTCCGAATAGTACTCAGCGTTACCCTCTGCAAAATAACTATTCCCGAGGGGGATTGCTTCCTCATTTGGAGAAATTCTCTGTCCTTAAGTAGCAATTTTCATATGAGGGAACAAAATGAAGTCGCTTGGGGGTAGATCTGCTTACTTAAGCAGTTCAAACCGTAATTCGGGGATTTTCGCCATTGTAACTGCTGAGGTGTGAGATGGTGTTTTGTCTTCGTGAAACTTGATTTCCTTTTGCTGCAAATGTGGCCGTTTTCCTGAAAGTCTGCTTTCAGCTTGAAAATAATGATGCGTAGTATGCTCCTGTAATGGTTTTTTCTTATTGAAGATAATCGATTAAAATAACTCCATGACTATACTCCCACCCCCAAAAAGAGTCCCAATCACTGTCGCAGCCAGAAACAGTTTTTCCGTTTTTTTGGAGCCGGTTCGCTCTTTGAAGTCCACTGTTTGGTCTGTATTTGGTCCGTGTTTCGCGCGTATAATAGTGAGTCCACGTTTCATCGACAGCAATTAATCAGCGCCAAAACTAGGATTTATTGCGCCTAAACTGCGCCAACAGAACGTTGAAAATGTTCATTCGAAAACGTTTTTGGTGTAATGTGAGCAAACGCGGCAGCCAACGTGCGGACAGCTTTCTCATATCTAAATATTGATTTAATATGTGACAAACACGTTCGTTTGACATGTTTATAAACTCTGTTATCTCTCTCACTTTAATTCGGTGGTCGTCTAGCACCATTTGGTGAACTTTGCGATGTTTTCGTCAGTAGTTGCAGTTTTGGACGTCCCGAACGTCCATCGTCTCCTAAGCCCTTACGGCCACGTTTAAATTCAGCTGCCCAAATTTTCACTGTGGTAAATGCTGGTGCAGAGTCCCCATACACAGAATCCAACTCATCTTTGATTTGCGTGTGTGTATTGCCTTTTAAAAACAAATATTTAATGACAGCCCAGTACTCGGTTTTGTCCATATTCATAAAAAAACTCACATCAACTCTGTCGAGCGACTGTTACATAAGAACTGAGCGTCCAAAGCGGCTGAAACTTTGGTATTTACCAACAGAGGAACAACGAAATTTACTGGCTATTATTTACAACTGTCATCCTCATGTTGAGCTCGGAAACCTTTCAGACCATCCTCGTAGTATGCCCATGGTTCAATGAACACAGTCCTGAAGGATGTTTAATTTTTTCCGCCAATGTACAGAATAGCAATACAACATTTAAGAAAATAACTTTTTCTGTGCTTGTTTTATATATATCATTGACGGAAAGGATTAGGTTAGACTAGAACGTAGGGGAAGCGTATTCAGCCTGGTTGCACGCAGTAATATCTGATTCCAATATTCTAACCAATGTATCCCTCTAGGATCCTCACAACTGCCTTCACATGTTTTGCCTGTACGTATTTTGCATTTCATTTTTCTTCTCTTTAGCTTTGCTTTACTAACTCAAACAAATAATTCTACGGCAAAGCAGAATATCCAGGGAAAGCATTCACGCAATTAGCGGCCCTTGTGTGTAGGCAAACAGCCAGAGAGGCCTGGCTTTTGTATTTGCAGAGCTCTGGTAGTGGTTTCTTTGAAGTACAACGCGCAGACAAGACATAATTGTTGCTAACTTACTGTTCCTCGGCTCAGAGAGAAATGCCATTAGCAGAAGATGGTATCATAGCTACAGAACAAATGCGATTGTGCTTCACTTTTTTCTTTTCTCTCGTCGGCAACCACAGCATCCTCTCCTAATGCTATCCTCATGACACAAAGAGGATTAGAAAATGGAAAATCTAATGCAGCTGTAAGTCGAATCATTTATCCCTTCTTTATGTTTAAAGCTTTTATGGCATTGTAAGAATAAGATCAGTCATTCATGGAAACTCTGTTTTAAAGCTAAAATATCCCAGCAGGGAAGAATTGATCCAATCCTCTGAACAACGTTTCCTGCTCCAACATCCTCGAAACCATCATCTTCAATGTTGTCATGATCATTTTAAATTATCAGTTTAAGAGTTTCATTTCATTAACCTTATTCGAAATTTTATGTAGCTTAATAGAGGACGGGTCAAGAAGATGAGCACACTTTCAAATTACTATGTTTCCTGTAGTATACTATGGGCGTCCAGAAAGTAAGTTCTATTTACATTTATCTCCGCTGCAGCGCTGCTATCGCAGTTACACACATGCGCGGTAGACTCTCTGTATCAAGGAGAAGAAACGTGCGCCATTGAGAGATCACTGTCAGCCACGTACGCTTTGTTGTGCTTGTTTACAATGTCGGTGTTGATTGAAAACCCCGCCGCTTTTGAAATCAGATCTGTGATTCGCTTTCTGAATACTAGGAAAATGAAACTAATTGAAATGTATAGGCAAATCTGCGATGTTTACGGACAAAATGCGATGAGTGGTACAATGGTGAGAAGATGGGTCCGACAGCTCATTGGAGGACGCAGTGAAGTGCACGATGGAGAACGAAGTGGGCGTCCATCTTTGGTTACAGAATAACTGGTTCACGCGATTGATACAAGATCCAGGAAAACCTCAAGTTTACAATTACCGCTCTCGACATCGAATATCCTCATATCTCATGAAATTGTTACCGATAAACTGAAATTTAGTAAACTTTGCTCACCTTGGGTGCCAAAGATTCTTACTGAGCAACTCAAAACAAAACGGGTGGGTAGTGCACTTCAGTTTTTGACTCGTTATGATGAAGGCAGCGAAGAATTTCTGACACAGATAGTCACAGGAGATGAAACTTGGCTTTCTTACGACACCCCTGGAAGTAAGCGACAATCAATGGAATGGAGGCACAGCTCATCCCCAGCAAAGGTTAAGCCGAAACAAATCTTGACACCGCCAAAAATAATGTGCACAGTGTTCTGGGACAGTTAGTTATGTGCAGAGGTTCCACTCCCATTAATCCTGGACCCGTAGGACCAAGGACCCGGGCATCCTTCGACCAGGGAGCGATGGATACTCCCGGGCTCTTTCCATAGGGAAATACCTGATTTCTTAAAAAGCCGCCCCGCTGAGCAAAACTTCAAGACGGGGTGGAAGTGGATACGCCACTTACGCGCGTCAACCCCGCAGGGAAGACTACCGATAACCTCGATTGGGCCGCCTGGTGATCTAGCACACCTTGTACTAGCTCTGCAGGCTAGTACCCGGGACTTATTAGGCAAACCTCGACACCCTCCGGGCAGCCGTAGCCTGGCCGGAGGTACCCCATTCCCCTGGGTGTCGGGAACACACTGCCCCCTCGAGTCCAAGCCAATCCGAACAACTCCCCGACAGGAGGGGCTCGGCAGTTACGCCCGAGGTTCCTCTAGTAACGTCAGAGGTACCACGAGTGCTAAGGGTCCGCAGCACCCGAACCTCGACAGCTGAAGGGGACGGTTCTCCTCCCCTACGGGAAGTGTTCTGGGGCAGGAAAGTCAGCTTACTCATTGATTTCTTACCGCATGGTAAAACAATGAAAACAGATGTTTATTGTGTGACACTTAGGAAATCGCGCTGTGCAATACAGAATAAGCGCCGAGGAACGCTGTCAAAAGCTGTTGTGTTTCTTCACGGCAACGCACGACCACATACTGCAAATGTGAGGAAAAACATCCTATAGTTATTTGACTGGGACGTATTTGACAACACCCCGTACAGCCCAGACCTCGCACCTATTGACCTTCATCTGTTTTTGCATTTCAAATTTTTCCTTGGCGGTCAACAGTTCAACAATGACGAAGAGCTGAAAGAAAAATTTTTCAACTTGTTGAAGACACAGGCGGCAAATTTATAATTTAACTTCAGGATTATTAGAACAATTAAATGTCCCGATGGAGTTATTGGTTTGGAAAAAAATTATTTATTTAAAAAAAAAAAAAAAAAAAAACATTGCGTAATGAATTTTAATATACCAGCAGTTGATTCTGTTCTTAAGTTTGTTTCGTAATACTGGAAAAACATAACATAGTAACTTCCTTAACGATGAATGTGTTTTCTGTGACTGACAACGCGAACAACGGTTTGCGAAATCGATTTTAACTTCAGCTAATTCAACTAATAAGAACAGTCGACATCATTTTTCTTAAGATAAGTGAAGTTTCTTCATACAAATAGTTAAATTTGTATAATCCGTCAGGTATATTTAAACGAGGATGTTGTAAAGTTTTGAATGCTACCGCTAGAGTGCTGAAAAAATGGATAGGTCGCATCGGAATGACGACTAGGCACTTCATTTCTGTCCAGCGTGATCACCTTACTCCACACCCTGCCATTTTTTCTTGTGGGTGGTCCGGGAATGAGCTGTTTACACATCAATGCATCCCACTTTCATTGAACTACAGAATTGTATCATCGCGGCGGTGAACTCAGTGACGCAAGCCATTCGTCATCGAGTTTGGGATGAATTGAGCTACCGTCTTATTTTTTGTCTGATAAGTTAACGCGTGTGCAGTTCGACCGCAGAATTTGACGGAGCCCTTGCAATGGTTACACAACACCGGCCCTCCTTCTCCCAGTCCTTTCTGCAAGGTTGTCACCTTTCTCGATGTCATGGGTATCTTACGTGGTTTCTTCTAAATAAATTATCTTATATCCATTACTGCGAAACTTCCTTAGCTTTGACAAGCTACAATTTTACTGGATTCCATAATAACCCTTATCTTATTCAAATTGCGGTATTTGAAGCCCAGATCCTTTAGGATACCGCGCAAAGTGCAGTGCCCATAATGAAAATTGCAAATTACTTGCAAATGTGCAACCAATTCGTCTAAGGTGGGCGCTCTCCCTTTTGCATAGAACCTATAAATTTCTCGGCGAATAAAATTTCATGTGAACTTATCGAAACTTTACAGAAATGTCTCCTTTTGTTTTCACTCATGATCAGCGTCTTTGGTATTTCTTTCGTCACCATTTTTCTTACCGTATTTCTGTGAATACCCGGAATTTATCATTAGGTTTATTGCATGACCGCTTGCCAAGATTATTTTTCAGTACATATTTATATGTGTTCAAAACAAGCGCTTGAATTTGCTTAGAAACAGTTCCCCTTATAACTTTGTTTTTTGAGGCTTCTCCAGTAACATAACTCGTCCCAACAACACTTTCAAATTCATTCAAACTATTGTTTTCACTTTGATTATTTTCACTTGACTGAAATTTATCTACTACTTCATTTGCATTTACCACTGCACTTCCCTCCCACGGTCTCCACATCGTGACACACAACGAATTTCTTCACGTAATGAAACAGATGAACGGGATGTTGGAACTTTAGCAACTGAGACTCCACGTGGAGTAAACATTTCCAGAAATTCAGGGTTACTATCCGCCTTCAACGACAGTGTTGCCCTTCTGAAGTGTGGAGATCATTAGTGGGCCATTAGTGGGCGGTAGGGTCCGTTTCCTTTAGGAGGGAACTGCACTGGCGTTGACTAGACAGACATCCGTGCAGATTTTGTACTACAGATTCAATAAAGAATGCTTGAGTTTGGCAGCTGATTCGAAATTGTTTCTTTTGCGGAAAGCTCATCTGACAAACAAACAGTGTCGGGCATTGCTTGATTTTTTTTTCCCCTTGGAACAAGTGGCAAGGTAATGCATGCTTTCCCTTCCTTTTCAAATTTATTTTATCTCAAAAGTACATGACTGAACTTAGCTATCCATGTTTAAGGAAATTAAACCAGGAATGCGATAACTACCAGCATTATCTGTTTCAACGCAAAAGAAAAAGAAAATTTTGCAGACCTTTCGTTATCAATTAGTTTATTGTGTTTTAAATATCAGGTAATTCTCAAATGTTGAAAATACTGGCTTCAAACAAATGTAATATTCGCATTCAATTCAAGTTTAATTCACTAACAAATTTCAACTGTTCTTTTTGTTATAGCTTAAACTTTCTATAAATGTGGAAAGATAGAGTCAGACTGAAAAATTCAATGCCAAGCCGGGATTTGAACCACGAATATTTAGGTTGCCGTCAAGTTCTCTAACCCTTCAGGTACTATGGCCAACGTGCCGGATCCATGGTTGCGGCAACCAGAAGATCCGTGGTTCAAATCCCGGCTTGGCATTGAATTTTTCAGTCTGACTCAAACCTTTCATAATTAAACCTACACAGGGCCAGTGTGAAAGAAGTATTTTATTACCATTAATTGACCTAATACTGATTAAATATAAAGCCCAGGCCTTAAAGTACTTACAGCATAGTAAGTCGTCATTAAGATAGTTGTCTCATGTGTTTATGAGAACTCCGAGTGGTTTACTATAAAGCCCGGGCCTTAAAGAACTTACAGCATAGTAAGTCGTCATTAAGGTAGTTGTCTCGTGTGTTTATGGGAACTCCTAGTGGTTTACTATAAAGCCCGGGTCTTAAAGTACTTACAGCATAGTAAGTCGTCATTAAGGTAGTTGTCTCATGTGTTTATAAGAACTCCTAGTGGTTTACTATAAAGCCCGAGCCTTAAAGTACTTACAGCATAGTAAGTCGTCATTAAGGTAGTTGTCTCATGTGTTTATGAGAACTCCTAGTGGTTTACTATAAAGTCCGGGCCTTAAAGTACTTACGGCATAGTAAGTCGTTATTAGGGTAGTTGTCTCATATGTTTATGGGAACTCCTGTGGTTTACTATAAAGCCCGGGCCTTAAAGTACTTACAGCATAGTAAGTCGTCATTAAGGTAGTTGTCTCATGTGTTTATGAGAACTCCTAGTGGTTTACTATAAAGCCCGGGCCTTAAAGTACTTACCACATAGTAAGTCGTCATTAAGGTAGTTGTCTCATGTGTTTATGAGAACTCCTAATGGTTTACTATAAAGCCCGAGTCTTAAAGTACTTACAGCATAGTAAGTCGTCATTAAGGTAGTTGTCTCATGTGTTTATGAGAACTCCTAGTTGTTTACTATAAAGCCCGGGCCTTAAAGTACTTACAGCATAGTAAGTCGTCATTAAGATAGTTGTCTCATGTGTTTATGAGAAACCCTAGTGGTTTACTATAAAGCCCGGGCCTTAAAATACTTACAGCATAGTAAATCGTCATTAAGATAGTTGTCTCATGTGTTTATGAGAACCCCTAGTGGTTTACTATAAAGCCCGGGCCTTAAAGTACTTAGAGCATAGTAAGTCGTCATTAAGATAGTTGTCTCATGTGTTTATGAGAACCCCTAGTGGTTTACTATAAAGCACGGGCCTTAAAGTACTTACAGCATAGTAAGTCGTCATTAAGGTAGTTGTCTCATGTGTTTATGAGAACTCCTAGTGGTTTACTATAAAGCCCGGGCCTTAAAGTACTTACGGCATAGTAAGTCGTTATTAGGGTAGTTGTCTCATATGTTTATGAGAACTCCTGTGGTTTACTATAAAGCCCGGGCCTTAAAGTACTTACAGCATAGTAAGTCGTCATTAAGGTAGTTGTCTCATGTGTTTATGAGAACTCCTAGTGGTTTACTATAAAGCCCGGGCCTTAAAGTACTTACCACATAGTAAGTCGTCATTAAGGTAGTTGTCTCATGTGTTTATGAGAACTCCTAATGGTTTACTATAAAGCCCGAGTCTTAAAGTACTTACAGCATAGTAAGTCGTCATTAAGGTAGTTGTCTCATGTGTTTATGAGAACTCCTAGTTGTTTACTATAAAGCCCGGGCCTTAAAGTACTTACAGCATAGTAAGTCGTCATTAAGATAGTTGTCTCATGTGTTTATGAGAAACCCTAGTGGTTTACTATAAAGCCCGGGCCTTAAAATACTTACAGCATAGTAAATCGTCATTAAGATAGTTGTCTCATGTGTTTATGAGAACCCCTAGTGGTTTACTATAAAGCCCGGGCCTTAAAGTACTTAGAGCATAGTAAGTCGTCATTAAGATAGTTGTCTCATGTGTTTATGAGAACCCCTAGTGGTTTACTATAAAGCACGGGCCTTAAAGTACTTACAGCATAGTAAGTCGTCATTAAGGTAGTTGTCTCATGTGTTTATGAGAACTCCTAGTGGTTTACTATAAAGCCCGGGCCTTAAAGTACTTAGAGCATAGTAAGTCGTCATTAAGATAGTTGTCTCATGTGTTTATGAGAACCCCTAGTGGTTTACTATAAAGCCCGGGCCTTAAAGTACTTACAGCATAGTAAGTCGCCATTAAGATAGTTGTCTCATGTGTTTATGAGAACTCCTAGTGGTTTACTATAAAGCCCGGACCTTAAAGTACTTACAGCATAGTAAGTCGTCATTAAGGTAGTTGTCTCATGTGTTTATGAGAACTCCTAGTGGTTTACTATAAAGCCCGGGCCTTAAAGTACCTGCAGCATATTAAGTTGTCATTAAGGTGGTTGTTTCATGTGTTTATGAGAACTCCTAGTGGTTTACCGAAAAAAAAACACGATTCAGTTGGAGAATATGTCATATCGGCACGTTGGCTATAGTAGCTTAATGGTTTAGAGCGGCTGGACGGAGACCAGAAGATCTGTGGTTCAAATCCCGGCTGTGGCATTGAATTTTTCAGTCTGACTCTATCTTTGCATACTTTAGCCTTCACACGGCCAGTGTCAAAGAACAATTCATTTCTATAAATAATGAATGAATGAATAATAAATTAATATTGTACGGCACTTTTAATGCAGATTGATACAAATTTAAAGTTGGTTCGCATACTTGGAATTGACTGAAAGCACCAAATCAATAAATGTTAATCCATCCAAACCAATACAAAGGGATTAAATACATAGAAAAGTCTTGTAAATGGTTAATTAATCAAACTATATTTATAAAGCAATATCTTCTGTGATGCACCCAACATGACTAGCCGAGATCGTCAGTGAGGTTCGTCTTTATAAAGCTCTCAGGAACATCCTTATTTAATGAGGCGCCTTCGAGGTTTTCACCAGTCATCATAAATTGAGAATTCCAGGAAGGTACGTTAACTGTAAGCCTAGAAGATTTCCTTTCCAACTTTCCATCATTTCATTGGATCTTTCAACATTATGTGTGCAGCTAAAAGGGACGTTAAGCACTACTTAAAATAAATGTGAAACAAACCCAAATCTACCAGCAGGACTCATTTTTCAAGAAGCTAAAAGTAGATTGTCGATTACCGCGGTAAACTACATGAACAAGAATTTCCAAGAACAGACTGGCCTGGCTCTAATAACAGTAGAATGACAGCAAATGTTGCTAGAAGCGCCTCTTGCACTTAGAGAAGACGCCAAATTAAATTTGATGTGTTTGAGTATTCCTGTTTTCTAATCTTGGATTCACTATAGCTCCTTAGAGTTTAAAGTGGGGAGTTAAAAACACTGCAGTTCTATCACTCCGCCATAAAGCATATTGTTTGCAACCGACTTATCGCAACCGTCATATGTTTCAATGCAGTAGTTCAGGGTTAGAAAAGTACTCGGCTCATATTTACTACGTGAATTAATCAAATTACTAAAGAAAAGTTATAAAATATAATTTTGTAAGCAAGTACTTGATTTAGTTACATTACGTATAGTAGGAGATAGGACTGCAAAAGACAATTGATGAACTACAAAGATTGGGGAATAAGAACAAATAATAATAAATCTAAGATTATGGTTTGTAAAATTGGGGCAAAATTAAAAAGGAATGAGAAATGGTTCTTAAGGGGGAAAGAGCTTCTGGTAGTGAAGGAATTTGAATATTTGGGAGTAAAACTGAGTATCAGTGGGGAGTAGGGAGCGCATGGTAGGAAAGTAATTGCTAAGGGGAAGGCAGCCATGGTAGGATAGAGAACCTGTAAAGTGATACAATAATATGGGTGGAGCACAGTTCCACGTTGTCGCTACCATTTATAATGCACAATATGGGGAGCTCAGGGTTGAGCAATGAGGATTATCTGTGGGTATGCGTGAGTATGTATGAGAAAGATAGTGTTAATGACGCTGGAATGCACGTTTCAAACTGGTTTAATGACTGCTTCTTTTTATCATTACATGAAATTTGGCAGTAGACGGCCATACTTCCCACTGCAACAACTATGAAATGCTGGATTTTGCAAAAGATAATGATATTCTACTGCTGTGCCTTCCCCCGCATTTCACAAAATATCTGCAGTCCCTTGATAGAACATTTTTAAAGCGTTGAAGGGATTTTACAATGAAGAATGTAACTCCTGGTTTTTGGCTAATCAGGGTCGTAAAATTACTCGCTTACAATTTGGATCATTGCTAGGAAAAGCGTGGGGAAGAACAGCTACAAATTCTAACGCCACGAGTGGATTCAGAGCGACTGGAATCTCTCCGGTCAATGAGAACAGCATTCCAGATTATGCGTTTGCAGTATCTGATAGCAGCTCACGTTTACCGGAGTTTTCAGCACCTGTTAATGTCAAAGAACTAACCTCCAGTGAACCAACTCAGAGTCAACAGCAATCTCAACCTTCTTTGCCAGATTTAGATCTGCTTCCACAACTTTCCTGTTCAGAAGCAGACTCACCTACACATCTGCCCACATGCATTAAAGAAACACCAACCAAAATCCTCATGAAGCTGTCCCCTCCACCAATGATTCCTAAACCAAAACTGTCAGAAGTTAAAAGGAGGATCTATGGTCATTTTCTCAACAGTGCTGACAGCATAAAGTACAAGTAGGATGCTGCAACAAAACATAAACAATTGCCAAAGGTGCAGAAGCTATCAAGAAGATCAACTGCAATCGTAATTTCCGGCGATTCGGAGGACTCAGACAGAGACGTTGAAGATGACACCTGCAAAGAGTGTAAAGAATATTACCATCTCACCAAACAAGAATGCGAGTGGATAGAGTGTGTTATTTGTAAAAAGTGGCTGCATGAAAACTGTATAAGTTTTAACAATTTTTGCATTGACTGTGGTAGAAAAAATTCTAACAAAAAGGGGATAAAACGTGCTAAAATATAAAAAAGTAGAAACATTCATAAAAAAGCTTCCATAAACCTATCTTTTGAATACTTTTAATTTTTTGTGTCTGTTTTGGTTCAAATTGTTTGTTTCAGATTAGATATTAATGGGGCATCTTTAACCAACCATATGCCAAAGATGCCCCTTTACACTATGCTTTTGTTTTGTCTATAATAAATTATAATGTGACAAATTGTAAAATTTACACTTATTTGCCTAAGTAATGCCTGTTACAGAAGCTGTTACGACCATTATTGCATGTCTCATATGTACTTATTGAGGAAAATTTGGAGTATAAAAAAGTGGGGCATTTTACCCTACTCGGCCATACCATTCTTAAGGGTCCGAAGAATAACTTTTCAAACAAAGTCAAGTGCTATCCCTTAGAATTTGGTTTTTCCCACGTCTTTTGTTACACGACTCAACCAACTGCACTTGTTCATGTCGTATCAAAAGATAAGTTAGACATGCCGACAAAATGGTTATAGAGGCTATATGAGACAATGGTAGAGGCAAAAGTGATATATGCATTTGGGGAGGCTCAGATATAAGCATCAGGGTTGACAATATGTACAAGCTATTCTGTAAAGAGTTTCTCGAATTGAAAGGACGGCTCCAGGTGAAGTGGCACTTCTTGAAATGGGCAGGACCAGGAGAAAAGGAATAATCTTGGAGAGAATAGTGAAATTTTGGTTTAGCTGTTTCAGAAAGGAGGATGGAAATATTTTAAAGGTATGCATGGAACAGCAGAGAACAGTAGTAAATAAGAATAGTATGTGGAAAGTGGTAGACAGAACTATGGACAAAATAGGAACGGGGGATATATAAAAGGCAGGTACAGGAAATGAGAGAGAAATTTGGAAAAAGTAAGGATAAGAATGGAAGGCATAGAAAGGCAAGAGATATGGGGAAACATGGAAAACAAAAGTTAATTGAAGTTTTATATGATTTTGAAATGGGACTGGGAAAGAGGTTATTCAGACAACTGTAGTAGGACTGAATGGGAGGGATTAGCATGAATGAGAACAGGTGCAATATTCATGAAAGGATTAAGGTGGAGTGAGGTAGGAATATGTGAATTATGTGGTTGTGGAAGAAAGTGTAGAGCATTACATAGTAAGATGTGAAGGAGTTGAGAAGTGGCGGAAGGAGGCATGGGAGATATAATGGGAGGAAGTTGAGGGTAAAATTGTAACAATAAGAATGCTAACAGGGAAGCAACCGTATAGGAATAAAAATGTAGAAAGATTTCTTGGTAAAATGAAAGATAAATTGGTTGAGGATAGTTAGAAGCAAAAGTAATGAAGGGGAGAGGGAATTAGGGGCGGAGGAAGGATTTTGTGCGGACAAGTAAGGGACACAGGTAGTCCCTCAGTGAAGCATAAGGCTGTTATGCCATACTGGCTGAGGGGTGAAAGAAGGTAGTTACTCAATTCTTGTACATAGTAGATGATTCCTTATTTATAAAGAAATTATATATTGTCACCCAGACCATCTCCACGGCATGCACGAGATGGCTCGCCAGAACATCCAGAAGGCGAGCGAGCGCATGAAGACCCGATACGACAGGCAAGCCAACAGCCAAGGCTTCCAGCAAGGTGACCTGGTCTGGTTGTACCGCCCTATCCGGACCAAGGGTCGCTGCCCGAAGCTTCAGCAAACATGGCAAGGACTGTACCGGGTGGTGAAGAGGATTAACGACGTGGTTTACCGATTCCAGAAGGTGCCCCGGGGAAAGATGTTGGTGGTACACCTGGATCGCCTGGCCCGCTACGATGGTGTTGTTCAGGACGACCAGCTTTTAGGAGGGAGCAGTGTCACCCAGGCACGACTGACTGACGGCTGAGTGAGGGCTGGGAAGCATTCGCCTACGCCTACCCAAATATCTTGTAGCGCCAACTGAAGGAATCGCAGGACACTGTGCCGTCTCTTTGCCCTCCCCCTGAGTTCTGGAACATCCAGGATATTTCATCTAACCCGGAAGTTACTAGATTGGCCAGTTGGTCCGATATAAGCGACGCGTCGGCCTGGAGGAGAGTTCCGTTATTGGCAAGCAGCCGTGAGGAGCGCCGAAGGAGTGGACGGACTGAAAGGCTGTGTACGTGTATTAGAGGAGTTGTACGTAACTGTGAGCGTGGAATGGACCTGTGACAGACGAATTGGTGAATTGTAATTGTATGCGCTACGTAATTCTATGTAACCGGCAAGTGTTCCAACTGTAATTCGGTGGCAATAAAGAACATTTTGAATTTGTACAATTGGACTTTTAATTTCACGAACCCACAAAGTCACAGTAATATGTGGGTAGCGATAGTAACGAAAGATTAAGTAATCTTGGTGTAGAAACCGAAAGATAATTCGTCCTTCTTTCTGGAACGCCGAAGAGATCGGGTCCTTTCTAAATTGCTCGAAAATATTTAAGTATAAGTTCAATGTGAATTATTAGACTGATTCCGATCACTGTATAAAGTTTTGTGATAATAATTGTAATGGATTTGGTGTTAAAAGAAATAAACAAACGATCGATTTCTTATAGAAATTCAAATTAAAAATCTTAATGATTTCTTTACTCGTTACCATCCTTGTAACTTAGAGTTTTCATTGCTCGTAAGTAAGAATATAACAGAAGAATATTACAAGCTAGCCGGAGCATGATCAAGGATTTTCCTGATAACTTCGGGGAACATCTTCTTCATCAAGTCATAATACTTTGGACGAAGGTAAGATCGACGAAGTTAAGACCAACGACGGGAAATGAGATACCAGCATGAATCTTGCTATATATGTTGCCGCAATTTTGGGGCATCGAATCACACAACAGAGGAATCCTCCTACACTCCTGAAGTACTAAATGACCCTCCTTTTTTCTTATTAGGGGTTTTTACACTTCCTGTTTGATTAATTTCGGTTCTCAATCTGAAACAATGTTCACAGTAGGTGCTTCAGACGACATTTCCGTTATCTTTCACAGTCAGTGTGTCATAACTTTGAAAGAAAAAGTTAAACACATTTATGCCTGATTCCAGATGTTAAAATCGATGTAAACAAATGTGACGTAATAATTGTCACCGCGGTAACAAAGCTGTTAAATTTCTTGAATTTCACCAACCTGTTTTCTGAAAATGTTAAACACCTGTTAACGCCAAGAGAGTATGTAGGAGTCATTATTTTCTGAACGTACTGAGATGCGCTTTCGTTTTCATTTTCGTCTGCACACAGCTGAAAAATTGCAGGTAATCAAAAACGTAAACAAAAGCTGTGAGAGAAATTTCTCATCAACGGAGAAAGAATTGTTAATCGAATTGGTGACAAAGTATAAGGATATCCTGGAAAATAAGAGCAGGATGAGGTAAATTTAAAAAGAAAGATGTCACTGGGAAAAGTTGCAAACGAATTTAATTCAAGTGCATGTGTCACTACTGCAACAGTATTACGTAAATTTAAAATGAGGTGCAAAGGACAAGTGACGAGTGAGCGACTTTAGCGTTTCAAGACACAGGTGGACAACGTATTATCCACATAATTCAGTGAATTATAAAATCGCAAAGTTATTAATACTTGAAGCAAAAGCGAGATCGGTATATTCCTTTAGACGCATGTTCTAACTTAGTATTACGTAAATTTAAAACGAGGTGCGAAGGACAAGTGACGTGTGACTTGAACCTTTCAAGACGGGAGGTGGACAGTGTATTATCACATAACTCAGTGGGATATAAAATCGTTAATTTATTAATACTTGATGTAAAGGTGAGACCGGCATATTCCTTTCGATGCATGTTCTAACCTCTCTTGTACTTCCGCAGTAACCTTCATAGCAACTTGTTTGGACAGTCTATACCTCTGTCTGATAGCTCCTCAAAATAATTTCTCCTCATAAGCCGTACTCTACTACGAATGCCATTTAGACAGTCAGATATAGGAAAACCACATCAAAAGCTGCGTTCACGCCCACCATCTTGACTATCTACATTGTTAAGGACTTAACATCAGAACTTTGTCTTATTAGTTTAACAAGAGGTTTAACAAGAGCGTGAAGCTAACACTTGGTGAAATGCAATATTTGTTATAGCTATTATAAACTCGTGTTAAGTCTTCACATCTGTGGGTCAAATCGGATAATAATGCCGTAGTATTTTCAATATGTATCACTCTTATGTTCCTGTACACTAATCAGAGGAACTGTGCACCTGGCCGTACCAACTTAACGCATGAACACGGAATACTAAGAGAAGAAAGTGTGGCAGGGCATAGTTTTACAACAGTAAACAACGCAATCGAGGAAGTACAAGCGACAATAAATGGAAGGAAAATGTTTAAAATGTAAAGCGAAATCAGCTTGAAGTCATTTTGCTTCTAAATGTTATTTTAAACAGCGGCAGCCCTGGGTATTTTCAGCTATAAACACGAGCCTAACGTTTCTCATCCCTACAGACTGGTAAGTGTAACCTAAGATGTTTATGACATTGTGGTTAGGGGTAAGAACAGTTTTTCCCTACAAAGCGAAGCGCCTGGGAATGCTTTAAGAGCAGTCACTATAACAGCAGGAAAAGATTGAAGAAATTGAAAATATTTGCCTGCAACAACCATTGAACCTTCATTTTAACATCTACTTGTTTCTTTTTAACGTAACGTAGCGCTACTGTAGCCATTTGAAAACAAAATTCCAACTGTAATCATTGACTGCAGCTGCCGATATCTATGTACGTCCGTAACTTGTTTTTCACCATGGCTTCACCCCGAAAGAAGGCAAACACTATTAAGGTCACATCATAAATTTTCCGCAGCTGTCACCGACGCGGGACATCAGCACCATGCACATATACACCAGGGAAAAAATGGTACGGCACAGGCGACAGTGGAATGACCTATGATTAATGGAGACAGAAGCTGCACTTCGATCATTTCATAGCTTCAGGTAACTGATTTTAGCAGCAGATCTACTTGAGGTTACGAGATAACTGATAAAAATGGATTTAAAGTTACACTAACGTTTTTGGTCTACAATCATTTCACATGCAATCATTTGAAACAGAAATCACAGCTTTCGGATATTATAAAATAAGAGAGGGATCATAAAACTATATACATTATTAATAAGTAATTGGGAATATACGAGGGCTGCTCAAAAAAGAATGATTATAGTTATTTTGGGTCATTATTTTTCGCATTAAAATTCAATTTTATTATATCCTGTTAGGTTAATGTGAAACAAACACACCGTAGTAGTTTCATTGTTGGTACTCCTAGTTCCCGCCTGTGAGAGCCAGGCAAGTTCAGACATGTTCAGTATCGCCTACCGCTGCAATGGAGGTAACACACGAGGAACAATATTCGGCTTTGAAATTCTGCTTTCGTCTCAACAAATCTTCAGTTGATGCCTATACAATGTTACAGGAGGCCTATGGAGAGTCTGTTCTTCCCAAGAGCACAGATCAAAGGTGGTTTCAAATGTTTAAAGAGGGGAGACAATCAATTTTAAGCAAAGGTGGACTCGGTGCTCCAGTTACTGCTCTTAAGGAAGAGAACACCAACACTGCTGCTGTATTTGTGAGAGAGGATCAACGAATCATCTTAAGATCACTTTATGTAATACTGAACATTTCATTGGGTGCCACCCACACGTTGGTGACAGATACATTACACCTGAGACGCGTTTGTGCGCGATGGGTTCCAAGACTGTTGATTCCCGAACAGAAGGACATTCGCATGTAGGTCTGCATGCAGTTAAAGTTGATGTTAGAGGTAGATCCGAAGTTTCTTTCAAACGTAATCACTGACGATGAAACATGGCTACATTTTGATCCTGAGAGCAAATAGCAAAGCTCAGTGTGGAAATCTCATTCATCACCAACACCCAAAAAAGCAAAATTGGTTGCTTCTGCTGGGAAAGTTATGCTCATCTCATTCTTTGATATTCATGGAGGGGTTATTCAGCATGTTGTATCTGCACACACATCAGTAACTGGACAATACTACAGGGATATCCTGAAAACATTGCAAGTCCATGTCAGATGCACAGGACAACATTTCCGCGAAGCAGGATGGATGCTGCACCGTGATAATGCGCGGCCATATATTGCCAATGTTGTTGCTGAATGTCTTGCGAAAATCTACTGAAGTGCAACCCTTACCCTCCCTATAGTCCGGATTTAGCCCCCATATGACTTTTTTCTATGCGCTAACTTGAAGAAGCGCCTTCGTTGGAGGCATTATCCATCATTAGAAGCAATGGTGAAGGCTGCGGAGGCGATTTTGAAGCATCTCTTAGAAAATGACTTCCAGTATGTCTTGGAAGACTGGCAGAAATGCTGGGACAAATGCATCGCATTCAGGGGAGACTATTTTGAGAATGACCTTCAAAATTATGAGGATGAGTTAAGGTATGTTGTAAAGAAAATATATTATATATATTGTGATCATTCTTTACTGAACAGCCCTCGTATTTTTATTACTGGTGTATATAAGGCAAACATCAACAACAATTTGAAATGGCCGTGATTTGGCACAACATATTTCACACCAGCAACTTGAACAACCGGTTAAACAAGCTTCTTATCCAGCAGAATTTCATTGTGCAGTAGAATACCTACAGTACTCCACTTACACAAATGGTTTTCGGTTAGCTGAGGGGCCATATACAAATTCGAATGTAGGATGTGTGTTTGTAGAGTTCTGTCGCTCCATAGAATGCCATTCTTCAATGATAAGACTTGCCAAGAATTGTTCAGCTTTTCAAGCTGAATTATTAGCAATTCCTGAAGCAGTGAAATGGTGCACCAACTTACAATGAATGGCTCGCCTTCACAGTGACTCAGAGGAAGCAACTGCAGCTTTGAAAGATATCAAAAACAGTAGTCCTATTGCAGCTGAAATAGGGATCCAATTACTAAGTGGTCTTCATCTGTGTATTTCATGGGTCAGAGGGCAGTGGGAATTGCCAATGAGCTTGCAAAGAGAGCTGCGACTACAGATCTTCCAGAGACATACACTCTATGCCCCATTTCTTATGTGAGGCAAACATTAAAGGAGATTACCATCAACGACTGGAATGAATACTGGTTAAAAAGTGACTGTGGTGCTTTGACTAAGGATTTATATGTCCCAATAGTTTCTGACAGACATAAATGTAAATTCATTAATCCTAACTATATTCTCACTCAATTCTTAACTGGACATGACAAATTTTCAGCTTACCTATGTCGATTCAAAATCAAATCCAAATCTGATTGTATTTGTGGAACTCATCTTCAAGTTGTATCTCACATTTTATTTGATTGCCATATTTCTGTTTTGAAAGATACAAACTTGAATTATTGCTTCAATCCTTAGATTACACTTTTTCAAAAGCACTTACATATATTCTGATGATACACAAAACTTGACAATATTTGATGGCTTTCTTACACAGAATAATTCTTAAGCTAAATAATTCATCTCGACGTTTACTGTTTGTCAGCTTAATATTAAATTTTGTTGTTTTTGTAGATTGTATTATATTAATAAGTTTGTAAACTATATTCCTAATATAGTTTTGGGCAAAATAGGAATCAAAACAAGACCGGAAGCTTTCCTGGCGAAGAATGCGCTCACTTTCTCCTCGAGCAGCAAGCCAGGTAAAAAGATGATTAGATATCAATGTTTCGGGAGTGTGCTGAACTAGAAAATTAGAAGATTAAACATATGTTGAGGCCAGTGAAAGACAAACTTGACTTCCAAGTTCCGGGAGTGTACCGCATTCCCTGTGAATGTGGAACAGCGTATATAGGACAAACCGGAAGGACCATCGCTAACAGAATAATTAAACATGAACGGAGCATTCGTTTAATACAACCTCAGAAGTCTGGGCGGGCACAGCATTGTTTTGATAACGGCCATGAAGCCAATTTTCGGAGACGAACATCTTGACAATATGCAACTGGGAGCGCGGAGAGATGTGCAAACCTGCTGGAAGGATGTGTGGTCCGCTCTCCACAGTATTAAGCGGAAGAACGTCCGATTCCCTGGGTTACCTCCTGTCATTCATCTAATCGTGAGGTGAGTTTGGCTCTGTTGCGTATTGGACACAGCTTTATTGCTCATAGTTTTCCCTTTAGAAAGGAGCTAGCTCCACTGTGTCATTTTGCAACGAAGCGTCATCTCTCCGACACGTGGGGCTAGAGTGTTTTTGCCTAGCACACCTTAGGACGTGTCTGTAGCTGCCGGCCAGCTTTACAGAATTGCTAGCGGATGAAAAAGTAGTGGAGAAGGTTTTTAGATTCTTTTCGAGGTTAGACTTTAAGATTTAGTGAAGAGAATTTTTGGCAGTTTATATTTATTTTTGTTTTCGTAGTTTATATGCATGTGTCTTTTTAAGTTAATTACACGTTTATAGTTCTAGATAAAATTATATCTGGTTTTTGCCATGACTCATTCTTTAAAGGGCGCTGATAACCTGTGCAGCTGAGCGCCCTTATACACATCATCATCGTCATCATCATCATCATCATCATCATCATCATCATCATCATCATCATCATCATCATCATCATCATCATCGTTACTGGGAGCGTATAATTAAGGAGGCTTTGGCGATTCCCTCTGAAAGGAGCAGGCTTAATGGTGAAGCTGGATTTCAGTTCACATCCTATTGGAAACCGGCTTTAAAAATGGAAATCCGTTCAATCAAGAAGCAAAGATCAATACAGCTTGATAATCAAGTTAAGTAGTTACATTTCTTTGACACAATTTTCTATACTCACGCCATCTCCTGACCTGGCATTTAATTTACTGAAAACAGTCTTTGGTTCAATATTGTGACTTTGTGGGTTCGTGAAATGAAGAGTCTAATTACACAAACTCAACAATGTTCTTTACTTCCACCGACTTACAGTTGAACACTTGCCAATTACACAGAATTACGTAATGCACACAATTACAATTGACCAGTTCGTCCGTTACCGTTCCGATGCACGTACACAATCTTCTTGTCCGTACACTAGCACGTCAAGCACTCACTAACTGACTGGATTCACTCACTGCAGCCCTTTTTATAGGAATATCACAGTCTTCTAGAGTCTCTGGTTTCCGTGAATTCACCCGAAGGTTCCAGATGGTAGTGGGAGTGGGAGTGGGAAAAGATGCGGCCCACGACAAATGACATTTCCCTAATCATCCCCCTCAGTGACAGAGACTAATGAGGTGGGCGTGGCGCGTCCTCTTATCCCTTACTCAGCTGTCGTCTGTTGTGCTTCCCGATAATTGGGTGACAATATCAAAAAGTGACAAATCACTATCAAAATACATTGATGGTGTTTGTCTTTGTTTATAGTTGTGTTATATCCAGTATTTCATTTGAGCTTATAACATTTTATAAATATCCTGATGATGGGAGAGATGCACACTCCCGAAACATAGATATCTAATCATCTTTTCACCTGACTGGCTGCCCGAGAAGAAAGTGAAATGAAATGTGTAGTGTTTAGCGCCCGCTTTTACTACATATGGCACCGCAGGCGATGACACTGATGATACATGAGATGAAGATGGAACACCAGTGGAATGAGATGGCGGGGGAACTGGAGTTCCCGGAGAAAACCCGCCCCAGCGCCGTGTTGTCCACTACAAATCTCACTTTGTGGTCGCCTGGGATCGAACCCAGGCCGCCTTGGTGAGAAGAAAGTGAGGAATCAAAATATTCGATAATAAATAATACATAGTTAAAGAAGCTGAAAGGAATTTGCGCAGGAATATATTACGAAATTATTCTCTCTAAATTAGCTGAAATGCAACACTTTGGCAACTACAACACTTACTGATTAGATATGATAATATTTGTACTTGATTATCAAAGCATTCCCCAAATCCTTCCTCAGTTTTGTGATGAGATGCCCGAGGTTTTATATCTAGTTGAGAAACACCACGTCCAGTGCGGGTTTCTCGCCACAATATTAAATAGCATCTCCTACTGCTCTCCCTGGAATTCAAATTATGAAGGAGATTCGTCTGATGCATTAATAATGAGCGCAGATAGCGAGCGTATTGCAAAACCACAATTATTTCACAAGCCGCTTATTCTCCCTCGGGTCTTGTTCTGCATTCATATAATCTTATTTTCTTCAGAAATGCTCCAGTTTATGTACGAGAGCTCTAAACAATAGAACATTCCCTAAGTGTTTTTGTTTCTTTACCTCATTCAAAGTTTATAATTGTTTACTGCAATATCCTTATACGTCATGTAATTATCTACGCTTGAACAAAACGCCAGCAGGCTTTGAAAGGAATAAAACAGAACCTCATTTATACGAATATGAAAGAGAATATGTTACTTATAACTTAGAATTACTTACACTCCAGTATTGACAAACACGATTCAGAATATCTTCAAAGAGGCCATCGTTGTCCTCGTTTATGCAAAAGCAAAGACACATAGAATTTTTATGCTTTTAAGCTTTGTTCTTACACAATGTTATCGATTTAACTAATAATAGATTCCAGAATCTAGCCATACAACATACACGCCTGATATCTTATTTAAAATTTAAGTATTTTTTAAAATTTCTAATCGATGTTGCCGTACCAACGTTAGCGTAGGTGGTAGGGTGTCTGCCTCAAGTTGATACCGACATTAAGGTTTGGCATAAGTAGAGAACCATGATGGATGTCAAAGGAATGTTGGTTCTTTGTTAGAACACGTGCAAGGCCAGTAAAGTCGAATAGCATTTTGGGGGAAAGTTGTTAAAACAAAAGCAATGTAAGAAACAGTGTCCTTAGCAGTTTTCTAAAGGGGCTCACTTGATTTGAATGAATAGGGTATTCTTTCGGTCATTCATAATGGCATGACAAAACAGCTACAAAGAGATTTTCGGTCGAATGAAGAGGGTTTTCAGAAAGTGAAAGTGACATATATACCCACGCGCGCAGCTGTGGACAAGAGTCTTCGGCGTGGAGCCGATTAGATCAGTTCGTGGCTAGGAAGCCATTAAAACAGTCTTCGGCGTGGATCCGATGAGAGTGGTCCGAGGCGTGAAGCCTATTAGGGCAGTCCTCTTGTTCTGTCTTGGATATTTGTCGGTTCATATATATACATGAGGAACGAATAAAGTTTATCGAATAATAAACATTCTGCCGTCAGTAACTCTGAACAGGGATATTGGTAAACCTTGGTCGGCAACTCCAATTTCGATGTTCAAAAAAAAAAAAAAAAAAAAAAACAGTGAATAAATAAGTTGGAACCGGGCATTCCAGTGTCATTAAATATCCTGCTCACACACATCCACGCATACCCTGTGAGAAACCTCATTGTTTTACCCTGAGCCACACATTATAATAGTTTCGAAGTCGCATCAACGTGGAACTGTATGTCGCTACATATATTATTGCTTCAAATTGGCCTCCCAACGTGGAATTGTGTGCCACCCATAGTCATTTTAGTATCAAATTGGCGTCCCAACGTGGAATTGTGTGCCACCCATAGTCATTTTAGTATCAAATTGGCGTCCCAACGTGGAATTGTGTGCCACCCATAATCATTTTAGTATCAAATTGGCGTCCCAACGTGGAATTGTGTGCCACCCATAATCATTTTAGTATCAAATTGGCGTCCCAACGTGGAACTTGTGTGCATCCATAAACACTATTGGTTCAACGTCCAACAGGTCCCCAGTTCGAATCTCGGTAATGATAAGTTACCCGGATAAGGTTTTTACGGACTTTTCCCTTATCCTGAAAGACGAATGTTGGGTAACTGTAAGCTCCATTGACCCCGGACACACTTGAGCATCATTTCACGCATTTCATTCATCGTCCGATATGACTCAACGTTGACGGGCGTAAGTAAGTGAGTGAGTGAGTGAGTGAGTGAGTGAGTGAGTGAGTGAGTAAGTAAACAGACAGGCAGGCAGGCAGGCAGGCAGGCAGGCAGGCAGCCAGGCAGCCAGGCAGCCAGGCAGCCAGACAGACAGACAGACAGACAGACAGACAGACAGACAGACAGACAGACAGACAGACAGACAGACAGACAGACAGACAGACAGACAGACAGACAGACAGACAGACAGACAGACAGACAGACAGACAGACAGACAGACAGACAGACAGACAGACAGACAGACAGACAGACAGACAGACAGACAGACAGACAGACAGACAGACAGACAGACAGACAGACAGACAGACAGACAGACAGACAGACAGACAGACAGACAGACAGACAGACAGACAGACAGACAGACAGACAGACAGACAGACAGACAGACAGACAGACAGACAGACAGACAGACAGACAGACAGACAGACAGACAGACAGACAGACAGACAGACAGACAGACAGACAGACAGACAGACAGACAGACAGACAGACAGACAGACAGATAGATAGATAGATAGATAGATAGATAGATAGATAGATAGATAGATAGATAGATAGATAGATAGATAGATAGATAGATAGATAGATAGATAGATAGATAGATAGATAAATAAATAAATAAAACAAGGGCGATCTGAAAGGTTTGCGACCTAAACAAAAACATGGCACACTAGCTACTAAAAGCTAGTGAATTTCGTTATTCATCTGTTGACAGTTACTTACCATTTTGGAAACTCAGTTGTTACGTGACAATCATTTGAGTGAGTTGATGTGAGTGTTTTTATGAAACTGGCAACATCGAGTATCGAACTGTCATTAAGTATTTGTTTTTGAAAGGCAATACGCCTATGCAAATCAAAGATGAGTTGGATTTTGTGTATGGGGATTCTGCACCATCATTTCCCAAAGTGAAATTTTGGGCAGCTGAATTTATACGTGGTCACAAGAGCTTGGGAGACGATGGAGGTTTGGGACGTCCAAACACTACAACTACCGCAGAAAACATCGCTAAAGTTCACCAAATATTGCTAGAAGTCCACCGAATCAAAGTGAGAGAAATAACAGTGCCTATGAACATGTAAAAAGAACGCGTTTGTCAGAAATTAAATCAACATTTAGACATAAGAAAGCTGTCCGCGCGTTGGGTGCCGCGTCTGCTCATGTTACACAAAAAACGTGTTCAAATGAACTTTTTGAATGCTCTGTTGACGCAGTTTAGACATAATAAATCCCAGTTTTGCGCCGATTAATTACTGTAGATGAAACTTGGATACACCATTATACGCCCGACACAAAAATGCAGTTCAAACAGTGGACTGAAAGGGGGGAATCGGATAAAAAAAATTAAGTTTTTTGCAGCTGTAAAAGCGATATACTGTTTTTAGGATATTCATGGAGTCATTTTAATCAATTATCTTAAAAAGGGACAAAACATTTTAGTAGCCTACTATGTATCATGACTTGAAAAGCTGAACACAGAACTTGCAGAAGACGGCTACATTTGCAGAGAAAGAAAATCCTGTCTCAGAAAGATAACGCACCGTCTCTCACTTCAACGGTTGCAATGGCGATAATCCATGAATTGCGGTTAAAACTGCTTGATTTTCCGCCTTAATAAGCAGATCTAGCCTCTACCGATTTCTTTTTATTCCCTCATCCGAAAATTGCGCTCGGAGGGCAGACAGCTTAGTCAATGACGAGGCAATCACCTTCATGAACAACTATTTTGCAGAGAAAAGCGCCGTGTACTATTTGGGCCGGTTACAAAGATAGGAGCATCACTGGGAGAAGTGTGTAGAGTTATAAGGAGACTATGTTGGAAAACGCCGAGTACTATTTGGACATGTTACAGAGATGGCAACATCGCTGGGAGAAGTGTGTAGAGTTACAAGGAGAGTATGTTGAAAAACGCCGAGTACTATCTGGACGTGTTACACAGATGGGAGCATCGCTGTGAGAAGTGTGTAGAGTTACAAGGAGACTATGTTGAAAAACGCTGAGTACTATTTGGACGGGTCACAGAGATGGGAGCATCGCTGGGAGAAGTATGTAGAGTTACAAGGAGACTATGTTGAAAAACAACGAGTACTATTTCTAAGGGTTATAGAGATGGGAGCATTGCTGGTAAAAGTGTGTAGAGTTACAAGGAGACTATGTTGAAAAACGCCGAGTACTATTTGGACGGGTTACAGAGATGGGAGCATCGCTGGGAGAAGTATGTAGAGTTACAAGGAGACTATGTTGAAAAACAACGAGTACTATTTCTAAGGGTTATAGAGATGGGAGCATTGCTGGTAAAAGTGTGTAGAGTTACAAGGAGACTATGTTGAAAAACGCCGAGTACTATTTGGACGGGTTACAGAGATAGGAGCATCGCTGGGAGAAGTATGTAGAGTTACAAGGAGACTATGTTGAAAAACGCCGAGTACTATTTGGACGGGTTACAGAGATGGAAGCCTCGCTGGGAGAAGTGTGTAGATTTACAAGGAGACTATGTTGAAAAACGCCGAGTACCATTTGGACGGGTTACAGAGATGAACATCGGTGGGAGAAGTGTGTAGAGTTACAAGGAGACTATGTTGAAAAACGCCGACTACTATTTGGACGGGTTACAGAGATGGGAGTATCGCTGGCGGAAGTGTGTAGAGTTACAAGGAGACTATGTTGAAAAACGTCGAATACTATTTGGACGTGTTGCAGAGATGGGAGCATCGCTTGGAGAAGTGTGTACAGTTACAAGCAGACTATGTTGAAAAACGTCGAGTACCATTAGGACGTGTTACAGAGATGGGAGCATTGCTGGCAGAAGTGTGTAGAGTTACAGGGAGACTATGCTGAAAAACGCCGAGTACTATTTGGACGGGTTACAGAGATGGAAGCCTCGCTGGGAGAAGTGTATAGAGTTACAAGGAGACTATGTTGAAAAACGCCGATTACCATTTGGACGGGTTACAGAGATGAACATCGGTGGGAGAAGTGTGTAGAGTTACAAGGAGACTATGTTGAAAAACGCCGAGTACTATTTGGACGGGTTACAGAGATGGGAGCATCGCTGGGAGAAGTGTGTAGAGTTACAAGGAGACTATGTTGAAAAACGTCGAGTACCATTAGGACGTGTTACAGAGATGGGAGCATCGCTTGGAGAAGTATGTACAGTTACAAGGAGACTATGTTGAAAAACGCCGAGTACTATTTGGACGTGTTACAGAGATGGGAACATCGCTGGGAGAAGTGTGTAGAGTTACAAGGAGACTATGTTGAAAAACGCCGAGTACTATTTGTACGGGTTTCAGAGATGGGAGCATCGCTGGGAGAAGTGTGTAGAGTTACATGGAGACTATGTTGAAAAACGTCGAGTACTATTTGGACGTGTTACAGAGATGAGAGCATCGCGGGGAGAAGTGTGTAGAGTTACAAGGAGACTATGTTGAAAAACGCCGAGTACTATTTGGACGTGTTACAGAGATGGGAGCATCGCTGGGAGAAGTGTGTAGAGTTACAAGGAGAAAATGTTGAAAAACGTCGAGTACTATTTGGACGGGTTACAGAGATGAGAACATCGCTGGGAGAAGTGTGTAGAGTTACAAGAAGACTATGTTGAAAAACCCCGAGTACTATTTGGACGTGTTACAGAGATGGGAATATCGCTGGGAGAAGTGTGTAGAGTTACAAGGAGACTATGTTGAAAAACGTCGAGTACTACTTGGACAGATTACAGAGATGAGAACATCGCTGGGAGAAGTGTGTAGAGTTACAAGGAGAATATGTTGAAAAACGTCGAGTACTATTTGGACGGGTTACAGAGATGGGAGCATCGCTGGGAGAAGTGTGTAGAGTTACAAGGAGACTATGTTGAAAAACGCCGAGTACTATTTGTACGGGTTTCAGAGATGGGAGCATCGCTGGGAGAAGTGTGTAGAGTTACAAGGAGACTATGTTGAAAAACGTCGGGTACTATTTGGACGTGTTACAGAGATGAGAGCATCGCTGGGAGAAGTGTGTAGAGTTACAGGGAGACTATGTTGAAAAACGCCGAGTACTATTTTGACGTGTTACAGAGATGAGAACATCGCTGGGAGAAGTGTGTAGAGTTACAAGGAAACTATGTTGAAAAACGTCGAGTACTATTTGGACGTGTTACAGAGATGGGAGCATCGATGGGAGAAGTGTGTAGAGTTACAAGGAGACTATGTTGAAAAACGTCGAGTACTATGTGGACGTGTTACAGAGATGGGAGCATCGCTGGGAGAAGTGTGTAGAGTTACAAGGAGACTATGTTGAAAAGCGTCGAGTACTATTTGGACGTGTTACAGAGATGGGAGCATCGCTGGGAGAAGTGTGTAGAGTTACAAGGAGACTATGTTGAAAAACGCCGAGTACTATTTGGACGTGTTACAGAGATGAGAGCATCGCTGGGAGAAGTGTGTAGAGTTACAAGGAGACTATGTTGAAAAACGTCGAGTACTATTTGGACGGGTTACAGAGATGAGAACATCGCTGGGAGAAGTGTGTAGAGTTACAAGGAGACTATGTTGAAAAACGTCGGGTACTATTTGGACGTGTTACAGAGATGGGAATATCGCTGGGAAAAGTGTGTAGAGTTAGAAGGAGACTATGTTGAAAAACGTCGAGTACTACTTGGACAGATTACAGAGATGAGAACATCGCTGGGATAAGTGTGTAGAGTTACAAGGAGAATATGTTGAAAAACGTCGAGTACTATTTGGACGGGTTACAGAGATGGGAGCATCGCTGGGAGAAGTGTGTAGAGTTACAATGAGACTATGTTGAAAAACGCCGAGTACTATTTGGGCGTGTTACAGAGATGGGAACATCGCTGGGAGAAGTGTGTAGAGTTACTAAGAGACTATGTTGTAAAAACAAAGTTTCTGAAAAACTGTGTTGTATCTTTATTAGGTCGGAAAATTTTGAAACCACCCTAGTTGTTTGCTGTGTGTGCGTGGGTGAGAGTGAGTGAGTGTGTGTGTGTGGTGTTACAAACGTGTATTAGCTGCTGAGCATTGACAAATACACGTAAGCTACACATTTTATTACAACTGAAACTTTTCTTCTTCTTCTTCTTCTTCTTCTTCTTCTTCTTCTTCTTCTTCTTCTTCTTCTTCTTCTTCTTCTTCTTCTTCTTCTTCTTCTTCTTCTTCTTCTTCTTCTTCTTCCTCTCCTTTATACTCCTCCTTGCAAATATTAGATCCTCCGCCCTTTACGCTCTCATAGGCATTTGAATCTGTTTCACCCACGTTCCTTTTCTCTAAGGGTCGATAATTCAAGACTAATTTCGGGGTATGAGCTTCCATAATACCTAACGTGTACATTTTTATAATTTAATGAACTAAAATTCGTCTCTTATGTGTGTATTTGTTCACCTCTTATTCTCTAAAGTTTCATGGAAATTCCCTTTTTGGTATTTGTATACGGTTTTCATATTTTCTCTTGCGAATCCATCACTAACTCCGGTCGAATGTATACACACAACCAAAACTTTAGAATTTCAGCTTAAGAGAGTTGCGGTCTACCTGTGCTATCACCTAGAGTTTCATTCCTTCAACATCTACAAGTGTACCATTTTTATCTCTGTAGCTACACAGTTACAAGGGAAATGTCAATACAAAGGGTCCTCTAGCAAGAGTACTCTCCTCCTCCTCGACTCTTGAACTCCCTTGACCGTTTCCTCCCTCTCTGCAGGAAGGGGGACCAATTATGTGGACCATTCATTTCATTTAACTTAGCACTGTGACAGTCCCGTCTTCCTTATATTCTATTTTAAAACTTAAACTATCGGAATAACTTATCAAGCATTGCTTCCTTTTTAAAACCCCGGGGCGTGCAGGAAACGAAATTGGTGGCATCCTCACCATGATAAAATTATTGGATATGTATATTAATATATTGTACAGAAAAATTTATTTTCTTAACATTATATTGAAGGAAATTAATTGTTCTTTCAGACTAGCCGTGTGTAGGACACACTATGATATGGTAGAGATATACTGAAATATTCAATATGATAGTCGGGATTTGAACCACGTATCTTCTGGTTTATGTCCGGCTGCTCTAAAACATTGAGATACTATGACCAACGTGCCAACATGACATTAAGTTCTCTAACTGACTCGTGCTGTTCCCGTAAACCACTAGGAGTTCTCATAAACACATGAGACAACTACCTTAATGACGACTTACTATGCTGTAAGTACTTTAAGACCCGGGCTTTATAGTTAACCACTAGGAGTTCTCATAAACACATCAGACAACTACCTTAATGACGACTTACTATGGTGTAAGTACTTTAAGGCCGGGGCTTTATAGTTAACCACTAGGAGTTCTCATAAACACATGAGACAACTACCTTAATGACGACTTACTATGCTGTAAGTACTTTAAGGCCCGGGCTTTATAGTAAACCACTAGGAGTTCTCATAAACACATCAGACAACTACCTTAATGACGACTTACTATGGTGTAAGTACTTTAAGACCCGGGCTTTATAGTCAACATCTAGGAGTTCTAATAAACACATGAGACAACTACCTTAATGTCGACTTACTATGCTGTAAGTACTTTAAGGCCCGGGCTTTAAAGTAAAGCACCAGGAGTTCTCATAAACGTATGAGACAACTAACTTAATGTCGACTTACTATCCTGTAAGTACTTTAAGGCCCGGGCTTTATAGTAAACCACTAGGAGTTCTCATAAACACATGAGACAACTACATTAATGACGACTTACTATGTTGTAAGTACTTTAAGACCCGGGCTTTATAGTAAACAACTAAGAGTTCTCATAAACACATGAGACAACTACCTTAATGACGACTTACTATGCTGTAAGTACTTTAAGACCCGGGCTTTATAGTAAACCACTAGGAGTTCTCATAAACACATGAGACAACTACCTTAATGACGACTTACTACGCTGTAAGTACTTTAAGGCCCGGGCTTTATAGTAAACAACTAAGAGTTCTCATAAACACATGAGACAACTACCTTAATGACGACTTACTATGCTGTAAGTACTTTAAGACCCGGGCTTTATAGTAAACCACTAGGAGTTCTCATAAACACATGAGACAACTACCTTAATGACGACTTACTACGCTGTAAGTACTTTAAGACCCGGGCTTTATAGTAAACCACTAGGAGTTATCATAAACACATGAGACGACTACCTTAATGACGAGTTACTATGCTGTAAGTACTTTAAGGCCCGGGCTTTAT
This sequence comes from Mantis religiosa, assembly GCA_030765055.1. Lineage (NCBI taxonomy): Eukaryota > Metazoa > Arthropoda > Insecta > Mantodea > Mantidae > Mantis > Mantis religiosa. The sequence continues at coordinate 206,225,692 of CM060952.1, read as the reverse complement.
AGTTAACCACTAGGAGTTCTCATAAACACATGAGACAACTAATGACGAATTACTATGGTGTAAGTACTTTAAGCCCCGGGCTTTATAGTAAACCACTAGGAGTTCTCATAAACACATGAGACAACTAATGACGACTTACTATGCTGTAAGTACTTTAAGCCCCGGGCTTTATAGTAAACCACTAGGAGTTCTCATAAACACATGAGACAACTACCTTAATGACGACTTACTATTCTGTAAGTACTTTAAGGCCCAGTCTTTATAGTAAACCACTACGAGTTCTCATAAACATATGAGACAACTACCTTAATGACGACTTACTATGCTGTAAGTACTTTAAGCCCCGGGCTTTATAGTAAACCACTAGGAGTTCTCATAAACACATGAGACAACTATCTTAATGACGACTTGCTATGCTGTAAGTACTTTAAGGTCCGGGCTTTATAGTAAACCACTGGGAGTTCTCATAAACACATGAGACAACTACCTTAATGACGACTTACTATGCTGTAAGTACTTTAAGTCCCGGGCTTTAAAGTAAAAAACTAGGAGTTCTCATAAACACATGAGACAGCTACCTTAATGACGACTTACTATGCTCTAAGTACTTTAAGCCCAGGGCTTTATAGTAAACCACTAGGAGTTCTCATAAACACATGAGACAGCTGCCTTAATGACGATTTACTATGCTGTAAGTACTTTAAGGTCCGGGCTTTATAGTAAACCACTAGGAGTTCTCATAAACACATGAGACAACTACCTTAATGACGACTTACTATGCTGTAAGTACTTTAAGGCCCGGGCTTTATAGTAAACCACTAGGAGTTCTCATAAACACATGAGACAACTATCTTAATGACGACTTACTATGCTGTAAGTACTTTAAGACCCGGGCTTTATAGTAAACAACTAGGAGTTCTCATAAACACATGAGACAACTACCTTAATGACGACTTACTATGCTGTAAGTACTTTAAGGCCCGGGCTTTATAGTAAACCACTAGGAGTTCTCATAAACACATGAGACAACTATCTTAATGACGACTTACTATGCTGTAAGTACTTTAAGACCCGGGCTTTATAGTAAACCACTAGGAGTTCTCATAAACACATGAGACAACTATCTTAATGACGACTTACTATGCTGTAAGTACTTTATGGCCCGGGCTTTATAGTAAACCACTAGGAGTTCTCATAAACACATGAGACAGCTACCTTAATGACGACTTACTATGCTGTAAGTAGTTTAAGACCCGGACTTTATAGTAAACCATTAGGAGTTCTCATAAACACATGAGACAACTACCTTAAATACGACTTACTATGCTGTAAGTAGTTTAAGACCCGGGCTTTATAGTAAACCACTAGGAGTTCTCATAAACACATGAGACAACTACCTTAATGGCGACTTACTATGCTGTAAGTACTTTAAGGCCCGGGCTTTATAGTTAACCACTAGGAGTTCTCATAAACACATGAGACAACTACCTTAATGGTGACTTACTATGCTGTAAGTACTTTAAGACCCGGACTTTATAGTAAACCACTAGGAGTTCTCATAAACACATGAGACAGCTACCTTAATGGCGAGTTACTATGCTGTAAGTACTTTAAGGTCCGGACTTTATAGTAAACCACTAGGAGTTCTCATAAGCACATGAGACAGCTACCTTAATGGCGACTTACTATGCTGTAAGTACTTTAAGATCCGGGCTTTATAGTTAACCACTAGGAGTTCTCATAAACACATGAGACAACTACCTTAATGACGACTTACTATGCTGTAAGTACTTTAAGACCCGGGCTTTATAGTTAAGCACTAGGAGTTCTCATAAGCACATGAGACAGCTACCTTAATGACGACTTACTATGCTGTAAGTACCTTAAGACCCGGGCTTTATAGTAAACCACTAGGAGTTCTCATAAGCACATGAGACAGCTACCTTAATGGCGACTTACTATGCTGTAAGTACTTTAAGACCCGGGCTTTATAGTAAACCACTAGGAATTCTCATACACACATGAGACAACTACATTAATGACGACTTACTATGTTGTAAGTACTTTAAGACCCGGGCTTTATAGTAAACAACTAAGAGTTCTCATAAACACATGAGACAACTACCTTAATGACGACTTACTATGCTGTAAGTACTTTAAGACCCGGGCTTTATAGTAAACCACTAGGAGTTCTCATAAACACATGAGACAACTACCTTAATGACGACTTACTACGCTGTAAGTACTTTAAGGCCCGGGCTTTATAGTAAACAACTAAGAGTTCTCATAAACACATGAGACAACTACCTTAATGACGACTTGCTATGCTGTAAGTACTTTAAGACCCGGGCTTTATAGTAAACCACTAGGAGTTCTCATAAACACATGAGACAACTACCTTAATGACGACTTACTACGCTGTAAGTACTTTAAGACCCGGGCTTTATAGTAAACCACTAGGAGTTCTCATAAGCACATGAGACAGCTACCTTAATGGCGACTTACTATGCTGTAAGTACTTTAAGATCCGGGCTTTATAGTTAACCACTAGGAGTTCTAATAAACACATGAGACAACTACCTTAATGACGACTTACTATGCTGTAAGTACTTTAAGACCCGGGCTTTATAGTTAAGCACTAGGAGTTCTCATAAGCACATGAGACAGCTACCTTAATGTCGACTTACTATGCTGTAAGTACTTTAAGGCCCGGGCTTTAAAGTAAAGCACCAGGAGTTCTCATAAACGTATGAGACAACTAACTTAATGTCGACTTACTATCCTGTAAGTACTTTAAGGCCCGGGCTTTATAGTAAACCACTAGGAGTTCTCATAAACACATGAGACAACTACATTAATGACGACTTACTATGTTGTAAGTACTTTAAGACCCGGGCTTTATAGTAAACAACTAAGAGTTCTCATAAACACATGAGACAACTACCTTAATGACGACTTACTATGCTGTAAGTACTTTAAGACCCGGGCTTTATAGTAAACCACTAGGAGTTCTCATAAACACATGAGACAACTACCTTAATGACGACTTACTACGCTGTAAGTACTTTAAGGCCCGGGCTTTATAGTAAACAACTAAGAGTTCTCATAAACACATGAGACAACTACCTTAATGACGACTTACTATGCTGTAAGTACTTTAAGACCCGGGCTTTATAGTAAACCACTAGGAGTTCTCATAAACACATGAGACAACTACCTTAATGACGACTTACTACGCTGTAAGTACTTTAAGACCCGGGCTTTATAGTAAACCACTAGGAGTTATCATAAACACATGAGACGACTACCTTAATGACGAGTTACTATGCTGTAAGTACTTTAAGGCCCGGGCTTTATAGTTAACCACTAGGAGTTCTCATAAACACATGAGACAACTAATGACGAATTACTATGGTGTAAGTACTTTAAGCCCCGGGCTTTATAGTAAACCACTAGGAGTTCTCATAAACACATGAGACAACTAATGACGACTTACTATGCTGTAAGTACTTTAAGACCCGGGCTTTATAGTAAACCACTAGGAGTTCTCATAAACACATGAGACAACTACCTTAATGACGACTTACTATTCTGTAAGTACTTTAAGGCCCAGTCTTTATAGTAAACCACTACGAGTTCTCATAAACATATGAGACAACTACCTTAATGACGACTTACTATGCTGTAAGTACTTTAAGCCCCGGGCTTTATAGTAAACCACTAGGAGTTCTCATAAACACATGAGACAACTATCTTAATGACGACTTGCTATGCTGTAAGTACTTTAAGGTCCGGGCTTTATAGTAATCCACTGGGAGTTCTCATAAACACATGAGACAACTACCTTAATGACGACTTACTATGCTGTAAGTACTTTAAGTCCCGGGGTTTAAAGTAAAAAACTAGGAGTTCTCATAAACACATGAGACAGCTACCTTAATGACGACTTACTATGCTCTAAGTACTTTAAGCCCAGGGCTTTATAGTAAACCACTAGGAGTTCTCATAAACACATGAGACAGCTGCCTTAATGACGATTTACTATGCTGTAAGTACTTTAAGGTCCGGGCTTTATAGTAAACCACTAGGAGTTCTCATAAACACATGAGACAACTACCTTAATGACGACTTACTATGCTGTAAGTACTTTAAGGCCCGGGCTTTATAGTAAACCACTAGGAGTTCTCATAAACACATGAGACAACTATCTTAATGACGACTTACTATGCTGTAAGTACTTTAAGACCCGGGCTTTATAGTAAACAACTAGGAGTTCTCATAAACACATGAGACAACTACCTTAATGACGACTTACTATGCTGTAAGTACTTTAAGGCCCGGGCTTTATAGTAAACCACTAGGAGTTCTCATAAACACATGAGACAACTATCTTAATGACGACTTACTATGCTGTAAGTACTTTAAGACCCGGGCTTTATAGTAAACCACTAGGAGTTCTCATAAACACATGAGACAACTATCTTAATGACGACTTACTATGCTGTAAGTACTTTATGGCCCGGGCTTTATAGTAAACCACTAGGAGTTCTCATAAACACATGAGACAGCTACCTTAATGACGACTTACTATGCTGTAAGTAGTTTAAGACCCGGACTTTATAGTAAACCATTAGGAGTTCTCATAAACACATGAGACAACTACCTTAAATACGACTTACTATGCTGTAAGTAGTTTAAGACCCGGGCTTTATAGTAAACCACTAGGAGTTCTCATAAACACATGAGACAACTACCTTAATGGCGACTTACTATGCTGTAAGTACTTTAAGGCCCGGGCTTTATAGTTAACCACTAGGAGTTCTCATAAACACATGAGACAACTACCTTAATGGTGACTTACTATGCTGTAAGTACTTTAAGACCCGGACTTTATAGTAAACCACTAGGAGTTCTCATAAACACATGAGACAGCTACCTTAATGGCGAGTTACTATGCTGTAAGTACTTTAAGGTCCGGACTTTATAGTAAACCACTAGGAGTTCTCATAAGCACATGAGACAGCTACCTTAATGGCGACTTACTATGCTGTAAGTACTTTAAGATCCGGGCTTTATAGTTAACCACTAGGAGTTCTCATAAACACATGAGACAACTACCTTAATGACGACTTACTATGCTGTAAGTACTTTAAGACCCGGGCTTTATAGTTAAGCACTAGGAGTTCTCATAAGCACATGAGACAGCTACCTTAATGACGACTTACTATGCTGTAAGTACCTTAAGACCCGGGCTTTATAGTAAACCACTAGGAGTTCTCATAAGCACATGAGACAGCTACCTTAATGGCGACTTACTATGCTGTAAGTACTTTAAGACCCGGGCTTTATAGTAAACCACTAGGAATTCTCATACACACATGAGACAACTACCTTAATGGCGACTTACTATGCTGTAAGTACTTTAAGACCCGGACTTTATAGCAAACCACTAGGAGTTCTCATAAACACATGAGACAACTACCTTAATGACGACTTACTAAGCTGTAAGTACTTTAAGGCCCGGGCTTTATAGTTAACCGCTAGGAGTTCTCATAAACACATGAGACAACTACCTTAATGACAACTTACTATGCTGTAAGTACTTTAAGACCCGGGCTTTATAGTAAACCACTAGGAGTTCTCATAAACACATGAGACAACTACCTTAATGACGACTTACTATGCTGTAAGTACTTTAAGACCCGGGCTTTATAGTTAACCGCTAGGAGTTCTCATAAACACATGAGACAACTACCTTAATGACGACTTACTATGCTGTAAGTACTTTAAGCCCCGGGCTTTATAGTAAACCACTAGGAGTTCTCATAAACACATGAGACAACTAATGACGACTTACTATGCTATAAGTACTTTAAGCCCCGGGCTTTATAGTAAACCACAAGGAGTTCTCATAAACACATGAGACAACTACCTTAATGACGACTTACTATTCTGTAAGTACTTTAAGGCCCAGGCTTTATAGTAAACCACTACGAGTTCTCATAAACATATGAGACAACTACCTTAATGACGACTTACTATGCTGTAAGTACTTTAAGCCCCGGACTTTATAGTAAACCACTAGGAGTTCTCATAAACACATGAGACAGCTACCTTAATGGCGAGTTACTATGCTGTAAGTACTTTAAGGTCCGGACTTTATAGTAAACCACTAGGAGTTCTCATAAGCACATGAGACAGCTACCTTATTGGCGACTTACTATGCTGTAAGTACTTTAAGATCCGGGCTTTATAGTTAACCACTAGGAGTTCTCATAAACACATGAGACAACTACCTTAATGACGACTTACTATGCTGTAAGTACTTTAAGACCCGGGCTTTATAGTAAAGCACTAGGAGTTCTCATAAGCACATGAGACAGCTACCTTAATGACGACTTACTATGCTGTAAGTACCTTAAGAACCGGACTTTATAGTAAACCACTAGGAGTTCTCATAAGCACATGAGACAGCTACCTTAATGGCGACTTACTATGCTGTAAGTACTTTAAGACCCGGGCTTTATAGTAAACCACTAGGAATTCTCATACACACATGAGACAAATACCTTAATGGCGACTTACTATGCTGGAAGTACTTTAAGACCCGGACTTTATAGCAAACCACTAGGAGTTCTCATAAACACATGAGACAACTACCTTAATGACGACTTACTAAGCTGTAAGTACTTTAAGGCCCGGGCTTTATAGTTAACCACTAGGAGTTCTCATAAACACATGAGACAACTACCTTAATGACGACTTACTATGCTGTAAGTACTTTAAGACCCGGGCTTTATAGTAAACCACTAGGAGTTCTCATAAACACATGATACAACTACCTTAATGACGACTTACTATTCTGTAAGTACTTTAAGACCCGGGCTTTATAGTTAACCGCTAGGAGTTCTCATAAACACATGAGACAACTACCTCAATGACGACTTACTATGCTGTAAGTACTTTAAGCCCCGGGCTTTATAGTAAACCACTAGGAGTTCTCATAAACACATGAGACAACTAATGACGACTTACTATGCTGTAAGTACTTTAAGGCCCGGGCTTTATATTAAACCACTACGAGTTCTCATAAACACATGAGACAACTACCTTAATGACGACTTACTATTCTGTAAGTACTTTAAGGCCCAGGCTTTATAGTAAACCACTACGAGTTCTCATAAACATATGAGACAACTACCTTAATGACGACTTACTATGCTGTAAGTACTTTAAGCCCCGGGCTTTATAGTAAACCACTAGGAGTTCTCATAAACACATGAGACAACTATCTTAATGACGACTTACTATGCTGTACGTACTTTAAGACCCGGACTTTATAGTAAACCACTAGGAGTTCTCATAAACACATTAGACAACTACCTTAATGACGACTTACTATGCTGTAAGTACTTTAAGACCCGGGCTTTATAGTAAACCACTAGGAGTTCTCATAAACACATGAGACAACTACCTTAATGACGACTTACTATGCTGTAAGTACTTTAAGACCCGGACTTTATAGTAAACCACTAGGAGTTCTCATAAACACATGAGACAACTATCTTAATGACGACTTACTATGCTGTAAGTACTTTAAGACCCGAGCTTTATAGTAAACCACTAGGAGTTCTCATAAACACATTAGACAACTACCTTAATGACGACTTACTATGTTGTAAGTACTTTAAGGCCCGGGCTTTATAGTAAACCACTAGGAGTTCTCATAAACAAATGAGACAACTACCTTAATGACGACTTACTATGCTGTAAGTACTTTAGGACCTGGGCTTTATAGTAAACCACTAGGAGTTCTCATAAACACATGAGACAACTACCTTAATGACGACTTACTATGCTGTAAGTACTTTAAGGCCCGGGCTTTATAGTAAACCACTAGGAGTTCTCATAAACACATGAGACAACTACCTTAATGACGACTTGCTATGCTGTAAGTACTTTAAGGTCCGGGCTTTATAGTAAACCACTAGGAGTTCTCATAAACACATGAGACAACTACCTTAATGACGACTTACTATGTTGTAAGTACTTTAAGGTCCGGGCTTTATAGTAAACCACTAGGAGTTCTCATAAACACATGAGACAGCTACCTTAATGACGACTTACTGTGCTGTAAGTACTTTAAGCCCCGGGCTTTATAGTAAACCACTAGGCGTTCTCATAAACACATGAGACAACTACCTTAATGACGACATACTATGCTGTAAGTACTTTAAGGCCCGGGCTTTATAGTTAACCACTAGGAGTTCTCATAAACACATGAGACAACTACCTTAATGACGACTTACTATGCTGTAAGTACTTTAAGGCCCGGGCTTTATAGTAAACCACTAGGAGTTCTCATAAACACATGAGACAACAACCTTAATGACGACTTACTATGTTGTAAGTACTTTAAGCCCCGGGCTTTATAGTTAACCACTAGGAGTTCTCATAAACACATGAGACAACTACCTTAATGACGACTTACTGTGCTGTAAGTACTTTAAGACCCGGGCTTTATAGTAAACCACTAGGAGTTCTCATAAACACATGAGACAACTACCTTAATGACGACTTACTATGCTGTAAGTACTTTAAGGCCCGGGCTTTATAGTTAACCACTAGGAGTTCTCATAAACACGTCAGACAACTACCTTAATGGCGACTTACTATGCTGTAAGTACTTTAAGGTCCGGACTTTATAGTTAACCACTAGGAGTTCTCATAAACACATGAGACAACTGCCTTAATGACGACTTACTATGCTGTAAGTACTTTAAGGTCCGGACTTTATAGTTCGGACAACTATTAGGTACAATTAATGGAGAAAATTGTTCTTTCACACTAGCCGTGTGTAGGACGCACTATGAAAGAGTAGAGCTAGACTGAAAAATTCAATGCCATAGCCGGGATTTTAACCACGGATGTTCTGGTTTCCATCCAGCCGTTCTAAACCATTGAGTCATTCTCATTTGGAGAATTTAATGTCATGTTGGCACGTTGGCCATAGTAGCTCAATGTTTTAGAGCAGCTGGATGGAAACCAGAAGATCCGTGGTTCAAATCCCGGCTATGGCATGGAATTGTTCCGTGTGGCTCTACGCCTTATATTCATAAATTTCTGTTATAAAATGCATCGATTCAGGTCTTTATTTCTTAAATTGCAGTAGAATTTGGACTAAGAGCTAAATAATGCGGCAACAATCAGCACATAATGCATTTAAACCGGGTTAATTTATGATGTGACAGCCCATTTGACAGGATGTTTATGTTACTATCTGAGAAAAGGCGTATTATGACGTACCGAAAGATGTACTGAATTGGTAAACACAAAACCTGCTACAGGAACTGCTCACTTTCTTAACCGCAAAATAAAAATAGTGTCGGAAGCGTTAAGAGTAGTTTTAAGTCAGCCTTTCCTTTATATTCTAAGAACTAATTTGATTAGGGTCAACGGCCAGCTATGGATAATCGATCGCCAATTATAAGACCACTGAAACCAATGTTGAACTTTTTTAATAAATCATTTAACTTTGGTGTCAGTAATGCTTTTCTTATTCATTGTTGCCGAAAAAATAACATGTAGAGTACACGGAGAAGCTTCGAGAATACAGTGCGATCCATAAAAACCTGAACCATTTCAATAGTCCATAACTTTTGAACCAATAATAGGACACACGTACAAATTTGGGAGAATATAATGCACAATTGGGAGATTACATTACGCTATTTACATCTCAGAGAAAATGTTGGAAGTGTACACCAGCATTTTTTTAAAAAATTTACGTCCTCCAACGTTAAGTAATATCGGACATAAATGAAATGTGTGAAATGATGTTCAAATGAGTCCGGGGTCCATGGAGCTTAGAGCTATCCGACACTTGTCTTTCAGGATAAGGGAAACCCCGGAAGGAAACTTATCTATGTAACAGACCCTAACCGAGATTCGAAGTCGGGACCTCTTGAACGTGAGCCAGACACGCTACCATCTACGCTACTGAGGCGGGCGTCCACCCGCATCTATACATGTTTGAACTCATCTCACCATATTCTCTGAAGTTTTACGGAGAGTATCCTCGCCAATATTACTTATTTGGCTTCGAGTGTATTCCTTGAGAACATCAATTGTCCATGGCCTGTTCTTGTACAATCTATTTTTGGATACCTCCGCAAGAAAAAATCCGATGAGGTTGGGTTAGGGGATCTGGGAGGCCACACACATTTTGAAATTATTCGATTATCAAAGAAACTGGTTATAAGTTTCATGGTGTCATTAGATGTATGGCACGATACTCCATCTTGGTGGAAATCACCTTCTCTATTCGATATCATCCAGCTGCTCCACAAATGTCTTGAAGATACTCATATAAACCTCAGTGTCTACAGTCGTATCAGTGTTGTCTATTCTCCAAGAGCCACTGAGATAAAAGAAATTTCTACATTCTACGAGCTTTCAGAGGGAAAGTAGGGCCTATTGAAGTGGTTCAAGTTTATATGGATCACACTATAGAAAATACGTGGACTACGCATCTATATTCAAACCCTTTATCATTTTTTAATCATCATATGCAGCACTTGTTTTCAATGCAATATTTTCCATAAAATTTGTCTATACAACCTATATGTCATGGTTAAATAACTTTAAAGGAGGCCTCAATAACCATTGCGGAGCCTGCACAAGTTTTGAAGCATTTGGGTTCCAGCAGTTCGGGAGGCAGGGTTGACCCAGTACAATTGGAGCAGTCCATTTATTTCACAAGCGATGATTGGGGAAGTCGTCGCCTGACCTTCACGCACAAACCTAATGAGGATGACTGACCTAAGATCGTCGTCAGTTGACATTCGGCCTTGGCAAGGAGCTATAAATGAGCCAGCGCTGCTGGTTGCAAAACCTCCACTTCCACAGCTGCGTACAAGCTGCCATTAACATACACAAATGAAAATTCATTAAACTCAATGAACTTTTGGCACTGCCTGTACACTAGTTTGTAGTTCTCGCTTTTGGAACAACTATTATTTTTATAATATAGTTACTTATAAAGAAGAGAATAGTTACATATATTTGTTTCCTTCGTAATCGGGAAGGTTTTAAAGTGACTGACGCTGAACGACTTACTCGCGAAGAAGTTGAAAATATAACACAACAAGACTGCCAAAACTGCGTGAGAGATGCAAGGAGACGACTTTTGGAAGGAAATATCACCTGACACAACTTTGGAGGTTGGCCCTGTAGCTCAGACGGTAGAGCACTTGCCTGCCATGCGAGAGGTCCTGGGTTCGATTCCCGACTAGTGAAATGTGTAGTGTTTAACGCCCGCTTTTACGTCATACGGCACCGCAGGAGATGACACTGATGATACGTGAGATGAAGGTGGAGCACCGGTGGAATGAGATGGCGGGGGTAACTGGAAAATCCGGGAAAAACCTGCCCCACTGCCGTGCTGTACACCGCAAATCTCACTTTGCGGTCGCCTGGGATCGAACCAGGACCGCCTTGGTGAGAGACAAGTGGTCTAACCACTGAGCCACGGGGCGGCCTTCACGACTAGAGTTGACAATTTTTCTCCGACCAAGATAACTCCTCTTTTTCCCCAGGGTCTGGAAATATGCATACAGTGTGAATGTGCACTTTATCTATTGATACAAATCAACTATTACGAGTTAACACCTTCGATATGTTCCAAAGAAGAACAGCCGCCGATATTACCATTGTAGTTAAAGGCGAAGTATAAATGTGTGCGTGATCCAATGATTGAAACTTCACGAATACGAGTTAACACCTTCGATATGTTCCAAAGGAGAACAGCCGCCGATATGACCATTGTAGTTAAAGGCGGGGTATAAATGTGTACGTGATCTAATGATTGAAACTTCACGAATACGAGTTAACACCTTCGATATGTTCCAAAGGAGAACAGCCGCCGATATGACCATTGTAGTTAAAGGCGGGGTATAAATGTGTACGTGATCTAATGATTGAAACTTCACGAATACGAGTTAACACCTTCGATATGTTCCAAAGGAGAACGGCCGCCGATATGACCATTGTAGTTAAAGGTGTGGTATAAATGTGTACGTGATCTAAAGATTAAAACTTCACGAATACGAGTTAACACCTTCGATATTTTCCAAAGGAGAACGGCCGCCGATATGACCATTGTAGTTAAAGGTGTGGTATAAATGTGTACGTGATCTAAAGATTAAAACTTCACGAATACGAGTTAACACCTTCGATATGTTCCAAAGGAGAACGGCCGCCGATATGACCATTGTAGTTAAAGGTGTGGTATAAATGTGTACGTGATCTAATGATTGAAACTCAACTAATACGAGTTAACACCTTCGATATGTTCCAAAGGAGAACGGCCGCCGATATGACCATTGTAGTTAAAGGCGGGGTATAAATGTGTACGTGATCTATTGATTAAAGCCAAACAAATACGAGTTAACACCTTCGATATGTCCCAAAGGAGAACGGCCGCCGATATGACCATTGTAGTTAAAGGTGGGATACAAATGTGTACGTGATCTAATGATTAAAGCCAAACAAATACGAGTTAACACCTTCGATATGTTCCAAAGGAGAACGGCCGCCGATATGACCATTGCAGTTAAAGGCGGGGTGTAAATGTCTACGTGATCTAATGATTAAAACCCAACAAATACGAGTTAACACCTTCGATATGTTCCAAAGGAGAACGGCCGCCAATATGACCATTGTAGTTAAAGACGGGGTATAAATGTGTACGTGATCTAATGATAAAACTCAACTAATACGAGTTAACACCTTCGATATGTTCCAAAGGAGAACGGCCACCGATATGACCATTTTAGTTAAAGGCGAGGTATAAATGTGTACGTGACCTAATGATTAAAACACAACGAATACGAGTTAACACCTTCGATATGTTGCAAAGAAGAACGACCGCCGATATGACCATTGGAGTTAAAGGCGAGGTATAAATGTGAACGTGATCTAATGATTAAAACCCAACGAATACGAGTTAACACCTTCGATATGTTCCAAAGGAGAACGGCCACCGATATGACCATTGTAGTTAAAGGCGAGGTATAAATGTGTACGTGACCTAATGATTAAAACCCAACGAATACGAGTTAACACCTTCGATATGTTCCAAAGGAGAACGTCCGCCGATATGACCATTGTAGTTAAAGGCGAGGTATAAATGTGTACGTGATGTAATGATTAAAACCCAACGAATACGAGTTAACACCTTCGATATGTTCCAAAGGAGAACGGCCGCCGATATGACCATTGTAGTTAAAGGCGGGGTATAAATGTGTACGTGATCTAATGACTAAAACTCAACTAATACGAGTTAACACCTTCGATATGTTCCAAAGGAGAACGGCCGCCGATATGACCATTGTAGTTAAAGGCGGAGTATAAATGTGTACGTGATCTAATGATTAAAACTCAACTAATACGAGTTAACACCTTCGATATGCTCCAAAGGAGAACGACCGCCGATATGACCATTGTAGTTAAAGGCGGGGTATAAATGTGTACGTGATCTAATGATTAAAACCCAACGAATACGAGGTAACATCTTCGATATGTTCTAAAGGAGAACGGCTGCCGATATGACCATTGCAGTTAAAGGCGAGGTATAAATGTGTACGTGATCTAATGATTAAAACCCAACGAATACGAGTTAACACCTTCGATATGTTCCAAAGGAGAACGGCCGCCGATATGATCATTGTAGTTAAAGGCGGGGTATAAATGTGTACGTGATCTAATAATTAAAACCCAACGAATACGAGTTAACACCTTCGATATGCTGCAAAGGAGAACGGCCGCAGATACGACCACTTCAGTTAAGAGGCAGAGTATAAATGAAAGAAGAAAAGCCGGAGCCTATCATTTTGAAGTTGCAAGTTTCCGACGATGAACATAGTGACAATGATGAATTGTCTCTTGCGAAGTAATTTTGATTACTAACAGTACAGGACAATGTACATCGGCGGTGGACACTTTCAGGATCTCCTTTAAAAACATGGTTAACTAAAGCATTTGATAGTAGTTTTAAAACTGTTGGAAGGTATCATCCGCACCTTTCTGTGATAGTGGCAGAAGGCAACGAGCGCTGAGCTCGTGGAAAGGCAAAAAAACCGAGCACCCGGTTCCACCATTTTTGGGCCACTCGGTATATAGAGGTTTCACTCCTAAACAAGTTATGCTGTAAGACTTGATAAGTAGAGTCCAAAAATGTAATCTATATTACAAATAAATGTTAATATATCCCTCTTTCACCTTGTTTTGCTGATCTTTTTATGAGTTATTCTCGAAATGCAAGTCACTAAAGCATCCCCTTTGATTTTTAAAACCTGGTTAGATATGTTGATGACACTTTTGATGTTGTTCCTGTTAAACAAATTAACAATGCTTTAAAATTACAAAATGTGTAGGGGCCGCGCCGTGGCTCAGTGGTTAGACCGCTTGGTTCTCACCAAGGTGGCCCGGGTTCGATCCCAGGCGACCGCAAAGTGAGATTCGTGGTGGACAACACGGCGCTGGGGCGGGTTTTCTCCAGGATCTCCGGTTTCCCCCGCCATCTCATTCCACCGGTGCTCCATCTTCATCTCATGTATCATCAGTGTCACCGCCTGCGGTGCCGTATGTAGTAAAAGTGGGCGTTAAACACTACACATTTCATTTTTAAATGTGTAGGATAAAGCTATAAACTGCACATTAGAAACTGAAATTAATGGACATCTTCCTTTTCTGGATTTGAAGATATGAAATAAAAATAAATTCGATTTTGGTATTTATATGAAGTCTACTGAAACCGTTAATTCCATAAAAAGTAAAAGTTTTAACTCTTTTTCACATTAATTTGCTGATTTTAATACTTTCATTTATAGATCAATACATATACCCCTGAATAAAGAAGAATTTGATAAAGAATATAAACATATTATTAATACTGCTTTATTTAATTGTTTTAATAAACACTTTATACCAAAGAAGACTGAAAAATTTTAAATAAAAAACTTAATGACATTTCTACCCTTTAAAATAAAAACTATTATAATTTTTAAAAAATTGCTTTTCATTTTCAATTTTTTTAAAAAGTTGGTATAACTTTAGTTCCTCAAAATAAATATAGTATTAAAACTTTACTACATTTCTATAAAAAAGATAAAATTCCTAATAATATAAAATGTGGTATTTATCACTTTAATTGTTTAGATTGGAAAGACAAAACGTAATTTGTAAACCAGAATGAAGGAACATTTTCATAACAAACTGATAAATCAGCCGTAGATCACTTTCAGCCTTGAAATAAATCTCGTATCCTGAAAGATAAATGTCAGGTAACTCTAAGCTCCATGGACCCTGGGCTCATTTGAGCATCATTTCACCCATTCCATTCATCGTCCGATAAGACAACGTTGGAGGACGTAAATTACAAAATAATAATACTCTATAAAGACTTTACGTGTCAAGCTGTCAACGCTTCCTAACTATGTTGGAGTCGCGATTGCTTTTGGAACCCAATGAATACGCTATTAAAGAAATACAGATATATTCATTATTGAATGAAGATGTCAAATTGTCCACAGAACCGCGGATGTTCCCCAATAAATTTGTTTTTGCTCTCTTTCTCCTGAATTGCTTGGGGAAGTGGTGCTTCCAGGACCTTAACGCACGCTTGGTGTATAGCCAAGTTTTGGGTGGAATTGAATACTTCCACTTAGAATGAAGTAAAAGTGGAAAGAAAAATAAAATGGTACATAGAAAGAGGTATAAGATGTGGATTTTCTTATGTTAAACTTCAAGTTGCCAAACAATGCCACAGTTGTGCTGGAACCTGTCCGCTATTTGTTGCTCGTCTAGCAGACGCGGGAACATTTGAAAGAGAGAGGTTCCATGCAGGGTCACGTCCATGACCTTCATGACGAACAGCTGCCACGAAACATACATCAACCCGTTCAAACAAAATGCTTGTTATACTAATATAATGGTAACATGAAGATCTTTGGTAACCTGATACACCAACAAACACTTAACCTCAATTTTTGATCTCCTCTGTGTCAGTATACGCCTTACTGTCTTCTTTTGTCAACTCCATGAATAAGTCTGCACTCATATCCATTAACTGTAATACTAGCCCGGTTTAAACCGCAAAAACGTTGTGACATTCAGTGTCATGCTACCCATATGTATACAACTACAGCTTGTAATTAGCAAACAGCTGTGATAAGATTCTACATTACGATTTGGAATGTCATTATACCAATCCAATGATGCCTTCCACACCAAAGTTTTAATCCCCAAAATATTTCACACAGTCGTTATATATCTGCACAAATCACCTAACAACCAAATTTATTAAAAATCATTGCCGCCTCAATCCTACCTCCACAAATAGAGGAGCTTTGCCATTACGTAGCTGACCTGAAAAACCTCGAAAGATAGCCAATCATCCGGTGAGAGAATGCATCATGTACCCAGGAGATCGACCAGCTGTATGAAGTTCAGTCCGCCAGTGGTATAGAAAACTGAGGCAGTCCGGCTGAACATTTCCAACGCCTTGTTGTTGCAGTTTAGGCGCAATAAATCAGAGCTTTGGCGCCAATTAATTATTGTAGATCGAACTTTGAAACACTATTATACGCCCGAAACAAAAATGTAGCACTAAGAGTGCACTGCAAAGGAGTAAACGGCTAAAAAATAAAAAAAAAAAAAAAAAAAGCTTCTTCGGCTGGGAAAGTGATGACTGTTTTCTGGAATAGTCATGGAGTTATTTTAATAGATTATCTTTAAAAAGGAAAAACCATTACAGGAACATACCACGCATCATTATTTGACAGACTGAAAACGGCCACAGTTGCAGAAAAAGAAAACCCTGTTTTATCACCATAACGCACCGTCTAACACCTCAGCGTTTGCAATGGCGAAAATCCACGAATTACATTTTGAACTGCTTCACTCATCAGATCTAGCCCCAAGGGAATTCTTCTTGTTCCCTCATCTGAAAACCGCGCTCGGAGGACGGAGATTTTTGTCAAATGAAGAGGCAAATCACCTTCGTGAACAATTATTTTCAGAGAAAAACGCCGAGTACTATTTGGCGGGTTACAGAGATGGGAGCATCGCTGGGAGAAGTGTGTAGAGTTACAAGGAGACTATGTTGAAAAACGCCGAGTACTATTTGGACGTGTTACAGAGATGGGAGCATCGCTGGAAGAAGTGTGTAGAGTTACAAGGAGACTATGTTGAAAAACGCCGAGTACTATTTGGACGGGTTACAGAGATGGGAGCATCGCTGGGAGAAGTGTGTAGACTTACAATGAGACTATGTTGAAAAACGCCGAGTAATATTTGGGCGGGTTACAGAGGTGGGGGCATCGCTGGGAGAAGTGTGTAGAGTTACAAGGAGACTATGTTGAAAAACGCCGAGTACTATTTGGACGGGTTACAGAGATGGGAGCATCGCTGGGAGAAGTGTGTAGACTTACAATGAGACTATGTTGAAAAACGCCGAGTAATATTTGGGCGGGTTACAGAGGTGGGGGCACCGCTGGGAGAAGTGTGTAGAGTTACAAGGAGACTATGTTGAAAAACGCCGAGTACTATTTGGACGGGTTACAGAGATGGGAACATCGCTGGGAGAAGTGTGTAGAGTTACAAGGAGACTATGTTGAAAAACGCCGAGTACTACTTGGGCGGGTTACAGAGATGGGAACATCGCTGGGAGAAGTGTGTAGAGTTACAAGGAGACTATGTTGAAAAACGCCGAGTACTATTTGGACGGGTTACAGAGATGGGAGCATCGCTGGGAGAAGTGTGTAGACTTACAATGAGACTATGTTGAAAAACGCCGAGTAATATTTGGGCGGGTTACAGAGGTGGGGGCACCGCTGGGAGAAGTGTGTAGAGTTACAAGGAGACTATGTTGAAAAACGCCGAGTACTATTTGGACGGGTTACAGAGATGGGAACATCGCTGGGAGAAGTGTGTAGAGTTACAAGGAGACTATGTTGAAAAACGCCGAGTACTACTTGGGCGGGTTACAGAGATGGGAACATCGCTGGGAGAAGTGTGTAGAGTTACAAGGAGACTATGTTGAAAAACGCCGAGTACTATTTGGGCGGGTTACAGAGATGGGAACATCGCTGGGAGAAGTGTGTAGAGTTACAAGGAGACTATGTTGAAAAACGCCGAGTAATATTTGGGCGGGTTACAGAGATGGGAACATCGCTGGGAGAAGTGTGTAGAGCTACAAGGAGACTATGTTGAAAAACGCCGAGTACTATTTGGACGGGTTACAGAGATGGGAACATCGCTGGGAGAAGTGTGTAGAGTTACAAGGGACTATGTTGAAAAACGCCGAGTACTATTTGGACGGGTTACAGGGATGAGAACATCGCTGGGAGAAGTGTGTAGAGTTACAAGGAGACTATGTTGAAAAACGCCGAGTACTATTTGGACGGGTTACAGAGATGGGAGCATCGCTGGGAGAAGTGTTTTTTTATTTATATTTTTATTTCTTTGTTTTTTTTTTTTTAATTTTACGTCCTCCAACGTTAAGTCACATCGGACGATAAATGGAATGGGTGAAATGATGCTCAAATGAGCCCAGGGTCCATGGAGCTTAGAGTTACCCAGCATTTATCCTTCAGGATAAGGAAAACCCCGGAAAAAACCTTACCCAGGTAACTCACCCTGACCGAGAGTCAAACTTGGGACCTCTTAGAACGTGAGGCAGGCACACTACCACCACGCTGCGGAGGCGGGCTGGGAGGAGTGTGTAGAGTTACAAGGCGACTGTGTTGGAAAATAGAAAATAAACTTCTTAAAAGAATTTCTTGTATCTTTATTAGTTTGGAAAATGTTTTGCCCACCCTCGTATGCAAACGTTAACCTACAAATGGCTTGTATGGAAAGATGATTAATTTCCAATAAGTTATCGACAATACTAGATCATATACATTTTAAACTACCTTTAAACCCAGTCAGTTTAATGTTATCCAAAACACTTAAACGGTAAAGGTAGAACGTGTTGAAATGTGTAATTCCTGACCCATCCTCGGTTATTAAAGCAGCGCTTTTCGCACCGTGGCGGCTGTCTGTTGCTGTAGAATTAATGAGGAACAAGCCAGAGGTGGACTTCTACGTCTACCAACAAGACATGTGCTAGTCACGGGTACATGACAGATGAAAGGTACGCTCCATCCCTGCTCAGCGCTTTAAGGTTGTAAAGTCCGACCTCTGTGTTAACTTCGTTGAAACATTCAGAGGCGAGAGGAAATGTGAGCATTTTTGTCTTACATATTGTTTCAGACACCGTAAAACTTTACAACTGGATTCGCTGTCCCGTTAGTCGTTGCGGCTTATTGCCTGGCATTTTGTAGGGTAATTGAGAGGGTTGGTTGGGGGGAAATATCCTTCTTTCTAACTCTCCTTGCCCTGAAGATGAAATGTCACATAGTCACAGAATCTTCTTCGTTGCTGTTTTTCATCTTTGTTTGAATATCGCTGGATACCTGATACAAGGAAGATATGGTTAAACTAAGATGACACTGGAAATTAATTGTTCTTTCTCACTAGCTGTGTGTAGGACGCACTATGAAAGGGTAGAGCGAGACTGAAATATTCAATGCCATAGCCGGGACCTGAACCACGGATCTTCTGGTCTCCGTCCAGCCGCTATAAACCCTTGAGCTACAATGGCCAATGTGCCAACATGACATTAAATTCTCCAACTGACTCTTGTTTTTCCCGGTAAACCACTAGGAGATCTCATAAACAAATGAAACAACTACCTTAATGACGACTTACTATGCTGTAAGTACTTTAAGGCCCGGGCTTTATAGTAAACCACTAGGAATTCTCATAAACACATGAGACAACTACCTTAATGACGACTTACTATGCTGTAAGTACTTTAAGGCCCGGGCTTTATAGTAAACCACTAGGAGTTCTCATAAACACATGAGACAACTACCTTAATGACGACTTGCTATGCTGTAAGTACTTTAAGGCCCGGGCTTTATAGTTAACCACTAGGAGTTCTCATAAACAAATGAGACAACTACCTTAATGACGACTTACTATGCTGTAAGTACTTTAAGACCCGGACTTTATAGTAAACCACTAGGAGTTCTCATAAACACATGAGACAACTACCTTAATGACGACTTACTATGCTGTAAGTACTTTAAGGCCCGGGCTTTATATTAAACCACTAGGAGTTCTCATAAACAAATGAGACACTAACCTTAATGACGACTTACTATGCTGTAAGTACTTTAAGGCCCGGGCTTTATAGTAAACCACTAGTAATTCTCATAAACACATGAGACAACTACCTTAATGACGACTTGCTATGCTGTAAGTACTTTAAGGCCCGGGCTTTATAGTAAACCACTAGGAGTCCTCTTAAACACATGAGACGACTACCTTAATGACGACTTACTATGCTGTAAGTACTTTAAGGCCCGGGCTTTATAGTAAACCACTAGGAGTTCTCAGAAACACACGAGACAACTACCTTAATGACGACTTACTATGCTGTAAGTACTTTAAGGCCCGGGCTTTATAGTAAACCACTAGGAGTTCTCATAAACACATGAGACAACTACCTTAATGACGACTTACTATGCTGTAAGTACTTTAAGGCCCGGGCTTTATAGTAAACCACTAGGAGTTCTCATAAACACATGAGACAACTACCTTAATGACGACTTACTATGCTGTAAGTACTTTAAGGCCCGGGCTTTATAGTTAACCACTAGGAGTTCTCATAAACACTTGAGACAACTACCTTAATGACGACTTGCTATGCTGTAAGTACTTTAAGGCCCGGGCTTTATAGTTAACCACTAGGAGTTCTCACAAACACATGAGACAACTACCTTAATGACGACTTACTATGCTGTAAGTACTTTAAGACCTGGACTTTATAGTAAACCACTAGGAGTTCTCATAAACACATGAGACAACTATCTTAATGACGACTTACTATGCTGCAAGTACCTTAAGACCCGGACTTTATAGTAAACCACTAGGAGTTCTCATAAACACATGAGATAACTACCTTAATGACGACTTACTATGCTGCAAGTACCTTAAGACCCGGACTTTATAGTAAACCACTAGGAGTTCTCATAAACACATGAGACAACTACCTTAATGACGACTTACTATGCTGTAAGTACTTTAAGACCCGGGCTTTATAGTAAACCTCTAGGAGTTCTCATAAACACATGCGACAACTACCTTAATGACGACTTACTATGCTGTAAGTACTTTAAGACCCGGACTTTATAGTAAACCACGAGGAGTTCTCATAAACACATGAGACAACTACCTTAATGACGACTTACTGTGCTGTAAGTACTTTAAGACCCGGGCTTTATAGTAAACCTCTAGGAGTTCTCATAAACACATGAGATAACTACCTTAATGACGACTTACTATGCTGTAAGTACTTTAAGACCCGGACTTTATAGTAAACCACTAGGAGTTCTCATAAACACATGAGACAACTACCTTAATGACGACTTACTGTGCTGTAAGTACTTTAAGACCCGGGCTTTATAGTAAACCTCTAGGAGTTCTCATAAACACATGCGACAACTACCTTAATGACGACTTACTATGCTGTAAGTACTTTAAGACCCGGACTTTATAGTAAACCACGAGGAGTTCTCATAAACACATGCGACAACTACCTTAATGACGACTTACTATGCTGAAAGTACTTTAAGACCCGGGCTTTATAGTAAACCTCTAGGAGTTCTCATAAACACATGCGACAACTACCTTAATGACGACTTACTATGCTGAAAGTACTTTAAGACCCGGGCTTTATAGTAAACCACTAGGAGTTCTCATAAACACATGAGACAACTACCTTAATGACGACTTACTATGCTGTAAGTACTTTAAGGCCCTGGTTTTATTAAAGTACTTACAGCATAGTAAGCCGTAGTAACTTCTCCTAACTTCCACAAAAGTTACAGGTTCACATTTGAAAAATACTACGTCACTGACTGTTAAATCCTGCTCAAAAATCAGCCCTGAAGTTTTCTCCTAACAGGATATCGGCAATTTGACAAGCTGTTTGGTTTCCTTCATAACACAAGGCCACCATACTACCGCAGCATAAGTGATGGAGGGCCTGATGATGGATACATAGAGCCAATTAACCACTCGTGCTTTAACTCCCCAGCTCACACCAGCGGCCCTCCGATGGGCCCAAAACTGCATACAGAAAGTAACTGTACAGACATTTTATACAACTGAGCAGTGAGGAATCAGAAACGTAAGAAGATTGCTCTTTTCTTACCCAAACATTTCGTCTCGTAAATTAAGGCCGAAGAATTAATCAACGTAATAATATTATATCGTCAGATATATTATACGATTTCAGCATACCCGGAAGACGGGAACAATGTATACTCCCGAAACGTTGGTACGTCACATGTACACCTGGCCGAGAGAACTTGGAAAACTCACGCCGCCAGGAAAGCTACAGCTCCCAC
Source organism: Mantis religiosa (assembly GCA_030765055.1). NCBI lineage: Eukaryota > Metazoa > Arthropoda > Insecta > Mantodea > Mantidae > Mantis > Mantis religiosa. The sequence continues at coordinate 206,203,169 of CM060952.1, read as the reverse complement.
AAATACTTCTGTTCAGCATTATACCTATGGAGCAGTTAATACTGTTGCATCACAATTTATAAAAATAGTTTAAATATTTTCACTTCCTGGATTGCATTTAGAAGTTACTTCTTAGACATGCGTGGAATACAATTGCTGCAACATACCTTTCTAGACGGGAGTGCAGATTCACAGCACGTCTTGGCCTTCTCATGCACTAATTGATTGCAGAGTTGTGACTTCCGTTGCCTCCTGTAATAAATCAAAAGTACTGATTGGTTCTCTCATATCACAGCTGCTAAATATAGAGTAGCCAAACACACACAGCTCAAACAGAACCAGCAAATCTTTTCAAGTACGTAGAGCTTATTTAAAACCGTTTTCTCATGATACCAGGTAATAAACTTCCAATATTGGTAGCAATTGTGTGCACAAAGTTTAAAATATGTTAAATTAAACAAATGGGATAATATTTGTAATGTATATACTCATTCAGGATTGGAACTTCATTGTTCTTTCAAATTGGCCGTGTGTAGGCTCAAGTATGGAAAGGTAGAGTCAGATTGAAAAATCCAATGCCACAGCAGGAATTTGAACCACGGATCGTCTGGTCTCTGCCCAGCTTCTCTAAACCATTGAGCTACTATGGCAAACGTGCCAATTGTCATTAAATTCTCCAACTGACTCGTGTTTTTCCGGTAAACCAATAGGAGTTCTCATAAACACATCGGACAACTACCTTAATGGCGACCTACAGCATGTAAGTACATTAAGGTCCGGGCTTTATAGTTAACCACTATTAGGTCAATTAATCTTCTTTCGCACTGGTCGTGTGTAGGCCAAAGTATGGAAAGATAGAGTCAGATTGAAAAATTCAATGCCATAGCCGGGATTTGAACCACGGATCCTCTGGTCTCCCTCCAGTCGCTCTAACCATTGATTTACTTTGGCCAACGTGGCAACATGACATTAAATTCTCCTACTGACTCATGTTTTCCCGATAAGCCACTTAGGAGTTCTCATAAACACCGAAACAACTGCCTTATTGGTGACTTACAACGTGTAAGACGAAATTCTTGAGAGGGATCATCTTTGGTCTAGCCGTCTGGATTTTTTGAGAGCATTCCGGAATGTGAGTAATCAGGGTGAGTCAGTCCGTAATTGGACGCCTGCGCGTGAACAGCTGTGTGAGCTTTGTTTGTGGCCGATGATCTTGCAAGTTGTATTGTTTATGGGACGTAGTTCTGGACTGTCAAATTGATTTCTGCGGAAATAGAGAGCAGTTTTAGGTGTTTGCAACCTGGACGATTTATATCACGAACCTACAAAGTCACATGTGGTGTCAGGAGTGGGATTTAAACTCACACCCACAGTTAAAGAGAAAAACGCAGAGTACTATTTGAACCGGTTAAAGAATAGGGAACATCGCTGGGCTAAGTGTGTAGAGATACAAGGAGACTATGTTGAAAAACGCCGAGTACTATTTGGACGGGTTACAGAGATGGGAACATCGCTGGGAGAAGTGTGTAGAGATACAAGGAGACTATGTTGAAAAACGCCGAGTACTATTTGGACGGGTTACAGAGATGAGAGCATCGCTGGGAGAAGTGTGTAGAGTTACAAGGAGGCTTTGTTGAAAAACGGCGAGTACTATTTGGACGAGTTACAGAGATGGGAGTATCGCTGAGAGAAGTGTGTAGAGTTACAAGGAGACTATGTTGAAAAACGGCGAGTACTACTTGGACGGGTTACAGAGATGAGAGCATCTCTGGGACAAGTGTGTAGAGTTACAAGGAGACTATGTTGGAAAACGCCGAGTACTATTTATCGGGCACAGAGATGGAAGCATCACTGGGAGAAGTGTGTAGAGTTACAAGGAGACTATGTTGAAAAACGCCGAGTACTATTTGGTCGGGTTACAGAGATGGGAGCATAGCTGGTTGAATTGTATAGAGTTACAAGAAGACTATTTTGAAAAACGCCGAGTACTATTTGGAAGGGTGACTGAGATGGGTGCATCTCTAGGAGAAGTGTGTAGAGTTACAAGGAGACTATGTTGAAAAACGCCGAGTACTATTTGGACGGGTTACAGAGATGAGAACATCGCTGGGAGAAGTGTGTAGAGTTACAAGGAGACTATGTTAAAAAACGTCGAGTACTATTTGGACGGGTTACAGAGATGAGAACATCGCTGGGAGAAGTGTGTAGAGTTACAAGGAGACTATGTTAAAAAATGCCGAGCACTATTTGGACGGGTTACAGAGATGAGAACATCGCTGGGAGAAGTGTGTAGAGTTACAAGGAGACTATGTTAAAAAACGTCGAGTACTATTTGGACGGGTTACAGAGATGAGAACATCGCTGGGAGAAGTGTGTAGAGTTACAAGGAGACTATGTTGGAAAACGCCGAGTACTATTTATCGGGCACAGAACTGGAAGCATCACTGGGAGAAGTGTGTAGAGTTACAAGGAGACTATGTTGAAAAACGCCGAGTACTATTTGGTCGGGTTACAGAGATGGGAGCATAGCTGGTTGAATTGTATAGAGTTACAAGGAGACTATTTTGAAAAACGCCGAGTACTATTTGGAAGGGTGACTGAGATGGGTGCATCTCTAGGAGAAGTGTGTAGAGTTACAAGGAGACTATGTTGAAAAACGCCGAGTACTATTTGGTCGGGTTACAGAGATGGGAGCATAGCTGGTTGAATTGTATAGAGTTACAAGGAGACTATTTTGAAAAACACCGAGTACTATTTGGAAGTGTGACTGAGATGGGTGCATCTCTAGGAGAAGTGTGTAGAGTTACAAGGAGACTATGTTGAAAAACGCCGAGTACTATTTGGACGGGTTACAGAGATGAGAACATCGCTGGGAGAAGTGTGTAGAGTTACAAGGAGACTATGTTAAAAAACGTCGAGTACTATTTGGACGGGTTACAGAGATGAGAACATCGCTGGGAGAAGTGTGTTGAGTTACAAGGAGCCTATGTTAAAAAATGCCGAGCACTATTTGGACGGGTTACAGAGATGAGAACATCGCTGGGAGAAGTGTGTAGAGTTACAAGGAGACTATGTTAAAAAACGTCGAGTACTATTTGGACGGGTTACAGAGATGAGAACATCGCTGGGAGAAGTGTGTAGAGTTACAAGGAGACTATGTTAAAAAACGTGGAGTACTATTTGGACGGGTTACAGAGATGTGAGCATCGCTGGGAGAAGTGTGTAGAGTTACAAGGTGACTATGTTGAAAAACGTCGAGTACTATTTGGATGGGTTACAGAGATGGGAACATCACTGGGAGAAGTGTGTAGAGCTACCAGGAGACTATGTTGAAAAACGCCGAGTATTATTTGGACGTGTTACAGAGATGAGAGCATCGCTGAGAGAAGTGTGTAGAGCTACAAGGAGACTATGTTGAAAAACGTCGAGTACTATTTGGACAGGTTACAGAGATGGGAACATCGCTGGGAGAAGTGTGTAGAGTTACAAGGAGACTATGATGAAAAACGTCGAGTACTATTTAACGGTCACAGAGATGGAAGCATTGCTGGGAGAAGTGTGTAGATTTAGGAGACTAAAAATGTCTTGTATGTTTATTAGCTCAGAAACTTTTCATACCACTTGCGTATAAACGATTTCGGGGAATGAACTTTGCGAAACAAAGTGAAGTGAAAAGTATTAGTACACATTGTTGAATTGATAGAGCTAAACGAATTTTCGGCGACAGTTTAACTGGCTTATTGAGTGAAGGTTAATAATTGAAGTAGCAGTATGCAAAATGGACAATACGCTGTCCCACTGAACAAGAAATCACATCATGAACACTTTTTCTCACTGCCAATGGCTGAGAATTCTATTGTTTTCAGGATCTACTAATCTGATATTGTAGTCCGCTAATTGCTTTTAGCTAGCAAGCTAGCACACTTGACCGATGTTATCACACGTACAGTCTGTTTTAACCTGGTAATAAGAAATGAGAAATAAAGGGGAAAGATAAGAGTGGTAGGGGAGCAAGAGACTACAAGTGCACTCTTAGGTAGTCACATACACAACGCAATGCCACTTATTACACCCACAGAAAGGACCCCACTTCTCTTAGGCAAGTGAGTCGGTCAGTGCTGTTGTGCATTTTGTTTCAGGAACAGGGGACCGTCACTACGTGTTATAATAAATGCAACTGAAGGCCTGACTGCAATAAACATAAGGCTGGTTAGTACACGTAGTGTCTTGGTATTTCACGCGTGTGATGTTGCCACGCACTAAGAATAACAGGGAACTCAGACACGCTCCCCTGATCCACGACTGGTCGGCATGTCCTTGACACAAAATGCTCCCGCTCCATTTTCTCACGTAAGTGGACTATGGCAAACCGTGGTATAGTTTCAATGTGTGCATTATTTGGGAGAATAACTCTTAATGTAGTTTACGTTATGTTTTATTACATCCCTCCAGCAGTTAATGATATATATATTCTTTCTAATTACATTTATTTATATAGTTTATTTTACTTACGTATATGAGAGATCCATTCGTAAAGAAGGTATGCATCAACGGCTGAAAACTGGGAAATAAATACTGCAGGTCAGGGTACATGAAGTAAATGCAGGAAGGACCATACAGCATCTTTTATACATTTTAAAAGTGCATTGTCCATTTTGTGACTTATTGTGCGTCGAAATCTACAGAGGTTGAGTCTGTTCCAAGCAATAGTGCATTCTACTAGTGGCGGCTGGTGGGTTAAATTATTGGTGGTGCACAAATGAAAAATAAAATGCAGAGTAGTAGTGACTCACCTATTTATACAGATTCTCTGCTCTCCTCTCCTTCGACCTAGCGAATCTATCGATAACTTTTGCGTTGAAGTCGCTGATCTTCATAACAATATCTCTCTCAATTGAAAGCACTGCTAATGCTGACAGTCGGTTTTGTGACATTGTGTTCCTAAGGAAAGTTTTTTTTTTTTTCTTTTCAAAGTTGAGAAACATCATTCTGCTTCAGCGGTAGACATTGGCATGGTTAACAGTACTCGGAGGAGTTTGACATATTCGCTGAATGTAGTAGATAAATTGTTTTCCATAATGAAGTCCATCAAGCACAAAGAGCCGGACATTGCACGAAATTCCTCTCGACTGTAAATTACAGTCAGTTCTCTACGAATTTTTGTTCCAATGATAAAAGAATAGAATCTTATTATTTCTCTAAGGGAATCCTCTGGAAATGTCTTATAAATTTTCTTAATGGAACAAAGTTGAGGCTACCAGATGGCCCGTGAAGTTAAATCTGTCCTTTGCTTCTTTAAGAATGTCATATACTTCAAGAGATTCTCTTCTTCTCACATCATGATCTTCTATTCTTCTCCTCTTAACTGCAGTTTCTTCGTGTTCCTCGATATCCACGCTATTTCTTACCTTTTGCACTTCACTTTCAAATGCGCTTAACTGGGCGATGTGCAAATGTTGCATTGCAGTCTCGTTTCTGCAGCTGATTGTACAAAATGTCCTCATAGGGCAAGATCTTGTGGAAGAAAGACAGCCAGTACACAAAATTATCATCTTTCAAAGCGGCCATAGACCCAGAAGCCTGAACAGGTGTGGCGTTGTTTAACAGAGCTCACTTCTGAATAACCTCCTTGCATTTAATTAAATTCTCCCTGTGTTCGAAAAGCAGAGCACACAGAAGCTAAGCCTGAAGATCACGCCAAGGCCGTTGCTAAGAGTAGGAGGAGCTAGGTTTATAAACCTCCATTTAAGCAATGTATAAGGAGCCACCCACACTTGGGCGAAATCTTAGGTTAACATTTCGCTTCAAAACTAGTGGCTCCTACAGCTAATCACTGTTTATTTCGACTTCTGCGGTCATGAGCAGCTACTGACGATAAGCGTAATTGAAACATGTTTGTATATAAAACAATGCAAACAAGTACATCTTTAATGTGCCAAATGCACCTGTTGTACATTCAGAATCAGTGGGTGTAGCGCAAACCTGCCACCATATGGAGGAACCACCCATGCATTCTACAACTTGACTGATATCACAACTAAGGACTCCATAACTGTAAACTGACACATCAAACTATTTCCTTCCTCTTGGACAACAGGAATCAACCGGCGGGTCTTACGTCACACCGCCAATACCTGTTACCCTGATGTAAGTAGACAATCCTGTGTACTAAGATCAGCTCGGTTGTCCTAAACCGATAAAGGATTATACAAACTAAAGAATACTTGAGATCCTGTTGTATTATCAAGTTTTATCTCAATCCTCTTATCGCAATACTCTAATATGAATGTTATATAAGCACAATAAGTATTTTGCCTTTATATTACAGTATATTTTTAACCAGATTTATTGAAGCCTATTTTACACAGTGGCATATTAGGGTTAGAGTTGATACATAAAAATATACAATTTTAACAAAAATATTTTAAAGCCTAGAAGGAAGAAATGACGTTTTAATCTGATGTCCATTAATTTAAATTATTTCAGACGTTTAAACAATTAGTCTATAAACATCATGAAGTACTTATACTGTTGTGGCTACATTGGCAAAAATGTGAGCGGAGCAGAAAATTCAGTTCCTAGAGAGTCTAGCTTGAATATTAATTCTTGTCTTTCTATCCATAAATTGGAACAACAGAAAAGGAAATGAACCACAGTTTGAATTTCTTCATCACACATGCACTCGGGGTTGGATGTTAAGTGAAAGCGTGATAAGTATTCACCAAATTTACCATGTCCACTTAAAAATTGTGTCAAAACAAAATTTGACATGAGCTTCACATTTTCCTCTGTCATATACACTAGGGAAAAATAATGATTTTGTTAAACTTCCATTTGGAGTTGTTAGCCATTGTTGGTTCCATTCTTCAAGAATATGTTGATGTATTATTCTCCTTACATTAGAAATAGGACATAAAGAGTATGTCACAGGAAGATTGGATTCTGCAGCAATCAGCTCTCTCGTTACCTAAAATTCCACTGTGTCCTTTAAGCCATCCCATGCAAATATGTCCTGGATGGTTTTGAAGCAATGTTCTGATTTCATGTGCTAATCAATTTAAATTGTATTTATCATTAATAGCGAGTAGAGCTGATTGTGAATCACTGTTCCCATTAACGGTACACCATTTTATAGCTTCTTTAATTGCTAAGAGCTCCGACTGGAATACAGAACATTCAGGTGACAATTTAAACATGGAGAGTTACTTCCGTTTGGTTTTCGTAAACAACAAAAGCACATCGTACTGCAGATATATTATCTTCAAATTGGTAACGCGAACCGTCTGTATATATGTAATAATCATGACAATTACATATTTCCTTTAAACAGGTTACAAAGTTTGATGGGTGTCTTGCTGTGGTAGGATGCCCCGGGATTTGAAGTTTTAAGTGAGACAGATAAGACGAACATTCACGTTCATGTCTTAAATTCGTAATAGTTGCTGTTGATAATCCTGTGAAAGCCAAAGGTTCGATGTTAGCTATAATCTCAGCTGCATCAGTGGAGATTGTACGATATCCTCGAATTATGCGAAGGAGGAATCCCCTTTGAATTTGTGAAATTTTTTAACTGCCCATTTTGATTGAGAACATCCTGGAATGCAGATACACCATACAAAATTAGTGGCACTACAGCACCTTGATATATAATTTTAAGAATACTAGAATTCAGAACCCAGGTGGGTCTTGTTTTTGTTGCGAGGGCACCAAGGAGCTTGCTGGCTCTTTCAGCAATATAATGAAAGTGTGATCGAAATGTTAATTTACAATCCAGTATAACGCCAAGGTATTTTACCGTAGATACCAGCTTCAAGTCGACGTTTATATTATAGTAAATGCTATGAACCTCTGGCTGAAGTAATGAATAATAAACTTGCGTGTCTAATGTGGATGTTACTTATAATTTCTATCGTATAATTCTGTTTGAGTAAAGAATAGCATATCTTTAACCAAATATTTGTAGAAATTGCAGGGTAATGTTAAGTAACTACGGGACTTATATATAGACTTGAGTGACTATCTGGCTTCAGGCAGACGTCGCTTTGATGAATGCCATTGAGAGATTTAATCCAAGTTAACCGCGTCAGTCAACCACAGAATCGGCCGATATGATCAGTAAAGCACCGCGCGACATTTGTATTCCATGGACACCCATCACTGCTGACATTTATTGCCAACAACTCAGCCGCAACGAGAAATACGGCCGGAAGTGTGCTACTGCAACATGCCCTTGATACGCTTACATGCAAAGTTATCAAACCGCCTCCTGGGTTATCTACTCGTCATAAAGGTCTTCAAGTGAAATCCATTGGATACAAATACTTAACACTTGACTCACCGGCTCGAGCAGTAGGTTTGAATCTAATTTTTGAAGTTTCTGCACCGTGACTTTGTTTTCGGGGATTTCACTAGACCATTTCAGGAAGGTACTTATATTTTCCGAAAGTTCTGTGCCCCTTTACATTACAATTTACAACATAAATGATTCCTTCAGGGTTTGAGGCCCTCAGATCCACGAAGTCTCCAGATCCTGGTTCGCCAAGCGATGTTTGCGCCTTCAGGGGGGAGAGAAGACGTTTCAACGGGAGGCTTCAATCTCTAGCTTTCAGGGAACCTAATTTTGCCGTCTTCAAATACAACCGCTCTTAGAATCCTATCGTCCTACCCCTCCCTATTAAGGGTGTCCCAAGTTACCATCAAGGAACATACGGTGTTCTGTAAGTCGATGGGGAAACTTCCCCTAGAGATGGAAAGGTAGAGTGAGACTGAAAAATTCAATCACATAGCCGGGATTTGAACCTCGGATCTTCTGGTCTCTAACCCTTGAGTTATTATGGCCAACGTGCCAACATTACATTAAATTCTCCAACTGCCTCTTGCTTTTCCCGGTAAACCACTAGGCGTTCTCATAAATACATGAGACAACTGCCTAATGACGACTTACGACATGTAAGTACTTTAAGGCCCGGGCTTTATAGTTCGTACCACTATTAGGTCAATTAATGGCAATTAATTGTTCTTTCACGCTGACCGTGTGTAGGCTGAAGTATGGAAAGATAGAGTGAGGTAGGTAGAGGTCTGTTGGAGAATTTAATGTCATGCCGACACGTTGACCATAGTCGCTCTATTGGTTAGAGCGTCTGGACGGAGACCAGAAGATCCCTGGTTAAAATTCCGGATATGGCATTGAATTTTTCAGTCTGACTCTACGTTTCCACACTTTAGCCTACGCACGGCCAGTGTGAAAGAACAATTAATTTCCATTTCCCGAGAAATGTTGGGAGCTCATGATGCATTTTTTTAATGTACGTCCTCCAAAGTTTAATCATATCGGACGATGAATGGAATGGGTGGGATTATGCTCAAGTCAGCCCAGGTTCCATAGAACTTAGGGTTACCGGATATTCTGCTTCAGAATAAATAAAAACCCAGAAAAAAAACCTTATCCAGATAACTCACCCTGACCGAGATTCGAACTCGGGATGTGAGGCAGACACGCTACCATCTATGTTACCGGGGGGGGGGGCAAATGACGCATGGACAGAGCTAACGGAAGAGGGAAAGGTACCGAAAGACTAAGGAGAACTTGCACGTTTTGCTTCTTGTGATTCTGTAAAGCAACGTGTCAATACATTCCTACCCAAGGGCGATGGCTCCGGCAGCTCCGTCTGTGGCCCGCATTCCGGAGTACAGGGTTCATTTCCGTGCCTGACCTATCTGATCCACTTTTTTTAGAGGGTTTTGCCAAGTAACCAGACGAATGGTGGGTATGTCTTTTTTTAATTTACGTCCTCCAACGCCAAGTCATATCGGACGGTGAATCAAATGGGTAAAATATGTTGAAATGAGCCCAGGGTGCATAGAGCTAAGAGTTACCCGACATTCGTCTTTCAGGATAAAGTAAAACCCCGGAGAAACCTTATGCAGGTAACTCACCCTGACCAAGATTCAAACTCGGGACCTCATGAACGTTAGGTAGACATGCTACGCTACCGAGGCGGGCGTATGTTAATTAGATCCCCCGAATTTCCTGTACCTCCATTTCAACTCCATTATCACTACACATCATCTCCCATTTGGTGATCCCTTTCAGAGTTGAAGTGTCGGAGGAGTCTCGGCGATGTATGGCAGGAAGATATGCTCTTGGTAAAACTTCTTTCCCCATTGGGACGGTCTCCGAACACGCTCTGGTGGGGCCATTTCCGGACCATACTTAACTTTCAATGTTTGATGTATCAAATAGTTATCCTTCTGTTGCATTTGTTTCTGCACAATCTCGGTGTGACAGTACAATACGACTTGTTTCTCCGAAAGTCACTTGCAGAAGATTTTGCCAGTTAAATATCCTGATCTTTCCATTTACGTTGCTATCGCAACCAAGTAACTCATCTTCTACTGGTCCACGTCACCACATTACGTAAGCTAATTTTTGCAACTATGAATATCCAAAATGATAAGGGATATGCGCCCAGTATAGCACAGCGCCCAATACCGCACGGTTTCAGTATCTCGTAGTTGACGATAGATAGAAGCTCATGTTGTCTATTTAGACAAACAACTATCTTTGTTACCAATGGAAAGTTTTCCCTCCTCTTTGACCGTTGAATCAGAAGTTATTGTTCAGAGAATTCGTGTAGAGAACTGGAGCTGTGCTGTTAATAACTTGCTGACATTGCTGTTGCCTTGTCCGGTGAAGAACTAATTAAGTATTTGTACTCATATTATTTGGTATTAAGTAGACTACACAAACACAAAATACAGTGTCGGTTTAAAAGAATCGTGCCGTGCTATGACGTTATATATACGTACGTGTGAGTTGCTCAGTACCGTACGATAGCAATTTTCCCAGTACTGTACGCGAACGTTTACTGACATTAGATTAATTTTCATTTATAGATATTCCTGTCAACATGGAGGTCAAAAAGAAAGGGAAATGGTTGGAAGAAAATATGAAACAAGCAATAAAGACTGTGACAGAAGGATCAATGAGCCTGGGAGTAGCAATATACGAGTATATTGCTGAAACACTAACATCGACTCCATATAAGTTTATGTTGAAGGAAAAGGCACACAAAAACAGAACAAACAAATAGCAAATGGATGCAAGGATAACATTAATAAAACTATAAATAGAGAACCTAGCTCTAAGTCTGTGCCAACAGAAACTGGAAATAGTGAAGAGCCTTAGAAGACTAAAAGAAAATTAAATTTTGGAACCAAAACCAGTGTCGGTAGAAGTGTTCTAATAGAGTGTATCATTTGTTTAGAAATCACAGACGAGGCTTGGGTTCAGTGTGTATCAGGCAAGGGTTGGACACATATTCAATGTACAGGACAACAGAACATTGAATTTTATAGACGTGATCACTGTGTTTAAAAAAATGTTTCATTAGTTCTAAGACATTTTTATTTTGTTGTGATAATCTATAGAGAACGTTTTGAAAAATATATTATCATGTTACCATGTTGTGTTTTTATCCCAAAAGTACTATAATTATGATAAGAATAATTATCTTGTGATGTATTATGTGGTTCCTTTTCCTTTATTTATAAATATGTATTTCTTTACCTCTGTCCGTACTGGGAAACACTTTTTGAGATGCAAAGTAACCACTAATATTTAGTTTAGTTATTAAAAGTCATCATGACTCGCGTTCATGAATGATCATTGTTAATGTTGCTTCTGTATGTTGTTAGCTTCATATTAATAGTGACATGCTACTTGCTCTCCATTGCATTTTCTTTGAATTTTGAAGAAAAAAAAAACAGCCTTAGGTGTGCGGTACTGGGCGCATCTCCCCTACTCAATATCACATTAAAATTGCATCTTTTCGTGATCCACTGGGTTTCACACATTCATTTCCATACAAATTAACCTTTCCATAACAACTCCAAATTAATTTTAAAATTTAAAACATGAAATAACTGCCTTACAAACCAATTCCACACTTATCGTTCATTTAAAGGCTGGTGTGGACAGTCACGAAAAATCTTGCCTTCCAGCCATTCAAATGAAACATTTAACCAGCACCTTGACCACACCATTGTTCATAAGCTAATGCATTTGTCTCGCACTTGATTCTAAAGGGTAAGAGATCGGATTACCAAAGTTGTGGGAACACGTCTGCTAATGTCATACAAGAAAATACGATATAGCAAAACCAAATGTATCGGCATATTTCGTTGCACTCGACTGTACTGACCTGTTAACTACTGTGGCTTTATAATAACCTTTCATTTTAGAAAACAACTTGATATTAACTCGCCTAATTCTAAATGTATGTTTTAGTAGTGATAGAAAACCGTTATTGCGGAGTTATTTGAGATACTACGGTTGCCTTTCTTTCCATTCCATGTTCCCATTCTACTCCTCTAACAACGTTCTTAATTCCATTATCTCTTTTATTTCACACAACCAACTAATTTTGAGACCACGCTTCTTCGTATTTCCTGTGCAGTCTGCTTAAATATTTGAACTGGAGTTCTTGTTTCCTCAAGTCCATTTTAAGTGGCAGTACCATTTTAATTGTTTATCTTGGATGTCATAGCTTCCTGTGTGAATTCCTGACTTCACTATTATTTTCATACATCAGTTAAGTCAAAAATAACTCGTGCAGAACGTTTTAAGCAACCCATTTCTAACGCTGGTATTTTATTTCTGCATATTATGTCCACACGTCTGATGATTGTCGAACGGTACTTTCAATTTAAGGAAAAGAACAATTGAAAATTTCCTTGGTGTTCTATATTAGAAAATGGTTATATATAGGGTGAAGTAGTTTTCCTTCTATTATTTTACGTTTTTATTCATTATTACAATCCTTTAATTACAAATTATATAAATTCCGGTACTTTTTCTATTGGTTGTTTGTCTGATCTACTGTTTTTTAATTTAATGTGAGTTTCTAATTGCCGATTCGTATACCGTTTTCTTAATTTACCTGTCATAGTTACATTCCAAATTTTCTTTATTCAGTGCGATAACAAGTCTTCTACCAGGGTTATTCGCAAAGTAAGGTCCGATAATTTTTGTAAATTAAACCATCAGATATGTTTGCAAAAACATGGATTCCTTACATCTTTCTCTGTTTTTCTACATATTTTCCATATTTGTTAAAACATTTTTCATAGCGTTCTACAAGTTTCAGTATAACAACGTCATACGCATCTACCACCTGTGAGAATAACAACGAGTCTTCAACTGTTTCTTTCACCTCGTCATCTGTGTGTAAGCGCTTGCCACCGAGAAACCCTTTTAGGTAGCGGAACAAGAGAAAATCGCTCGGCGCAAGGTCTGGACCATACGGTAATTGGTCAATCTGTTCCCATCCAAAAGAGCTTATGATATCCTGGGTTCGCCTAGCAGAATATGGTCCGGCATTGTCATGCAGCAACAATACTCCAGACGTCAGAAGGCCCCGTCGCTTATTCTGTATTGTACTTCGGTGGTTGTCAGAGTAACGCAGTAAGCGACTGCATTGGTGGTTGTCCCTCGTTCCATAAACTCGACTAGCAACACTTCATGTTCATTCCAAAACACTGATGTCACCACTTTCCGTGTTGAGTTTGTTTGCTTGGCCCTGACCTTGACTGGTGATATGTGGAGCCAATCCATCGATTGACGTTTTGACTCAGGAGTCATGCGAGAAACCAACGTCTCGTCCCCAGTAACAATGTGTTCCAATTGTTTATCTCCTTCCTCATGATATCGGCTCAAAAAGTTCAGTGCAAGAGCCATTCTTGTCACTTTGGGTTCCTCAGTAAGCAGCCTTGGAAACAACGAACACAGATGGTGAAATTGCAAATTTTCAGAGACAATTTTGTACAGAGTTCTTCTACCCACAACCGGAAGTTACATTGCTAAGGTGGAAATTGTGAATCGCCGGCTTTCACCTATCTTTTAATAAGCGGCATTGACCAAATCTTAGTGATCACTGATAGCCGGCCTGATCGCGGTTCATTAATGGATATTGTGGCGTGCGTCTTTGAAAGCTCGAACCCACTTGCACACTTTGCCGACGCTCATCGCTTTGGGGCCGCACACTTCACTGATCTGTCGATGAATGTCCGCTGCTGAAATGTTCCTTGCCGTCAAAAACCGAATCACAGACCGTATTTCACAGTTGTTGAGTCCAGAGGTTCTACTCCCATTAGTCCTGAACCCGTAGTAACAAGACCCGGGCCTCCTTCAACCAGGGAGTATCCGAGCTGTCCCAAAGGGCGCTCGGCGTCCTCCGTGGGGCTTTCCGTAGGGCAAGACCTAGTTTCCTAACAAGCCCCCCCCATCTGGTCCTAGGGACACAAGACGGGATGGAAGTGGATTCACCACTTACGCGCGTCAACACTAAAGGTGAAGACTACCGATATGACCTCGGTGGGGCCACCTGGTGATCTAGCACACCCTCTACTAGCTGAGGAGGCTAGCACCCGGAAACTTAATGGCTTCCCTCAACCCCGTCCGAAGACATACCCAATCTCCCACGGGTATCGGGAACACACTGCCCCCTCGAAGCCATCCCAATCCGAACAACTCCCGAAAGAGGGGCTTGGCTGTTCGGCCCAAGGTTCCTCTAGTAACGTCAGAGGTACCACGAGTGCTAAGGGTCAGCAGCGCCCGCACCACGGCAGCTGAAAGGGACGAATCCCTCCCCCTACGGGTGTGTTAACAGTGACAGCTAAAAGCGTTTCAAACAATCGAGCGGCTCGCCGACTGTGAAATACGGTCCCCGTAGGGGAAGGGATCCGTCCCTTTCAGCTGCTAAAGTGCGGGCGCTGCTGACCCTTAGCACTCGTGGTACCTCTGACGTTACTAGAGGAACCTCGGGCCGAACATGCCGAGCCCCTCCCTCTGGGAGCTGCTCGGATTGGGTTGGACTCGAGGGGGCAGTGTGTTCCCGCCACCCACGGGCAATTGGGTACCTCCGGCCAGGCTACTGGCCGCCCGGAGGGGGTAGAGAGTTGCCTCATAAGTCCTGGATACTAGCCTGCAGAGCTAGTAGCTGGTGAGCTAGACACTGGCGGCCCTACCAAGGTTATTTGGTAGCTGGTTCATTGAGGACCGGCGCGTAAGTGGCGTATCCCCTTCCGTCCTGTCTGCCGTGTGCAGGCGGGGGGGCAGTTTATAAAATAGGTACTGTCCTACGGTATATATACCCGAGAGGCCCGGGTTCATGTCGTACGGGGCCAGGACTAATGGGAGTAGATCCTCGCATTTAATATCACTATTAACACAAGTGGCGTATCAACTTCCATCCCGTCTTGTGTCCCTGGACCAGATGGGGGGGGCTTGTTAGTAACCCAGGTCTTGCCCTCTGGAAAGCCCCATGGAGGACGCCGGGCGCCCTTTGGGACAGCTCGGATACTCCCTGCTTAAAGAGGCTCGGGTTTTGGTCCTACGGGTCCAGAAGTAATGCGAGTAGAACCTCCGGACTCAACTCGACTCAACTGTCACTGTTAATAGCACACTGCATCATTACCAATACGAATGGTTTCGTTTACGCACAAGGCATGCCGGGAGTTGGTCTGCATGCACGTTTCAATGTTCACGCGAAATTCGTTGAGCTACGGCGAATCGGAACTTACTTTACGAATAAACCTGGTGCAAAGAATCGACTGAATTATTTGTTATGATTTCGTAATAAACTCATACTCCAAATCTACTTGGTCTTAAAGAGATTGCGTTTAGAACAACGGTGTTAAATACAGTAAGGTTATATGCACTTTTAACTTAATTATGTAAATACCCCAATATCAGGTTTGGATGTTATTTTCATTTACGAACCTGCACGTTAACGTTGTTCGAAATGGCTACCTTTTAACATTAAATATGTGGGCGTTACCTTTAGAATATATCACAGTGCACCTACAAGTTCAGTCCTACTGGTAAACGTGGGTGCTACTATAATACTGCAATAATTTTCAAAGAATGCAGAGCACTTACAGGTGTCTTGGGTCAGAAACATTAAGTATGGGATGCACACTCTATCGGCATTCTGTTCTAAGCTGAATAGTTCTAATTGGTATGCTTCAGCACGCACCAAACTTCTGTACCGCAGCTGGAATGTTTAAGTAAGCGCTGGAGAATGATGCACACTATTTCATATTCAATTAACTGTCCTGCACGTTTCAAATGAGAATGTATTGTGTCTTATGAGAATGTTTCAAACATACATACTTACTGTCATGCTTGAATAAAGCGTCTGCGTTGCCAAAAATGCAACCGGTCGACTAGTTTCAAAATGAACATAAGAGGTCAGTTCAATAAAAAAGATAACATTTTTTCTTCTTCTACGTACCTTTACTCATTCTCATAAATTTGATGATAATTCTCAAAATAGTCTGAAAAAGCGAGAAAGATACCAGAGGCTATGAGTGTGACAAAAGAACGTGTTTGTTAAATATTAAATCCACATTTCCATATGAGAGAGCTATCCGCGCGTTGGGTGCCGCGTTTGCTCACGTTAGATCAAAAAGTGCTTGAATAAACATTTCCAGCGCTCTCTTAGCGCAGTTCAGGCGCAATAAATCCGCGTTTTGGCGCCCATCAAATACTGTATATGAAACTTGGATACGCCATTATACACCCGAAATACAGTCCAAACACTGGTCTGCAAACGGAGCACCACCTGCAGAAACTATTTTTTGCGGCTGGAAAATATGATGGCGACCATTTTTGGGATGGTTATAGAGTTATTTCAAACGATTGTCTTCAAAAGGAAAAACTATTACAGGAGCATATTACGCAATATTACATGACAAGATGAAGGCAGAACTTGCTGAAAAATGGTCACATTTGCAGAAAAAGAAAATCCTATTTCACCAAGGCAACGCACCATCTCACACCTCAGCGGTTGCAGTGCCGAAAATCCAGGAATTAGGGTTTGAACTGCTTGACCCACCAGGACTAGCCCCAAGCGACTTCTTATGGTTTCCTCTTCTGGACGGACAGAGATTTTCGTCAAATGAAGAGACAATCACCTTCGTGAACAATTATTTTCCAAAGAAAAACGCCGAGTACTGTTTGGACGGATTACAGAAATGGGAGCATCGCAGGGAGAAGTGTGTAGAGTTACAAGGAGACTCTGTTAAAAAACGCCGAGTACTATTTGGACGGGTTACAGAGATGAGAGCATCGCTGGGAGAAGTGTGTAGAGTTACAAGGAGGCTATGTTGAAAAACGCCGAGTACTATTTGGACGGGTTACAGAGATGAGAGCATCACTGGGAGAAGTGTGTAGAGTTACAAGGAGACTATGTTGAAAAACGTCGAGTACCATTTGGACGGGTTACAGAGATGAGAACATCGCTGGGAGAAGTGTGTAGAGTTACAAGGACACTATGTTGAAAAACGTCGAGTACAATTACGACGGGTTACAGAGATGGGAGCATCGCTGAGAGAAGTGTGTAGAGTACAAGGAGACTATGTTGAAAAATGCCGAGTACTATTTAGAAGGATCACAGAGATGGGAGCATCGCTGGGAGAAGTGTGTAGAGTTACCAGGAGACTATGTTGAAAAACGCCGAGTACTATTTGGACGGGTTATAGAGATGGGAGCATCGCTGAGAGAAGTATGTAGAGTTACAAGGAGACTGTGTTGAAAAACGCCGAGTACTATTTGGACGGTTATAGAGATGAGAGCATCGCTGGGAGAAGTGTGTAGAGTACAAGGAGACTATGTTGAAAAATGCCTAGTACTCTTTGGACGGGTTACAGAGATGAGAGCATCGCTGGGAGAAGTGTGTAGAGTTACAAGGAGACTTATGTTGAGGAAAAAAAAGTCTGAAAAAAATTCTTGTATCTTTATTGGGTATGATAGCCTTGAGGTAGCTAACTTCCTGATGCCTAGAATCCTTTTTAGATATCAGAACTTAACTCTTACTTCGCTGATTGTGAGCTTTTCCCAGATGATATGGATCAAATAGGTTGTTGTTGGTGATACGACTGTTTATTGCTATTTGTAGAGGTTACTGAATGTGGTAGATGGACTTTAATGCTGGGTCCGTTCTTCCTTTGACGTGATTGAAAGGATGTTAGAATAGCCTTAGGGTTGAATTTCGGCGCTACCTCTAGAGCTGTGTTGTGCCCACCTCCTTTGCCTGGTATATAGGTTCCGCAGACTGGCGTTTTACATAGAAAAACAAGAAAGGACGGGAAATTCAACTAGCCAATTTGCAAAGGCACTGAGTTAACTTGGTCAGAAAAACTGAAATTACTACATTTTATTATCTATTTTAACTGTCAACTAATTACTAATTTAAAGAGAATTATTAGCTTAATGAAGAAAGCCTTGCCACCTATTCCAGTTCATAAGCACAAACCTAGGCACCAGATGCACCAGATGTGCCAGCTCGGCATTTCAGATTATCCAACGGCCTGAGGAAAGTCCCAATTTGATACAATAGCCAGACCCCATAAATCTCACTTAACACTTAACCATTGCGGCTATGGTTCCTGAACATAGTGCTTTATTGCATTCGGTGAGGATGCGACCTAATTCACTGAGTGAATATTAGCAGAAACAAATGTTAAAATAATTCGTACAGAAACATTAGCTTGCAAAAGTGTGATGACATTCAGATTTTGTGGAAATAAATGAACATCGCATTGTACTGAATACGCTTTTACAGCATCATAAGAGGCATTAGTAATGCATTTTAAGCGAATTGGACTTATTTGTGTAATACTTCTTCTTAAAAGCTTTACATATGACTGAAGTGGTAATCTGAGACAAGGTTCAAATGTTTTTTCATGTTTTACCTTAGGTATGATAGCATATTTTGTTATCTTAAACTTATACATTAATTTCTCTCGAACACTGCTTTGTAGAATTTCTAATAAGTATGAGCCACAGTTCTTCTAAAAACAAAATGTTACTGATCTTTGCATGTAAACAATCAAACTGGAAACGTGTCTAGGTGCACCGTAGTTTCTAATAAATGTTAAGCTGTTCAGAAAGCCGCCTAAGTTGTTCCAACAATTGCCATTCCGCAGTTTCATGAACAAATTGGCGAGTGAAATATCTGCGCCAAGGTCGGATGTTGGACTAGAACAGGATGCATTTTGACCAACTAACTAAAGGAAACAAAAGATATTGTAATAAAAGTAGTGAATTCTCTTATGAATAAGGTTGGTGGGATGTGAACCTCATTCGGCTTTCAGAATTTATTTCTCTGCAGGGAGCAGGTATGCCAAATCATTAAAACTCCTCGGTTTTGGATCACGGAGGCAACAGACTCAAGTTGGCAGCGCAAAGAGTTGATGAGGTGATGACCTGACCTAAGGGGTGGGATACCACTCCAAACATACGGGTTGTAGCGTGGTAAAGGTAATTGCAGTCATTTGCAATGCCGCTCTGTATGTCAGACACTTAATAAATATATCTCATTCAGAGGAATGTTGTGTACTTACCATTACAAACTTTTTTCAATTGAACATGATTACTGATATAATTTATTTTCATTAGGTGTCGCATATGCAAATCTCAGATGTAGAAAAACCTAGGGTTTCTCAGATTCTTATAGGACTACTGAAGATTTAAAAAACGGACACCTGTACGCGCTTGAGAGTCTAATGGCATCATCTGTGCCGTATGTGGGGTCTGTGTGCCAAAACATTGCTAAGGAATATTGCTGGAAGTACAGAAAAATGAGTCCAAAAGCATAGTAACATATAGGCATAGCAACAAAACCTTTTTCCGAGGGCATTGTTTACGCCTGACATATCTATTACTCGACAGAGCGTTGAGGCGCATTGACCTTCATGTGACCAGCATTGAGATCGTCCCTTATCGGGTCTTATCTGGTCCATTAAACTAGTGAAATATTGTAAGTTGATATACAGTAAGTCAAGAAACACAAACAGAGCGATTGGAAGATGCGAGTATCTATATGATGTTTCCTGGCGCCTGCCGATGTATGACACATTACTGTCCAGAAGACATGATTATATCTGAACAGAGTACAAAGTCTGTTTAATTAACGCGTATGCAGTTCGGAGTCAAAGGAACCTGAGCCTTCCGCCCACTAATGACCGTCATAAATCTATCTACACACTTCAGAAATGGAACACTGTCGTTGGGGACCAATAGCAACCCTGATTTTCACGAAGTGACAGGCGCATGTCTACTCCACGTGGAGTCTCAGTTGCCAAAGTTCCAACTTCCAGTTGATCTGTTTCATTATGTGCAGCAATTCGTTGTGTGTCACGATGTGGAGACCGTGTGAGGGAAATGCAGTGGTAAATGCAAATGAAGTAGTAGATAAATTTTAGTAAAGTGAAAATAATCAAAGTGAAGACAATAATGTGAATAACTGGACCGAGTTATGTTACTGGAAAAGCCTCAAAAAACAAAGCTTCAACGGGAACTATTTCTAAGCAAATTCAAGCGCTTGTTTTGAACACAAATATGCCTTGAGAAATAATCTTGGTAAGGGGTCATGCAATGATGATAAATTATGGGTATTCACAGAAATACAGTAAGAAATATTGTGAGGAAAGGAATACCAAAGACGCCGATCAAGTGTGAAAACTAAAGGAGACGTTTCTCAGTAGTAGATAATTTCATATGCGATTTAATTCGTCGAGAAATTTATAGCTTCCATGTAAAAGGGAGAGCGCCCACCTTAGACGAATTGGTTGCAAATTTGCAAGAAATTTGTGATTTTCCTTATGGGCAATCTCCTAGAGGAGCTGGGTTTCAAATACCGCACTTATATGATAAAGGTTACTATGGAATCCTGTAGAATTGTAGTTAGGCGATATATATCGTTAAAACTAAGAAAGTTTTGCTGTAATGGACACAAGATAATTTATTTACACGAAACCCCGTACGATACCCATGACGTATCGAGAAAGGTGGCAACCTTGCAGAAGGGTCTAGGAGGAGGAGGGCCAGGGATGTAAAACGATTATAAGGGTTTGTCAAAGGCAGCGGCCGACTGCACATGAGTTAAATAAACAGACCTTACATACACTGTACTCGACGTGTACGTGGGATAAGCTAAGGTTAACATCTCTGTAGCGAATTTTTCCCGATACGCCTTCTCGCTTTGTCATGTAGTACACATGGCACACATAACTAGCTAGCAGGTGCTTCCATGTGACACTGGCTTCATTTCTGGGCACTGCGGTTCTACTCTGCAGCACATTTTTGTTTCACACGTGGTTTATATACAGTAGACATTGTACCATCAAATTTTCAGGTACGTGGCGGTGTGAGTACAGTGATAGTTCCCTTGTTAGATTTGGTCGTTGTGGTTCTACTCCGCAGCGGATTTTTTGTACACATGGTTTATATACAGCAGACATTATACCGTCAAATTTTCAGGTACGTAGTGGTGTGAGTACAGTGATAGTTCCCTTGTTAGATTTGGACGTTGTGGTTCTACTCCGCAGCAGATTTTTGGTACACATGGTTTATATACAGCAGACATTATACCATCAAATTTTCAGGTACGTAGTGGTGGAGTACAGTGATAGTTCCCTTGTTAGATTTGGATGTTGTGGTTCTACTCCGCAGCAGATTTTTGATACACATGGTTTATATACAGCAGACATTATACCATCAAATTTTCAGGTACGTAGCGGTGTGAGTACAGTGATAGTTCCCTTGTTAGATTTGGACGTTGTGGTTCACCTCCGTAGCAGGTTTTTGGTACACACGGTTTATATACAGCAGACATTATACCATCAAATTTTCAGGTACGTAGTGGTGTGAGTACAGTGATAGTTCCCTTGTTAGATTTGGACGTTGTAGTTCTACTCCACAGCAGATTTTTGGTACACATGGTTTATATACAGTAGACCTTATACCATCAAATTTTCAGGTGCTTAGCGTTGTGAGCACAGTAGGTAATTGTTCCCTTATCATTGTTACTGAAGGGGTGAAAACACACTTCAAAAATGCTATGGCATAGGCTGATACGCCATTCTTCTCTAATGAACCCTTCGCATATAAGTAGAATAAACTTTCTCTGGATCTAGACTTAACTCAAGTGTTGGAATTGGTTTCTATTTTGATATTCTGGGAAGGCACCTTGCAAACTTCTGTGCAGTGATTTAAAAAGGAGCATTCTGAACTCATTTAAATTGTACGCTAATTTATTTATTTGTGTATTCATTTATTTGTCTTGAGTATATAAATGTTTGTGTACGCAGCAGAATTTGTGGACAATTATATTTATGATATATGTGCCTTTTTGTATCACCTATGGAGATTTATTTCGAAACATTAAAACTTTGGTATGTTAATTTATCTCAAACATATTATATTAAGCAATTATTTTGGGCACTAAGCATAGGCTGTAAAACTGAATATTCATTTTGTGGCACACTTTGACTGAATGTTTACCTGTTGAGGCCGGCGACCTCTCCGTATTGCACAACACAGTGATTCGTTCGCTCTTAACTTAGGCGTGTCGGAACCCTTGGGCGGGGCCTGATCATTATTAGAGGGAGCATATTTGCTCCCAAACGTGTTTGGAAGCATTTTGGTTAGTACGAGTTGCCCTGAAGGTGTGTGTCAAATTCGTCCGATAACTACACATTCCGTGTAGCTACAGGGAGCATATTTCGGCACTGGAACGTACCGAACTTCGGCGCCATTGATACTATATTAAGATAATCTTTTCAGCGAAAGGTTTAGACATCAAAATCATTAGAAGTTCCACAATAATGTTATAAATTCCGTGCAAAGCATAACCTATAAAATGATATTTCGTTTGCTATGCACTAAATCACTAAAACAATTGTGATCGATATTTGACACATACGTCTAAAGTCCCTGCAGCATGAAACAACTCCCAATTTTCCATAAATGTTCTACTGTCAAAATGTATTTTTACAACATTGCATTTCCTAACTTCCAGTTCTAGTTTACAGACCTCTCAAAATATATTTACGAGGGTGTGTAAAAAAGAAATGCCTCCTACTTTTTCCCCATTAAATAAGTAAGTTATGTGAAAACTTTGCATTTAACGCAATTCCTGAAGCCTTCTTCTCCATTCCCCTGCAGTTATAACTTTCTAGGTCAACAGGTGGCAGCACTGCATCCTCTTAAAATGGCTGACGTCGACATTCGCATCAGACAGCATTCTGTGATTGAATTTTTGACTGCGGAAGATGAAACGCCAATTCGCATTCACGAAAGACTAAAAAATGTGTATGGTGATGCAACGGTGGATGTCAGCACTGTTACACGATGGGTTCGTCGCTGTAACGAAGCTGAAGGGTAAACACCATTGGCAGATGAAAAGCGAAGCGGCAGGCTAGTCGCAGTGACTCCATGCAACATTCAGCGAGTCGATGACATCATTCGGGGTGATCGCCGGGTATTCTCAGTTAAGGCAGTGTGATGACGATTACTCAACAACTGGGTTACTCTAAAGTTTGTTCACGTTGGGTACCAAGAATGTTAACCGCCCAAAACAAAGAAACAAAGAAAACAATAGCCTCCGAACAGTTGCAGCGCTTCAATTTGGAGGGAGAGGAGTTTCTGGAGAAGACTGTTACTGGAGACGAAACGTGGGTTCATTTTTTTGAACCTGAATCAAGGACGCAGTCAATGGAATGGCATCACACAGAGTCACCGAAGAAGAAAAAAAGAATTAAAACCTCTGCGTTCGGCAGGGAAAGTTATGGCGACAGTGTTTTGGGATGCAGAGGGTGTGCTTATGATTCACTTTTTTGGAGCAGGGATGCACAATAAATTCTGTCCAATACGTCAGAACTCTCTAAAAGCTGAAAGCACGTCTTTGCCGAGTTCGCCCAACAAAAACTATGGCGGATGTTCTTCTTTTGCATGACAATGCAAGACCACACACCAGCCGTTACACCACTGCAGACATTGAGAAATTGGGAAGTCAAGACTTACAGCCCTGACCTGGCACAATCAGACTTCCATCTGTACGGCCACTAAAGCAATCTCATCGTGGCATTCATTTTGAAGATGAGGAGGCTGTGAAAACGTCCGCGCGTCAATGGCTTAGGAAGCAAGACCGTGTGTTTTAGGCCGTGCCGTGGCTCAGTGGTTAGACCGCTTGGTTCTCACCAAGGGGGCCCGGTTTCGATCCCAGGTGGCCGCAAAGGGATATTTGTGGGGGACAACAGGGTGCTGGGCGGGTTTTCTTCGGGACCTCCGGTTTCCCCCGCCATCTCATTTCACCGGTGCTCCATCTTCATCCCATGTATTATCAGTGTCACCGTCTGCGGTGCCGTATGTAGTAAAAGTCGGCGTTAAACACTACACATTTCCGTGTGTTTTACCACACTGGAATACATGCCCTAGTTAAAAGGTGGACCAAAACTGTGGAAAAGGACGGAGATTATATTGAATAGTGACAAATTAATCGCCAATGTTGTAGTTTTCAAGCTATGGAAATTGGATACAATTCGCTTGGCAATTAAAAGAGAAAAAAATAGGATGCATTACCTTTTTATCCACCCTTGTATGATAATGAATAAACTCAATAAATTATATGTTATACTGAATAAATGATCAGCAATACGTAATAAAATTACAGATGGTGGTGATGATAATGATAATGATAAGCTAGGAAAGATACCTGACAACAATGGGGAGTTCGATTTCAGAAGCCACTAGAAAATCCAGCAGAAAGTTAATGTTGTGGATTATGTTAAATGTGTACTGTAAACCTGCGGCATTATGCTAGGTGTTAACAGACTACTTTATACTTGCTCGAAATGCGTGACTAGAATAAAGGAACGGCTCGTGGCTGAAGAGTGTTTTTGACATATGCTGAACAATATCTGCTTCCGGCAACAGTGAAACAAATGAAAACAGAGTGTATATTATGTTGAATGTTGTATTACATCAGACAAAAATAGTTTTTATTAGTAATTTATTAAATACACATTTCCCTTTGGGCATTTTTATCATGCAATATGAAAGCGAAACTACAACTCTACTTGTCAGAGTATAAGAAGCAGGATAACAGAGCTTACCTGATGATATAAGACAGTCTTGTAAATCCAGAGTACTCATTGATAATGGACGAATGACCGATGTGAAGGGAAAAAATTCTTGTACAGGAATTCTGACTGTGTAGCTTTTGTATATGTATCGAAAATGTTAATTTGTAACTATTTCAGGTCGCGACGTGGCTCTGTGGTTAGACCGTTTGGCTCTCACCGAGGCGGCCCGTGTTCGATCACAGACGACCGCAAAGTGAGATTTGTGGAGGACACCTCGGCGCTGGGGCAGGTTTTCTCCGGGATCTCCGGTTTTCCCCCGCCATCTCATTCCACCGGTGGTCCACCTTCTTCTCAAATATATCATCAGTGTCATCGCCTGCGGTGGCGTATGCAGTAAAAGCGGACGTTAAACACTACACATTTCATTTTTTAACTATTTCAAAGTAAATCTTACGCCAGCTGTGTTAACAACGAGTCGCGTCCGTAAAATGTCTCCAATATTATTTAATATTGAATACCAGTTTATTGTCAATGTATGTTAAACTGATGCAAAAGCGGAACTTACGTCTATTTTTCAACGTAATCATCATTGCGATCGATAAACTTTCGCATGCGCTGTGGCAGTTTTTGTATACCCTTGTCATAGCACACTCCCACCAAGTTGAGCAGGTAGCGCTAAACCTCGTTTTTCAAATCATCGTCGGTCTGGAAATGTGTTCTACACTGGTGTGACTTCAACTCAGGAAACAGATGATAATCTCTAGGTGCTAAGTCTGGACTGTAGGAGGGATGGATGAGAATATTCCATCCGAACTGGGCTAGGAGATCAACACTTCAACGCGTTGCCGTTAATAGTCTTCGGTGAGCATTTTTGGGACCCACTTCGCATACACCTTGCGATAATGCAAATACTCAGTCGAAATCTTGTCAATCGCGTTCTTACTGACTTCAGGGATAAGTTATCACAGCTCTCACGCCAATCTTGAAGCATTTCCTACTCTACTTTTGCAATTGTTTCGGCTGAAACCAACGGCCGACCAGAACGCTGTTCATCATCGACGTGTGTACATGCGTCTTTGAACTCTCTGAGCACTTTCGCACGTTTTTGACGTCCATACAGTGTGGCCCATAGACTTCGCAAAACTGCCGATGAATTTCAGTGGGGATAGTGCCGTTGGCACTCGAAAAACGGATCACAGAACGCAAATCGCACTTGGCGGCGGAAGTGATAGGAAGGTCCATCGCAAACGGCTGTCCAGCCAAGACTGATGGTTACAACAGGTTCGTTGTGGGGGGAAACTGAAGGGGTGAAACCAAGCGACAAACCGGTGTTGCCGGATCTCGCGTAACAGCGTTCCTCACGGCTCCAGCGCTTTGGAGATGTTTATTTTACGGACATGCCCCGTACAAGTAATTATGAAAATGGTATGAATGCATCAACTGAGGAAAACGCTGATGGAGACTTCGGCCAGAACTAAAGGGCGCTGATTGCTGGGGATGTCAAAAGGGATATCAGGAAACTCAAGTTGCTTTGTAATTATAAACTGTTGTAAGTGATAAATAACGCTTATTTTTGCTCTCGTACCACGTCTAATTAGTGGTGAAGACAATTGCATAACGAAAAAAATTGAAATCAAATTTCAATGCAAATACGCAGTCATGCAGCTGTCACCGAAGTGCTCTTTGGAATGCAATGAGTAAGCATTACATTATTGCAGTCCCAGAAGATGCCCACCATCATTTAGTCAGCACTGGCGCTCAACCGAAATGTGTTTGGTGGCGGTAAGTCTGTGTGCTTCCTTTGAGCTGACTGGTGCTTCGTTTCAGGGTTGAAAAAGGGCATCCACATCTCATTCCGGTAGAGGAGGTGATCCGTCTCCTTCAGCTGCTTTAGTGCTACCGCTGTGGACCCTTAGCATCCGTGGTACCTCTGACGCTACTAGAGGAACCTGGGGCCGAACATTCGAGACCCTGCCTGAGTGGGAGTTGTTCGGATTGGGTTGGATTCTAGGGGGCAGTGTGTTCCCGTTACCCGCGGGCAATCGGGTACCTCCGACCAGGCTTCGGCCGCCCAGAGGGGGCAGAGGGTTGCCAAAATGTCTCGGTACTGGACTTCAGAGCTAGTAGAAGGTGTGCTAGATCACCAGGCGGCCCCACCGAGGTTTTCAGTAGTCTTCCCTGCGGGGTTGACGCGCGTAAGTGGCTTATCAACTTCCACCCGTCTTGACGATGCTGTCATGGGGGGAGATTCAAGGTATTGCCCCAAGGAAAGACCCGGAGATTTCCATCGCTCCCGGGTAACAGAGGCCGGGGTCTTCAGAATTTCGTGTATACCTCATGGAACATCCACATCTCATTCATTGTCACAATCGATTGAAAGAAAATTCCATTCATGTCTTCATCACGCGTCAACATCGTCTAACAATTTGCCACGCGCAGAGCCTTCTGATCACCAATCAGTATTCGTGGCACCCAAATGGAAGACGCTTTTCGCATTTTCAGAACTTCATGCAGGATTGTGTGAACAGATCCCACGGAACTGCCAATTTTGGAGGCGATGTCCGCAACTGTCTTGGTTTGATGTGACACGATGTTCTGCTTTCATTGAAATGTCGCACCCAGGAACGTACTTCAGTCACATCCATGGTAGCATCACCATATACCTCACTCAACTGTCTTGGTTTGTAGTTACACGATGTTCTGTCTTCATTGAACTGTCACACCCAGGAACACACATTAGACACATCCATGATACCATCACCGCATGCCTCACTTAACTGTCTTGGTTCGTTATCACACGATGTTCTGTCTTCATTGAACTGTCGTACCCATGAACGTACATTAGACACATCTATGGTACCATCACCACATGCCTCACTTAACTGTCTTGGTTTGTTGTCACACGATGTTCTGTCTTCATTGAACTCTCGGACCCAGGAACGTACATTAGACTCATCCATGGTACCATCACCACATACCTCACTTAACTGTCTTGGTTTGTTGTCACACGATGTTCTGTCTTCATTGAACTGTCGCACCCAGGAACGTACATTAGACACATCCATGGTACCATCACCACATACCTCACATAACTGTCTTGGTTTGTTTTCACACGATGTTCTGTCTTCATTGAACTGTCGCACCCAGGAACGTACATTAGACACATCCATGATACCATCACCATATACCTCACTTAACTGTCTTGGTTTGTTGTCACACGATGTTCTGCCTTCATTGAACTGTCGCACCCAGGAACGCACATTAGACACATCCATTGTACCATCACCACATGCCTCACTTAACTGTCTTGGTTTGTTGTCACACGATTTTTCTACCTTCATTGAACTGTCACACCCAGGAACGTACATTAGACTCATCCATGGTACCATCACCACATACCTCACTTAACTGTCTTGGTTTGTTGTCACACGATGTTCTGTCTTCATTGAACTGTCGCACCCAGGAACGTACATTAGACACATCCATGGTACCATCACCACATACCTCACATAACTGTCTTGGTTTGTTTTCACACGATGTTCTGTCTTCATTGCACTGTCACACCCAGGAACACACATAAGACACATCCATGGTACCATCACCACATGCCTTACTTAACTGTCTTGGTTCGTTGTCATACAATGTTCTGTCTTCATTGCACTGTCACACCCAGGAACACACATAAGACACATCCATGGTACCATCACCACATGCCTTACTTAACTGTCTTGGTTTGTTGTCATACGATGTTCTGTCTTCATTGCACTGTCACACACAGGAACACACATAAGACACATCCATGGTACCATCACCACATGCCTTACTTAACTGTCTTGGTTTGTTGTCATACGATGTTCTGCCTTCATTGAACTGTTGCACCCAGGAACGTACATTAGACACATCCATGGTACCATCACCACATGCCTCACACAATCGTCTTGGTTTGTTGTCACATGATGTTCTGTCGCACCCTGGAACGCACATTAGACACTTCCATGGCACCATCACCACATTCCTCACTTAACTGTCTTGGTTTGTTGTCACACGATGTTCTGTCTTCATTGAACTGTCGCACCCAGGAACGCACATTAGACACATCCATGGTACCATCACCACATGCCTCACACAATCGTCTTGGTTTGTTGTCACATGATGTTCTGTCGCACCCAGGAACGCACATTAGACACTTCCATGGCACCATCACCACATACCTCACTTAACTGTCTTGGTTTGTTGTCACACGATGTTCTGTCTTCATTGAACTGTCGCACCCAGGAACGTACATTAGACACATCCATGATACCATCACCACATGCCTCACTTAACTGTCTTGGTTTGTTGTCGCACGATGTTCTGCCTTCATGGAACTGTCACACCCAGGAACGTACATTAGACACATCCATGGTACCATCAGCATTTGCTCACTCAACTGGCGATGAATTTCAATAGCTGTCACACCACGTAAATGGAGAAAGCGAATGATCACACGCTGTTCTTGCAATGAAAATGTGGCCATTTTAAGTTCCAAAAGCAGTCCGAACTCTCGTCCCTGCAACTGGAGTTCTATGCACTGGCAATTTCTCTGGCTTTTCAATAAAGTTTAGCAATTTTAAAATAATATAAAAGTTGCAGAATCATCACCGAAATATCTAAAAAAGTGCTAACTGAATTTTCAACATAACAAGTGGTTGTATCACATCGCACAATGGATGAATTGGGTGATATGATACCTAAATCAGCCTGAATTTAATCAGATAATGTTTCCAGTAGTTTCGTAAGTGGAAAATACTGTATACAACTCCAAGTGCCACAGAGACGTGATTTCATGTGCTTGGAACTGTTCTCCTTTGTATATATGAAGAAGTAAGTACGTCCACGAGTCTTAGAATCAAGCTACCTTGGCTACTGTGAAGCTAGTAAATTATTACCCACCGTTACTGTACTCAAGCACCACAGTATTCATTAATGCAAATGATAACGTCTGATGTGGAGATATTATGCGATTATATAATGTGACAAAAGCGGTCCATCATCGGAGCAGGAAGAGATGAAGAGATGCGGACCTGTTTGCCTACAAACGCTGTTAAATATATAAACACAGGATCGCTCCTAGACCTCTCTAGTTTCTGTGTGATAACAACATTAAAGTACACAGTCCGGGGGCCTAATTTCCAAGCTATATATAGGTGCATTAGCATCAAACAAGGCTACTCATCTGCAATAAACGTACAGCGCCTGCTCGTATTCCCAGGTGGTTGGTCCACTTCTTTTACACACAAGAGGAGGCATTACCTAAAAGCTTATAAGGATAACATTTACCAAAATGCTGGAAAATAAGTAGCTCGTGTGAGCAGTGATATACGTACAGACAAGTAATTCTGATCCTAGCGTCGTCTCTGGTTGGATTTCTGTTTGGAAGGTGACAACTTAATCCTCGAAATAGTCTGCAATTGTTCATATAGGGATGATCCGAAGATTTTTCATGTTGAAAATGATAAAATAGCTCCAAACAACGAGACCAAAATCTACCCGCCTCGGTAGATCTACCATATGGTCAAACGGGGTTATATAAAATAATATAATTATTTTATACATTTTGATATGTGTATTGTGCATATTCCAAAATTTTACAATTTACAGCTTTTGGGTACATTTATTTTTCTTTACCTTGTTGGTACCTTGACCTACATGACACCCTGGTCATTTGTTCTGCCAGGTAGCTCTTAACCTCCAAGCCTGCTTCATTACTTAACTAGCCACTTTCTTCCAACTTATCTTCCTTTTTTATATTCTCTACATTTATGGCCCATTTTTCTTTTACTTTCTGCAATAACTCACCAATACTTCTTACGTTCATTTCCTCCCAGCTTGTTAACATTATTACATCGACTACCCTCATCTCTATTTTCTCCCATTTTTCCTCCCAAACTTTTTTCTCCATATTGCAACCTCCTCGCATTCTGTTACATAGTGTTCTATTCTATCTTTTCCACCACAATTCACAAATTCCCTTTTCCCTACCTTTTATCCCTCTTAGAAATATTGTTCCTGTTCTCATCCAAGCTAACCTTTCTCTCTCTTGTCTATTGCAGTAATCTACGTATGCTTCTCGTCCCCAATTTCTTTTTGTTTCTTTATAAAATTGTAATGATTTCATATATTCTGGACTTCCCCATATTTCGTGTCTTTCTATATCTTCTATTCTGCAATTAACTATTTTACCCACATCGCATGTACTCCTTTCCTCTAATCTCCATATATCTCCCATTCCTTTTTTTTGCCCGGCTCGGTAGCGCAGTTAGTAGCGTGTCCGCCTCACCTTCAAGACGTTCCGAGTTCGAATATCAGTCAGGGTGCATTGCCTCGGCTTTTCCCTTATCCTGAAAGACGAATGTCGGGTAGCTCTAAGCTGCATGGACCCCAGACTCATTTGAGCATCATTTCACCCATTTCATTAATCGTCGGATATGACTTAACGTTGGAGGATGTAAATTACATGGAAAAAATCCTGTTTTTTTTTTTTTTCAGAATTCCGCCTATTCTGTCCACCAACTATTTGAGTTCACTAATCTTTTTTGCTGTCTCATGCATAATTTCCCCTGCTTCTTTGGCCAAACACCTATACCAAATTTTATTATTCTTTTCATTATTATTCCATTTGTTCTTGTCTTTCCTAATTCTACTAAAGCTACTTCCCTAGCTGCTGATCTTGGTAAGCCTAGTAGCTCTTTACAAAACCTTCTGTAGTTTTGGTCCACCGTTTTGTTTACCTCTGTGCCCCCCCACCTCAGGGCTCCACTGCTTACAACATTTTGGATACAACTAGTACTTCATACATTCTTTCTAACCACTTGGTTGTTATTTCTAGCTTATATTTGCATATTCTTATTCCATTCTTTGTCCCCCTTCCTTTTGCTTCAATTGTTCTCCTGTGTGCTCCGCACTTTCCATTGTTCTTCAACCTTACTCCTAAGTATTGAAATTCATTGACCACTTCTACCCTTTTGCCATTTAGTACCCACTTTTCATCCTTTTTAATTTTAACTCCCTTGTTGAACACCATAACTTTCGACTTATTTGTGTTTATTTTTATTCCCCACTCTTCACAGAATTTCTGTATTTTATTTATTGTCTTCTCCAATCCTACTACCGTTATAGATCCTACCATTAAGTCATCCGCATATAGCAGTCCAGGAATTTCTTTGTTTGTTATTACCGGACAGTGCTGATTTCCTTCTTTAACTTGTCTATTACCTCATCTATAAATAAGATATTCTACTTTAAGCAAACGCTTCTGAAACACTTGACTGCTTTTATTCAAGATTTACAATGTAAACAATTGAGTGCCGTTCGCTGAGTTTACTGAAATGAAACTTGAGATACGTATGGCAGGAGACAGGCTTTGGGATATAAAAAAATGAACGACGGCATTAGAGGGATGTTACAGATCTGGTATCTAGAAGTTATTGTCAATCTATAATAACTAAATACAGATCAAAACGGAACGATGTAAACCCAAATAAGGAGTAAAGATCGAGCTCCACAAATAATAAAGAGGCATAAAGCAGTGGAACTGCTGAGAAAGAAGAAAAAATGTCGACAATTGTGTTTTCTTGAGGACAGATTAAATCCACAAGGTGATAATGATAACAACACGATGATTATGCTAACGAAATATTTATAAGCTACCAGCTGACCCGGCAAATTTGGTGCTGCCAATAAAATTTGTCAAAAGAATTCAATTAATTTTCTGTCAATTTAATTTCCGTGCACGAATTCACAAACACAGATTATGAAGAAGTTATTCAAGGATTCACCAATATTTGATAATTGTATGTGCGAAAATATTTACGGTGTTATACTGCGTTCAGAAATTAATGTTGTGTCTAATCTTCGAAAGATATATCGTCATGTTACAAAACAAAAT
This sequence comes from Mantis religiosa, assembly GCA_030765055.1. Lineage (NCBI taxonomy): Eukaryota > Metazoa > Arthropoda > Insecta > Mantodea > Mantidae > Mantis > Mantis religiosa. The sequence goes on along the minus strand of CM060952.1, from coordinate 206,170,333 downwards.
CAGTATTGACAACAAACGATAAACGCTGTTTAATAAAATATAGTAAGTGAAATATCTTTAAAGACTGTTGTCAAGGAATGGAAGTACTTTGACATGCTTTTGTTTGTCGAAAATAAAAGAAGGCGTTTGTGTTCTGTAAAAGTTTTCGTGTGCACTTTTATATTTAATTAATAACTCGGTGCATTGTCACTTCTGGTTTTCCCTAACATTTTAAACCTTCAGATATTTCAAAGCCAGAGTTAGGCAAATCGCTATATCCAGCCTTTACTCTCATGCAGCATTTGAGCAACCTCGCGAATAAAAAGCCACGAACGTGCATTCAGACAGGTATGACAAAAAAATTGGCAATGTTTAATGACCATGGTATATTCTACTTATATCCCAAGTGGGACATCCCCAAGAGCAAGGAAGAGGAGAGAACAGACAGAGGGCGGCCGTTCCAAAGAGCTCCGACAGTGTAGAGCGCACAGTCCCTACACTGTACAAGTTGGAAGCTCCCCGGCAGGTCAGTACAGCAAATATCCCACACTAATGTGGTCCGGAAACGACCTGGAGAGCATTCTACCGGAGGAGGAAGTGTTTGCCAGGAGCATGTCATCCTGTTATGCACCGCCGAGACACCCGCCGACACTTCTCTCCTGAGAGAGACCACCAGATGAGAGATTATGTGAAACGATAATGGACATAAATTTAAGGGACAGTGATTTCGTGGGATCTAATTAATATTTCCAGCATTCACCCAGTGGTCCAGGAGCTCCTGAAGAAAGCCATGCGTCAGGTAGGCCATCCACGGGAATCGAAGCAGGATCTCCCAAATACGGACCACAGATTAAAATGCCTGTGCCATATCGCTCAGTTAAATGACGGATAGTAATTTCAATTTAATTTTTGTACTGAAATATCATAGTCAAGTGTTAATAATACTATCATTATTATATAATTATGACATATTATATATTATTGCATATTATATATTATTATTACATATAATTTTACATCAAGACCTTAGAGGAGCACCTGAGGAAGGTCGTGGCCAGCCATCAGCAAGACTAGGACGTCAAGGTGCCACTGTTCGTGCTGGCCTACCGCTCGTCAACACACGACACCACGGGGATAACGCCAGCCAGCTTAATGTTCGGCCGAAAGTTACACCTCCCTTGTGACCTGGCTTTTGGAAGACATGCGGAAGCGAAACGGTCAGCGACCGAATATGTGGAGAACCTGGTGGACTACCTTCACGTCATGCATGAGATGGCTCGCCATAAGATTCAGAAGGCGAGCGACCTCATGAAGACCAGATACGACAGGCAAGCCAACAGCTAAGGTTCCCAGCAAGGTGACCTGGTCTGGTTGTTCCACCGTACCCGAACTAAGTGACGCTGCCCGAAGCTTCAGCAGGCATGGCAAGGACCGTACCGGGTGGTGAAGACGTGGTCTACTGCATTTAGAAAGTTCCCCGAGGAAAGATATTGGTGGTACATCTGGATCAACTGGCCCACTACGATAGTGCTGTTCGGAATAAAAATAAATGTTTAGTGTTTAACGCCCGCTTTTACTACATACGGCACCGCAGGCGATGGCACTGATGATACATGAGATGAAGATGGAGCACCGGTGGAATGAGATGGCGGGGGAAACCGGAGATCCCGGAGAAAACCCGCCCCAGCGCCGTGTTGTCCACCATAAATCTCACTTTACTGTCGCCAAGCAGTCTAACCACTGAGCCACAGCGCGGCCTAGTGCCGTTCGGGACGACCAGCTTTGAGGAGAGAGCAGTGTCACCCGAGCATCGGAATTCCCGATAGAGCCAGCTGGCAGGCGGGGGCTAGACGGGAACCGTTCAGGCCACGCCGACACATTTATCTGTGTGGAGCTCACCGAGGGTATCGTTAGAAAAGTATCACGAACCACTGTACCGTCTCTTTCCCCTCCCCCTGATGTCTGGAACAATAGGGCTGATTGTTCCGAGCCGCGAAGCTTCGAGATGCAGCGATCTGCCTATATAAGCGACGCATTGGACTCAGGCAGTTCTCAGTTCTCAGTTCTTAGTCGGATCGAGAGAGTTGTTACGCAATTGTTAGTGTTACATAAGTGTCTGTGGTACACGATTTTTAAGTGTGCCAACTGTAATTGGTTGGAAATGAACTATTTGTATTTCTGCAACTTGATCTTTTAATTCTACGAACCCACAATGTCACAATACTAATTACTATTATATATATATATATATCAGTAATAAGAGTAAGCTCTGAGAGATGGACAAGAAAATTCCTTCAACACTGATAGGTGAGCAATAGTTGACTTAAGTAATGAACGCCCTATAAGATAAACAGGGTAAGCTATGTGTAGTGCGCAAAACAAGTGCAGATGCTTTGGAAGGTGTAGTACTTGGAGTTCTGAACATATCTTTGTTGATACATCTCCGGCGGCCTTTCAGCAAGCTGTCTACCTATCAGTCAACTTCTGGCACTCCTCACAACCACAACACTTAAGTGCTAAATTTGTGTTATGCAAGACAGCGGGCTTTTTACACATAAATCAATCATTTTTTCCGCCAAGCTAAGCTTTCAAAATGCAATAAATGCCCAGTATAATTTAAAGTATTACTCCATACTTACAGGTTAGCGAGGCAAGGAACGTATTCCAAGTTCCTGGTATCGAGTACAACGATCATCCATCTTACTTTTGTTTATTCGTTAGGTAACTGTACCCCATATGGCCTCAATAGTGATAATTACTTTTTACATTTTTGTGAGTGGCAATAAATTATTGCGTTTGCTTACAATATAAAGTTCATCAAACTGGACATGTAATATTACGATGTGGAACAACTAAATGAATATACAAGCCACAATAACAAATATACAAAAAGATTAGTTTTGGGTATATTGAGTCCACTGTATTCCCAGTATGGCCTATTTAATTTCTGTTAGCAGTACATTTAAACTAAGGAAATATGATTTAGAGTATGCATTATGTTTATTATCAGCAAATTGCGACTTTATCGCGCTCTCATCCTTTCCAAATTAGATTATGGTAGTATCGTTTATGGCTCAGCACGACCATCTGTGCTGAAGAGGTTAGACACAGTCCATAATTGTGGCATACGTATAGCAGTTGGGGCATTTCCAAAGAGCCGAGTTATAAGCCTGTATGCTGAGTCTGCAGAACCTCCTCTGCTGTACAGGCGCAACATGTTATTGGCAAATTATGGCTGTGAACTTATGCCCACACATCCAACGTTTACGCCGTTCTTTAATACCTTCATGGACATGCGTTATAGTAACACTTCTATTAAACCAAAGGTTTTCGTTTCCGGGAGCTCCTTAGACATCGTGATACTGAAATGCCCAAGATGTATCCTAAGGGGGAGACGACATATCCTCCTTGGTTGTGCAGAGCGTCCCACGTAGATCTGGGCACGACTAAATATGATAAATCTGCCATCTTTATATCTAATATCCGCACATGTGTTTTAGAATTTTTATCGCGATATGAGGACCATTTTATAACTTATACTGATGGCTCCAAGAACTCAAATGGTGTTGGTTGTGCTTACCATTGTGGATGCGAACCGTATACATTCGGATTCCACCCTAGCACTTCCATTTTTACTGCAGAGCTTTATGCAATATACCGGGCCATTTTACACGTACGTCGACGAAAGTTGGGAGACTGCTTAGTCCTGAGTGATTCTCCCAGTGCACTTCAAAGCCTACGGCAGCTGTACAACTACCACCCTATTGTGTAGCGTATGCAGGATGCCCTCCACGTTTTATACGCTTCTGGCGTTAACGTGGTGTGTGCATGGATCCCTGGTCACGTAGGCTTGCGGGGGAATGAAATGCCGGATTAGGCAGCCAAGACGGCTACCATGAAGCCCAGGGTTCGAGTACCATCTGTGACATCGGAAGATTTAAGGGCCGTATTGCGGAGAGCTGTGCAAACCTGCTGGCAGGAAGAGTGGTCCGCTCTCCGCAATAATGAACTTAGATCTGTCAAGGAACTTCCGATTCCCTGGGTTACCTTCTGTCGGTCATCTCGTCGCCAGGAGGTGATTTTGGCTCGGTTGCGCATTGGGCACTGCCATTTTTACTCATAGTTTTCTATTTAAAAAAGAGCCTGCTCCACTGTGTCCGTTTTGCAAAGAAGCGTTATCTGTACGACACGTGCTGCTAGAGTGTTTTCACCTAGCAACCCTTAGAACATCTCTGCAGCTGCCTGTCAGCTTTGCAAACATGCTAGCGGACGATAACACAGTAGTGGAGAAGGATATAGCGAACACAATTTTTAGTAGGTTTTGATATTTTTTTTGTTTTTCCCCATTTTATGTACATGTAGTTTAATAGGTTTATTTACATTAGTATAGTTTTTAGAAACTTTTTATATCTGGCTCTTGCCATGAGTAGTTTTTAAAAGGGCGCTGATATCCGCTGTAGTTGAGTGCCCCTATATCCATCATCATCATCATCATCATCATCATCATTATCATCATCACCATCATCAGATAATATAAACTGAACTTTCACCTCCGACTATGGGCTGATCCCCCATCCTGGAATCTCTGATAGAGTCACTTCTGATTCTCAATCCATTGCCCGCAGGCCCAGGGTTTGCGCAGTTCAGAAGGCCCTATGCTCCACTTAGGAACTACTGGAATTCATTCATTATACTGAGATTTCCTATATGACAAAGATTTTAAGGATTTTTTTGAATAGCTGCTCCTGTTGCAATTGCACAAGAGACAACAATTAACATTTTCTCTCTGTTCATTGCCAATTATGTGTACCTGCGTGCGTCCTTTTTTGTGATTACCCATCGTTCTTTGTGTAAATTCAATCTGCAACCTTTCTCATCTCATGTTAAAAAGTCCTTCAGGATTTCCAAAAGTACCAATTTCTTCAAGAAGAGTTTTAACCTTTTGAAAATGGTCTTGAAGAACTACTTTGTTTAACTTCTGTGTCCTAGCTGGATTAAGAGTTTGGAATTTTCTGATATAAGTTTCCTTGCCCACTTGTGGCTTCCAATCTGCTTAACATCAGAACATTTATGAGTAATATTATTTTTCTTGGAGTATCTGTAGACACGTAATCTTAAAATGTTAGTTGTTATTGGATACCCCACTTCTGCCAACCTAACTATACGTGCACAGAGTTCACTAGTTTGTTGTTTAGACAAAGTGAACTTTTGCCCCAATTTTGCTTTGATTTTACATCCAGATTTGACATACCTACGGAAAGTTCTTCGTAGAATAACACATTCTTTCTCTGCTTGACAGTCCGACGTTTTTGTCTTACTGATGGCTTCCACAGCTTTTTTTAGGTCATCTAGGCTCCATCGACCGCGTATCTTATCGTGATTTGAAATCATTACCACACAAAATAAAAAAAGCTATGAGTAAGAGTCTATACTCAATATGGCCTGCTATGGCAAAAATGTATACTCAAATAAAATGTGCAGTGTTTAACGCCCGATTTTACTACATACGGCACCGCAGTCGATGACACTGATGATACATGAGATGAAGTTGGAGCACCGATGGAATGAGATGGCGGGTGAAACCGGAGGTCCCGGGAAAACATGCCCCAACGCCGTGTTGTCCACCACCAATCTCACTTTGCGGTCACCTGGGATCGAACCCGGGTAGCCTTGGTGAGAGCCAAGCGGTCTAACCACTGAGCCACGGCGTGGCCGATGTATACTCAGTATGACCTAATAGGACATGATGGATCCACATTACTAGCAACTCATTTCACACATATAGCTACACAAAGGTTGTTGCATTCATAACAGTTATTATATAATTTAAAACTGGATAGTTGCATGAAGTAATTGACACGGTAACACGTTTGTAGAAAAATTCTCTTGCATCAGTAACACGAGAAGCTTACATGCATAAAATAATAACAGTTGGGCGGAAAACAAACGCATCTCAACTGTGTAATGGCTGTTAGTCACTGCACACCGGTGCCCGATATCACCAGCAAATGTTAACACGAGTTTAGCAATAGTTAAAACAAAAACTGCATTTCACCAACAAGTGTTAGCGTAACACAAGTGTTAAATGTAATGTTAAACTAACAAGCCGAATTTCTAATGTTAAGTCCCAAACAATTGTTAATAGTCAAGATGGCAAGCATGAACTCAGCTGTTGATGTCGATTTGCTATATTTAAGACCGTATAAATGGCATTCATAATAAGAGTACGGCCTATAAGGATAAATGATTTTGAGGAACTATCCGAAGAAAACTGTTTTACGGAGGTATAGACTGTCGAAACATGTTGCTATGAAGGTTACTGCGGTACAAGAGAGGTTAGAACATGCATGGAAAGGAATATGGCGATCTCGCCTTTGCTTCAAGAATCAATAACCTTGCGATTTTATAATTCACTGAATTATGTGGATAATACACTGTCCACCTGCCGTCTTGAAACGTTCACGTCAATTGCCCTTCTTCACTCCTCCTTTTAAATTTACGTAATACTGAGTTAGAACATGTATCCAAAGGAATATGACTATCCCGCCTTAGCTTCAAGTATTAGTAAACTTTCGATTTTATAATTCACTGAATTATGTGGATAATACATTGTCCACCTGCCGTCTTGAAACGTTCAAGTCACTTGTCCTTCGCACCTCGTTTTAAATTTACGTAATACTGACAAGTTGTTTGGTGCTTGTAGTAGTGACACATGCATTTGAATTAAATTCGTTTCCAATATTTTCCCCGCGACATCTTTCTCGTTTACATTCACTGCATCTGTCCTCTTATTTTCCACGATATCCTTACACTTCGTCACCATTTCAATTAACAAGTCTTTCTCCGTCGATGAGAAATTTGTCTCACGGCTTTATTTATGAATTTGTTCATCCGCCATTTGTGCAGACGAAAATGAAAACAAAAACATATCGGAGAACGTTCAGAAAGTCATCCATAGCCTTCTATAGCTGTGATATTTACAAGTTTCTTGGCGTTAACACAGGCTTGTTAACATTTTAAGAAAACAGGTTGGTGAAACGCAAGAAATTTAACATTAGTTTTAGCACTCTGACAATTGTTACGTTACATTTGTTAACGTCGAATTTAACATCTGTTGGTGAAATCGGACATGGGTGTAACACAGGGATAGTTGAAATAGCTTACCAAACGTGAATGAGCAGTCATCTAGCAGATTACCATTATAGTTACAACGAAATAGCTACTCGGCCATATTGAGTAAATGGCCATGTGGGGTACAGTTACCTTAGTTTTCCTTCATAAATGAAGGCATTGGTGATTTATTGATTTCCATTCTCTTCAATATCCAGCAAATCAACGTTTTTTTACAAAAACCTAGAATTCTATTCTCTCAGAAATTTAGTACAATAGTTTTCTGATAACGACGTCATCAAACGGTTTGACAGCTTCTGTTACAGATGTCTTTTTCATTATGCACTTTCAAACAAAACATTATCAATGGCGACTTTGAGATATTAGACAGATCGGTATGCCTCGAAGAATGCCTGTTGCATCGCTGTTCTAATACTGTTCGCTAACCACATTTATTTTTATATTAGAGTGTACAAACCCACCAAATGTTTACTGTGTGCGAATGGGCATTAGCTCGTTTGGTGAAACTTTGAATTAAATTATGTACGCAGGAAACATAAGGGTGAGTTGGCGCTTTGAAGCCCGCAATAGATTAACAAGCTCGTCTAATTACTCCGGTGCTGAAAGTTGGTGCGCGATGTAAACTGGAAAATATCCAACATGATGAAGGTGCGCATTTGTGTGGACTCTTGCTTGCAAATAGGCGATGCTAATCATTTAATAGCATTTGCATTTCAGTTTGTGGAATTCCAAATTACGTACATCCTGCATCCGAAATGCGACAATGATAGAAATGTTGATCACACCAGAAATACAGTCTCAGCATCAATTGCATTTAACGAGCAGAATGGCCCAACCCGTTTCGTCTGTGGTCCGGGTTCAATTCCTGTGGCCGACCTAACAGAACCATGGATTTTTGGGGGTTTCCCGGGTGCCAGACGAATGCTGATTAGGTAAATTACATCCCCGGAATGTCCTGTCCCTCTATTTTAGGGGATACGTCCACTTCAGCTGCTTTAGTGCGAGCGCTTCGGACTCTTAGCACTCGTGATACCTCTGACGTTACCCGAGGAACCTGGAGTCGAACATTCGAGACACTTCGTGAATGGGAAGTGTTCGGATTGGGTTGAACTGTAGGAGACAGTGTGTTCTCGACACCCGCGAGAAATCGTGTATCTCCGGCCAGGCTTTGGCCGCCCGGACGGGGCAGAGGGTTGTCTAAAATTCCCGGGTACTAGCCAGAAGAGCTAGTAGAACGTGTGCTAGCTCACCAGGTGGCCCAACCGAGGTTATCGTTAGTCTTCCCTGCGGGGTTGACGCGCATAAGTGGCGTAACCTCTTCCACCCGTCTTGATGTTGTCGACGGGGGAGGGGGCTTTTTAAACTCCATGTATTGCCCCAAGGAAGGACACCCGGAGTTTTCCATCGCTCCCGGGTAACAGACGCCGGGATCTTCGAACTTCCGGGTAGACCTCACGCAACAACTTGTCCCTCCATTTTACCTCCATTATCATTTCGTATCATCGCTCATCTGGTGGTCTCCTTCAGGTTAGAAGTGTCAGCAGCAGCTTTGGCGCTGCATGTTAGGATGATACGCGCCTGGTAAACATTTCCTCCTTCGTAGGACTGACACCGGCAGAAGAAGACAGCTTCGAGATGATGGATGATGCTCATAAGGGTGCATAACTGCATCAGCGCCCATAAAACTAAAATATAAAACTATCTAAAACTACTAAAACGGATAAAAAACTGTCATCTTAAATAAAACACTATGACAGCACACACTCAAACAGCTATGTGTAATGCTAGAAATTTAAAAGGCATAAAGGTGTAAAATCCTCTGACTAAATTCTAAAATTAATGCGTAAAACCAGCTTAAAAACCTTGCCCACCGCTTGCTGTTCGTCCGCCGGAACATCTGCCTAGCTGGCCCGCAGCTGCAGGCACTGGCGAACACGAGCCAAGCTAAAACATTATAAAAGAACGTGACGAACCGAGAGGGCACCACCACAAAGAGGGCAGATTGAAGTGGGGCTTTTGGTTAAAAGATGGCTATGGCTAAAACACCAGTGACTGATGCGCAACCGAGCGAGTATCACTTCTTCTCGACGAGAGGCACGAGAGGAAGTCGCCCAGGGTATCGCAAGCTCCTTCACCACTCGCAGTTTCTTTCCAAGGAGAGCCACACCACTCGTCGCAGCAGCACTGTTCCGTGTGGTAGGCGCCTTAGCTGCCGAATCGACTATAGTATAGCAACGCAAAGAAAATCCCTGTAAAGAATGTGCTGTGGGACAAGGTCAGCGAATGCGTGTGGCAGAGAACGCTTGCTATACATGGAGCAGACCGTTAAAAAAGCATGCGCCCTATCCACTCTGTACATTAAAACCGAGAAGATTCATTCACAAAAGTAGAAGCCGTCAGAATGTTTTTGAATGGTCTGTAACTGTACTGACATGGGGTGTCATAAACCTGTCCAGGGAGAGGGTGGGAACCTTCGCCAACTCCCCTGAGTCTCGTCCCTCGGAGACTTGCTCTCCTGTGGAGGAGTATAGTTCATACCCGGTCAGTCCAATGTGGCCAGGAACACATCCATATACCACACTAATACCAGAGGCGTGCGAATAGTGAAGAGCATTGTAGAAACGTTGCACAATTGGATGAGGGCCGTACAACTGGCGAAGACTTTGAAGGGCACTAAGGGAATCGGTAAGAATAGGGCAGTCACCTGGCTTAGGTTGACGTACAGATAAAATTGCTCGGTATATAGCATACAACTCGGCAATAAAACTGGAGGTGCTCACCTTCGAGAGCTGTGACGTATTTCAGCTGGGAGCGAGGCTTGCAGCGCGTGTAACGTTAGGCAAGAAACGTGTATTAAGAAGTTGCCTATATAAATGGCGCTGCGAATACAGAATCTGAGGGTTAAGTCAGGTGCAGCACACTCGATGACAATGTAGCTGCCACGTAGTAGGGGAGAAACCGCAGTACCGTACGGTGTCAGTATCTCGTAGTTGCTGATAGATAGTAGAAGCTCATGGTGTGCGTTTAGACAAACAACTATCTTTGTTACAAACGGAAAGTTTTCCCTCCTCTTTGACTGTTGAATCAGAAGTTATTGTTCAGAGAAGTCATGTAGTGAACTGGAGCTGTGCTGTTAATAACTTGCTGACATTGCTGCTACCCTGTCCGCTGACGAACTAATTAAGTATTTGTACTCATATTATTTGGTATTAAGTAGACTATACAAACACAAAATACAGTGTCGGTTTAAAAAGTATCCAGTCGTGCTATGACGTTATATATGCGTACGCGTGAGTTGCTCAGTACCGTACGATAGCAATTTTCACAGTACCGTACACGAAGATATACTTTTATCCCCGGAACTTGCACTGACATATTCGTTTTTGTTTTTAGACATTCCTGTCAACATGGATGCCAAAGAGAAAGGAAAATGCCTGGAAGAAAATATGAAACAAGCAATGAGCCTGGGAGTAGCAATATATATTGCTGAATGATTAACAGGGACTCTGTATAAGTAGATGTTGCAGGAAAAGGCACAAACACAAAACAACAAATCAATAGCAAAGGACGCAGGACTAACATTAATAAAACTACAAATAGAGAACCCAGCTCTAACTCAACAGAAACTGGAGTAATGAAGATTGCTAAAACAAAAGAAAATTAAATTTTGGAACCAAAGCTAATGTTGATTGAAGTGTTCTAACAGAGTGTATCATTTGTTTAGAAATCACAGACGAGGCTTGGGTTCAGTATGTATCGTGCAAGGGTTGGACACATATTGAATGTACAGGGCAAGGGAACATTGAGTTTTATAGATGTGATCACTGTGTTTAATAAAATATTTCATTAGTTTTAAGATATTTTTATATTGTTGTGATAATCTATAGAGAAAGTTTTGAAAAATATATTATCATGTTACCGTGTTCTGTTTTTATCTCAAAAATACAAAAATGACGAAAACAATAATTATGTTGCGATTTATTATGCAGTTCTTCTTCCTTTATTTATAAATATGTATTTATTTACGTCTGTCCGGTACTGGGAAACAGTTTTTAAGATGCGCAGTTATCACCAATATTTACTTTGGTTGTTAAAAGTCAACATGACTCGTGTTCATGAATGTTCATTCCTAACGTTATTTTTGTATCTTATTAGCTTCATGATAATAGCAACACGCTACTTGTTCGCCATTGCATTTTCTTTAAATTTTGAAGGAACCTTAGGCGCGCGGTACTGGTCGCATCTCCCCTAAATGGAACTGTTAAATTTCCAATGTGACGATTTAATGAAGGAATAATATACAGACAAGAAATACTTGGCTGATTTGTAGAAGAATATCCCCCAAACCAGATTTCCGAGGTTGTATTTACTTGTCGAACAGGCATTGTATATGTTTGTCTCGACATATGTGTGCGAATAATTTTTTTTTTCTGTTATGGAAGTAGCTAAGTCCAAACCCCGAAGTGCCTCGTCGGATCAGAATCGAACATGCAGCCTTCGATTACAAATTTCCTGTCACTGATAAACTACTTATGTAAAGAAAAACGAAAGAGAAAGTGTCGGAAAATGTCCACGTCATTTTGTCCCGAATGGGTCCCTTTTAATTTACCTTATAACATGGCTGACCTTCAGATAAACTACGAGTTGAGGTGTTATATATTTTCTCAAAGCACAGAGCTAAAATGTAATTGTTCATAACGTATGAACAATTGTGTAATTAAAGCAGTCAAGATTTATATTACAACATCCAAGATGTACGTATTATTAATACCTGACAGTTTTCCTGTCTTCCCTATGCTGTCGGAACCCCAACCCATCAAACTAGAAAATGGAATAATAATGGAAAGAATAATAAAATGTTGGTACAGGTGTTTGGCCAAAGAAGAAGGGGAAATTATGAAATTATGCATGAGACAACAAAAAAGATTAGAGAACTCAAATAGTTAGTGGGCAGAAATAGGAGGAATTATGGAAAAAATAGGAATGGGAGATATATGAAGATTAGAGGAAAGGAATATAAGCGATGTGAGTAAATTAGTAAAATGCAGAATAGAAGATATAGAAAGACAGGAAATATTGGGAAGTGAAGAAAACGTTAAATCATTACAATTTTACAAGCAAATAAAAAGAAATTGGGGACGAGAAGCATATGTAGATTACTGCAACAGACAAGAGAGAGAAGGGTTAGCTTGGATGAGAACAGGAGCAATATTTCTAAGAGGGATAAGAGGTAGGGAAAATGCAATTTGGAAATTGTGTGGGGGAAATGAAAGCATAAAACACTATGTAACAGAATGCGAGGAGGTTGCAATGTGGAGAATAAAAGGTTTGGGAGGGAAAATGGGAGAATGTAGAGAAGAGAATAGTAGCTATAAAAATGTTAACTGGCAGGGAGGAAAAGAAGGTAAGAAGTATTGGTAAGTTCTTGCAGAAAGTAAAAGCAAAATGGACCAGAAATGTAAAGAATATAACAAAGGAAGATGAGAGGGAAACAAGGGACTAATTAAATAACAAGGAGGTATGGAGGTTAAGAGCTACCTGACAGAGCAGAAGACTAGGGTGTCATGTAAGTTAAAGTAGCAACAAGGTAAAGACAAATAAATGTAAAGGATATAAGAAAGGAAGATGAGGACGAACAAAGGGACTAATTAAGTAACAAGGAGGTATGGAGCTTAAGAGTAACCTGACAGAGCAGAAGACCAGAGTGTCATGTAAGTCAAGGTGGCAACAAGGTAAAGACAAATACATGATGAGGAGGAAGAAAGGGACTAATTAAGTAAGAAGGAGACATGGAGGTTAAGAGCTATATGGCAGAGCAAGAACCCAGGGTATCATGTAAGTTAAGGTAGCAACAAGGTAAAGACAAATACATGATGAGGAAGAAGAAAGGGACTAATTAAGTAACAAGGAGGTATGGAGCTTAAGAGTTACCTGACAGAGCAGAAGACCAGAGTATCATGTAAGTTAAGGTAGCAACAAGGTAAAGACAAATACATGATTAGGAGGAAAAAAGGGACTAATTAAGTAACAAGGAGACGTGAAGGTTAAGAGCTACCTGGCAAAGCAAGAGCCCAGGGTATCATGTAAGTTAAGGTAGCAACAAGGTAAGGATAAATACATGATGAGGAGGAAGAAAGGGACTAATTATGTAACAAGGAGGTATGGAGGTTAAGAGCTACCTGGCAAAGCAAGAGCCCAGGTTATCATGTAAGTTAAGATAGGAGCAAGGTAAAGATAAATACATGATGAGGAGGAAGAAAGGACTAATTAAGTAACAAGGAGACATGAAGGTTAAGAGCTACCTGGCAGAGCAAGAGCCCAGGGTATCATGTAAGTTAAGGTAGCAACAAGGTAAAGACAAATACATGATGAGGAGGAAGAAAAGGACTAATTAAGTAACAAGGAGACATGGAGGTTAAGAGCTACCTGGCAGAGCAAGAGCCCAGGGTATCATGTAAGTTAAGTTAGCAACAAGGTAAAGATAAATACATGATGAGGAGGAAGAAAGGGACTAATTAGTTAACAAGGAGACATGGAGGTTAAGAGCTACCTGGCAGAGCAAGAGCCCACGGTATGATGTAAGTTAAGTTAGTAACAAGGTAAAGACAAATACATGTAGCCATATATATATATATATATATATATATATATATATATCATAAGCAGAAGTCAGCGCGGTGACGTTACACGGTAGCCTGCCTTTCGTTCGGAAGCATATTTAGTGTTTAGAGCTGACGCAGCTGACGTCACTCCGCCACTACCTATCTTCCCCTCGTCACTGGTCACCAAAACCGCCTAGTGGGCATTTCAGGAATGCGGTAGGGGGAATGCCGGTTATGTAAGCCTGTCTGAGACTCCTCTTAGCTCTCTATGTCCGGCTCTGCCCTGTGGACTGTTTCATGGCTACGGTGTGAGACATGCCGATGGTACTGGACTGCTGAGCAAATAGTAGGGACCCTTCCCTCTGAAAGGTCGTGACTCTCTGGGTTCAGGCCATTATGTCTCCTCTCACCTCATCCTTTCTACCGGGGATACCCACTTGGGGCATTGGTATCAATCTGGTCGTCGTGTCGAATCCCCTCTATTCAGTTCTCCCCTATCCTTCTATGAAATAATATGGCTTGTGACAAGACTAGGAAGCACAGTAAAACCTGCCTAAAACGAACCACTTATATGCGGTAACCTGGAAAAACGGAGAACAAATTTCGGAGCAGAGCTATTTCCCATTTAATATCACATCTACTCTAAACTGGAAAACTGCCTAACGCGGAAAGTGAAATACTTTTCGACTACCGTTTGCGAAAATAACTTCATTAACACAGATTACGTTATGTGTATATGGGTTACAACGTAATCATTTTAAAAAGTGCATTAATTCTGAGGGTAAACGCACTTGCAGTGAAGTTCCGTGAACTATAAAGTTATAAAATGTACCTAATCCTTCGAGGAAAAGGGAAAACAGACCTTAAGCTCTCTCAACTCTCTCTCAACACAAATAGTAAGGGTTCAACTGTTTTGTAGGGTGTTCATTATCATTTTCGTTGTTACAAGTGATCAAGTACGAGTGGAAGAAAACTAAGAACTTTGGTGATTTTTAAAAACATACTTTGTGTACACAAATTCTGTAAAATGAGTTCTAAACATAAGACATTATACCTGGAGGAAAGAATTGCGGTTACTGAAGAACTTGAAAAGAACAATAGTCCAGCTGAAGAAATCATTTTGTAACTTAAAGTGGAAAAAACTCAGATTTATAAGATTTAGAAAAAAATTAAAATTAAAGTGAATGGTCAAAGGGAAGAGCAGGGCGGGTCAAATGTATTACTAAATCCACAAAGTGTGACAATCTAAATCGTGCTGTGTGCCAGTGGCTTCTTAGGATTAGGTTTCATTTCGGAGGGTATTCGGTACGTAGGCCACCATATTGGGCCCATTGTGCCTAGGTCCTAATCTGGGAACTGCCGGGAGGAAGGATGAGGCGAGTGGAGACAGACGGCGACTGACCCAAGAATCCACGACAGTGCAGAGGACAGGGTCACTAGAGTTTACACTTCCCCCAAGAAGTCAGGCCAACGGTCACGCTTCCCTACTGCGGGACGGCAACCAGTCCAGCAGCCGAGCCAAAAAGCTCCCTAGCTGGCGGAACCGAAATGGTCTCAGCAGAGGCGCGGAGACCGGAAACCAACCTACCGGAGGAGGAAGTAGTTTACCTCAGAGCTCATCATCCCGCCATGCAGTGCCGACACACCCGCCGACACTTCTACCCTAAAAGAGGCCACCATGTGTCTGATGGGAGATATGAAATGATTATGGAGATAAAATGGAGGGACAATATTCAGTAAGGTGTACCCGAAAGTTCGAAGGCCCCAGGCTCTGTTACCCGGGAGCGATGGAAAACTCCGGGGGTCTTTCTCTGCAGCTATACCTGAAGTCTAAAAAGCCCCCTCTCACATCGACAACGTCAAGACGGGTGAAAGTGGATACGCCAAATACGCGCGTCAACCTCTGATACCGAAATTAAGGTTTGCAGAAGTAAAGAATCATGATGGATGTCAAAGGAATGTTGGTAATTTATTACAAAACGGGCAAGACCAGTTGAGTTGGGGGGAAAGTTTTTATAACAAAAGCAATGTAAGAAACAGTGTAATTAGCAGTTTTCTAAAGGGGCTCACTTGACTTGTAAGAATAGGGTATTCTTTGGATCATTCTGAATGGCATGACAAAACAGCCACAAAGAGATTTTTGGTGGAATGAAGAAGGCTTTCAGTAAGTGAAAGTTACATAGACACCCACACGCGCAGCTGTGGTCATTCAGTCTTCGGCGTCAGGCCGATGAGAGCAGTCCGAGGCGTGAAGCCTATTAGGGCAGTCCTCTTCTTCTGTCTTGTATATTTGTCGGTTCATATACATGAGGAACGAATAAAGTTTATCGAGTAATAAACATTCTGCCGTCAGTAACTAAACAGAGATTGATAACCCTTGTTCAGCAACTTTCATTTCGATGTTCTAAAAAAAGAAGCAGTGAATAAACAAGTTGGAAACGGGCATTCCAGTGTTATTAAAATATCCTTCTCACACACATCCACGCATACCCTTTGAGAAACCTCATTGTTTTACCCTGAGCTAAACAAAAGTGCTTCAAACTGCATTGTCAAGTGGAACATTGTTCGCCACATATATTTTAGTATCAAATTGGCGTCCACAACGTAGAATTGTGTGCCCGCCATTAAAATTTTAGTATCACCTCGCAGGTAAGACTACCGTATAACCTCGGTGGGGCCACCTGGTGATCGAGCGCACCTTCTACTAGCCCTACAGACAACTACCCACTACATTTTAGACAACCCTCTGTCTCCTCCAGACGGCCGAATCCTGGCCGGAGGTACCCAATTTCCCGCGGGTAACGGGAACACACTGCACACTCGAGACCAACCCAATCCGAACAACTCCCACTCAGAGAGGGGCTCGAATGCTCGGCCCGAGGTTCCTCTGTTAAGGGTCTGCAGCGCTCGTACTAAAGTAACTGAAGGGAACGGTTTCCCTCCCCTACGGAAGAAATGGAGGGACGGGAAATTCGGAGGATGAAATTAAGCTATTCAGAATTCGCCTATGACCCGGGGAACCCCGAAAAAAGCTATGAGTCAGGTAGGTCGGCCACAGGAATCGAACCCGGGCCTTCCGACTAAGGGCCACAGACGAAACCGCCTGAGCATTGGTCTGTTAGTGCTCCCGATAAACAAATTCCCATTCTGGACCATTGCTTCAGATTCAAGCTTTAGAGACAGCAAGAAAATTAGGCAAAGATATTTTCAGAGCTTCCAATGGAAGTCTTTCAGGAGTTTCAAACATCGCCATAACGTTGTTTTGGATGCTGTGTTGGTGAAACAAATGATGTTGTTATGGAGACAGTTGTACATTGGAAAGGAGAAATTGAAAACAGACAGAGAAATTAGACGTTAAACTACAATTACAGTATATAAGTTGAAATTTTAGTACATAATACTTAATACCTTATTATAGTTTAGTTTTAATTCATTATATACATTCACTGTGAATGTGTGCGACTGTTTCATAATTTCTTTGTATTCAAACATAACCCTCTGTAAGACGGAACTCTGGGTAAACGAAAAATACATAAAATCCGGTACGATCGCATTCCGGTTTAGAGAGGTTTCCCTGTAATAAATAAGCTACAAAGTCAAGAGCGATTACCGTGGCTTTCATTCAAAAGAAACTGCAGGTCACAAAATATGAAGGAACGTGCTAACATTGCGCACAGTATCATGGCTAGCAAACAAATTATCCTGTGTGACCTGATGTGATTATGTACTGCGCTCAGAAAGGATTACCGCGGCTTTCAAGATAAGGATACTTAGACACTGATATGTAAACACCAGGCTCAGCGGCAATAGGTCAAATGAGACTGCGACTTGTGACAAGTTTACAAATAACAGTGCAAACACTCCGCTCAGCAGTGAGTGTCCGTAAAATGATACCACACAGAATAAACATACATAAAGTGTTCAGTAAACGACACCACTACTTTGTTTCCAATACATCTACGCGCTTTGCCATGTAGTAACGGAATATTGTGTCCATATATCTGAATATTTATGCAATCTTTCCCTGAATAAGGCTACACCTCTCTGAAGGGAATGCAAAACCGAAAATGCCAAATCCAGCAATTTTCAACCAATCTTGCTGAAATTTTTACCACTTAGTTCTGATGCATAGTGGCCACAGAATTCAAAATTTGGTTTTTATATCTTCGATAGCTTTTTAGTAATTAATTTTTGAAATTCAAAATTTGGGCAAAATTCAAACCGCTCCACGTG
The DNA here is from genome assembly GCA_030765055.1 of Mantis religiosa. Lineage (NCBI taxonomy): Eukaryota > Metazoa > Arthropoda > Insecta > Mantodea > Mantidae > Mantis > Mantis religiosa. The sequence continues at coordinate 206,152,388 of CM060952.1, read as the reverse complement.
ATGAAAATTTTCAAAATTTTAATTTTTCTATTTCCAAAAATATTCAGATGGTTATTAAGAAAGAATCTATCATATGAATTTGTTATACTACTTTTAGTTCCCGAGTAAAAAAATAGGTATGGAGCAAACAAAAAAAGCCAAAAAATGATTAAACCTGTGCCTTTTTATATCAATAACTTTAAAAATATAATGAATATTAAAAATTCATATGATAGAAACCTTTGTTTGCTTTCTAAGAACATGTGTTGAAAATTTTAGAGGAACTGAATCAAAACTGCATCGTGTGGAACATTTTGCATGACAAAAAATGTTGAAAAAACTATATCTGAGTAAACCAAATTTTAAAATCCAAAACACTTTCCTTCTCAGCTGCATGCCTTGAAGCAGACTAAAACCCTCCAGATAGATAAGCTGAACCCTCCTACCTCTTCCTTCTCTCTCCTGCTGCAGTGTTCTTCAATTTCAGTTTCCTTCTGGATGTTTTAGAAGTTACTTTCACAGAAATTGCTGAATGAATTAAGGGTAATTGCTCCTCCCTTTACTAACTTTTAGAGATGCTGGTGAAATCTGTGTCCATTATGTCTGACTGCAGCTTGAGTGAGGCAGAACAACAAAAATTGAGTTAACTGATGGTTGATGTCACAGCAAGCTGAAGTCTCTTCTTTGAAACAAATATTTCTTTTGGGCAATTATGCCATATCATGTTATGTAAACCTTCATTTGCATTTTGTGTCTTATCCAATGTTCATCTCCTTAGGATTTCATCTGATGCCCGCCTTTGGTACACAGCCAGTAATTTTCTTACCACAGCAGGCCTCAATTATGTTCACATTGTTGTGTTATGTTTAGGTGTTTCTTACCATGTATTGTTTGGGCTATTCATGATCCTAACTATGTACACAGTTATCAAGAGGTCAGTTGTTTCAAAGAATGTTTTACCAATAACCTATATAACAGTTATATGCACGTTTTGATGTATAAAATATCTTTATAAATGTTAAACGGCACACTAAAACTCATCAGTTATATATGAACAGTACGTAGTTTAAAGAGAAGCAAAAGAATATCCCGACCGTTGGAAACTCACACAAAAGTAAAATAATAAACATTATTATTTGCTTTCAATGCTTGCAGCCAGTGTTTTGTTTCCATGGTGCCACATATTGTAAGAAATAACCATCATACCAACACATAAAATTCCACCATAAACTTTGCCCGCTAATTTCAAATGTATTAATTTAGTACGTTCAATCGAACTCAAATGACATAATTCTGTCCATCTAAGGGTCGCTATGCAGGTGCGCAAGGGCATTTAAATTGTCATATGAAGGTATTTAAACGCTTGAAACTCATAAATTTAGTTGGATTATGATACTATAAGGTTCACAGTATTTTATTAGCTTAAAAACAAAAATATTATTTTTTCCCATATTTTTAGCCAAATTCGGTGCTGCATTCCCTTAAACTCTCCTTCTTTTATAGTATTTACGAAATTCTTTTGGAGAATTTTAATAAAACATCGACCGCGCCATGGCGGAGTAGTTAGAGCACTTGGCTCTTACCAAGAGTGTCATCCCAGGCGACCGCAAAGTGAGGATTGTATTGGACAATTTGGTGCTGGAGGGGCGGGTTTTCTCTGGGTCTTTGAGTACCCCGTCAGCATTCCACCAATTCCTATGTCATCATATTTCCCATCATTCATCTTGCCCTCATATATCACCTACCTCCTTCAAACTCACACCAGGCGTTTGGCTGATGGCCTATTACGTTTGTCTATCAGATCCAAAGTATCCGTTCCTCCGACCCAAACTTAAAAGGGATGGAAGAATATAACCTAAGTCCACGGAAGTGGAACACCTAGGGAAGTTAAAGAATAAGAATTTTCATTAATGTACATACGCTATATATATTCTCCTAACGTACAACAGCAACAATAGTAGTAATAGTAATCACCATCACAATAATAATAACAACAACAATTCCAACAACAACAATTCCAACAACAATTCCAACAACAACAATTCCAACAACAACTACAACAACAACTACAACAACTACAACAACAACAACTACAACAACAACTACAACAACAACTACAACAACAACAACTACAACAACAACTACAACAACTACAACAACTACAACAACAACTACAACAACTACAACAACAACAACTACGACAACAATAATAACAATAACAATAATAACAATAACTACAACAACAATAATAACAATAACAATAATAACAATAACAATAATAACAATAATAATAACAACAATAATAACAATAATAACAATAATAATAACAACAATAATAACAATAATAACAATAATAATAACAACAATAATAACAATAATAACAATAATAATAACAACAATAATAACAATAATAACAATAATAGTAACAATAATAATAACAATGATAATAATAACAATAATAATAACAATGATAATCATGATAATAATAACAATGATAATCATAATAACAATAACAATAACAACAACAATAATAATAATAATAATAATAATAATAATAATAATAATAATAATAATAATAATAATAATAATAATAATAATAATAATAATAATAATAATAATAATAATAATAATAATAATAATAATAATAATAATAATAATAATAATAATAATAATAATAATAATAATAATAATAATAATAATAATAATAATAATAATAATAATAATAATAATAATAATAATCATCATCATCATCATCAGAATAGTAATAATAAAGAAATAGAGGGCACTTCGTAATTTCAATCAAGTTAGGCTCTATTTTATGGCTTATGCTTAATTCGGTTCAGTTATTCGTTGTGCACTTCTGTATTGGCATGAATATAAACTCTGTTATCCTTTTACTGCACTGTATATCAATATCTTAGTTTCAAGTTTAATTTTAGTTTTATATATATATATATATATATATATATATATATATATATATATATATATTTAATTGCATATTACTGTTTCTACGTTTCATTTACAAGACAAAAAGCTACTCACAATTTTTCGTCTTACTATAATCGCATCCTCGCTATGTTATTGTATTGCGCCACAATGATATAGAGATAAAAAATACCAGAAAAAAGGCAATGAGAATATCCTGGTACCGGGAGGAGAAGGATCATAAAAGTTAGTTACGGCCCCGCTTTAACACTTCAAGAATGTCATTAAAAGCTAGACGGTCAAGGTTCGTAGTTAAGCCATGTGTTGCCTGTAAACAGGATGACGTAGCACTTATTACATGCCCTTGTAGGTACTCATTTATACATCTAATCCTTGAGCTAGCATTCACAAACATATCATCACCTGTAGACTCAAATGCGAACGATTTGGGTATGAAAAATGAATGGAAGTGCTGCATCATAGCTATAACTGAGCGGGATTACCTGTGCGCGGCATTCGGAGGGCCAGTGTGCGATTCCCGTGGTCAACCCACTATACTCATGGTATATTAGAGGGTTTTCCAGGGTCGCCAAGCAAATGCTGGTTAGGTTAATTACATGCCCCGTATTTCATCTGCCTCCATGTACAATTTCACACCATCTCTCATCTGATGGTCTCTTTCAGGGTAGAAGTGTCGGCGGGGGTCTCGGCGGCGCATGGCAGGATGATATGGTCTTGATAAACACTTCCTGCAGTAGGACAGCATCCGGTCTCCGGCCGGCCTAGTGGGCCGTTTCAAGACCTCGATGTGTGAGGGTTAAACCCATGGCCAGGGAGGAAGGCTGCCTCTGTGGTTGTCTCCAGTAGGCCAAGAATTTAAAGGAATTCCACTATGTTCTCCGGGCTTGTAGGCCGTGGTCCATTTTCATTTCCTTCCGACGTTTCGCCGAAAACTGCGTTCGGCAAGTCTTGTGTTGGACTCCGGGTCTATTGATTTAGAACCCTGAAGATGCCGAACGCAGTTTTCGGCGAAACGTCGGAAGGAAATGAAAATGGACCACGCCTACAAGCCCGGAAAACATAGTGGAGTTAACGACGCCGGCCGTGAAAGCCTCAGTATTTAAAGGAATTGTTTATTGAGATACGTTGTTTCTATTATACCATTTAACTAACTTTGAACATATTTGTAAATTTTAATGCTTAGTGATTTTTTTAGTGTTATATATAGGAAGATAGGGGTTGATATTTTAACGTAACTCCTTATTGTATATGCGCTTCTTTTCCTCTCTCTCTCTCTCTCTCTCTCTCTCTCTCTCTCTCTCTCTCTCTCTCTCTCTCTCTCTCTCTCTCTCTCTCTCTCTCTCTCTCTCTCTCTCTCTCTCTCTCTCTCTTGCTAAATTATGGGTTTCGACGTTTAATATTTACCAATATGGTTATATATTTTAATATTAAAGATAAGGGTTCTAGTTGAAGTATATTCCGGGGTTGTAGGCCGTGGTCTACTGGGCTCTTTCTTCTTCTTCCTCCCAGACGTTTCGTCTGCGACTACGGCAGACATCCTCAGTGGCAGTGGTGAGGTCGAAGTACTCTAGTGGGTATTTCAACAGCGACTGTGCTGTTTGCACCGTGGACCACGGTATTTATACAAGGGGCTGGAGGATCAGACGCCAACAGAACGTAACACTCCACCCACACCAATCCAGCACACCGTCCACCCGGACCAATCACAGCAGACCCGCCCTCCAGCCACTTCTATAAATACCGCGGTCCACGGTGCAAACAGCACAACCAATCACCGCCAGGTCACTTCGCGCCCTCGCCACGGCTGGCAGGTTAACACCTGCAGTCGTGTCCTGGAACGCACGCACGACCTGTAATTACTAAACCCCAACGCCCTAATTTCCATCTGATCTCTCGATACTGGTTCCACCACTGCTTGTCGGATCGCTAGCGACCGCAAAAAGCAAGGTGGAACGGGCACTGTTTCTCCAAGGGGGAATATCCCGGCACCAGAAGCATCAGTAGAGGCCAACTGCGCCGTCTTACATAGCGACACGCAACCTTGCGCAAAAACATATATCTATTATACCGCACGGGTAAATCCGCACAGCGGATAGGTACCGTGGCGTGTAACCCTCCGCCCGGAAGAACCCGGGCGACCTGCACCTACTCTTAGCGCTTGGCTCTCCTGGCAAACAGCACAGTCGCTGTTGAAATACCCACTAGAGTACTTCGACCTCGCCACTGCCACTGACGGTGTCTGCCGTAGTCGCAGACGAAACGTCTGGGAAGAAGAAGAATGAACTCAGTAGACCACGGCCTACAAGCCCGGAATATACTTCAACTAGTATTGACACCGGCCGTGAAAGCCTTAGAACCTTGAAGATGAGGGTTGATTACAATATTCTTTGACTTTCCGAGGATTTGTATCTGTTTAGAATGAATTTTGAGTTGTATGGATGGTATGTATTATATATAAATTTTCATTTGAATTGTCTAACATGTTATTTATTATTTGCAGTATTCAGATATTAGAATTCTAATCTTAAAATACTCTGAAGCATTAGTTAAAACAAGAGAAGTTTAGAGATTGTGCTGGTTAACTGTAGATAAGTTGCCGTATGATTTAGATAGGTATATTTCGAATTTGTTTGGTTTTTAAATAGCCGACTATCCGGTCAATTGTTTACTGGATACCAGTAAAATGTGTTTTTGGCGATTTTCTCCCAAACCATTACAGATAACATAGTCAACCCTATATTCGTGTGAAAGGTCTAGTCAAGTTCTACAACTTTGGTTATGCACACCTTTGCTCTAGGACGCACGGTTTAGAAGTTAGCATTTTTACCGGGTAACTAATTGTTTACTGGATACCAGTAAAATATTAGTTCCGGTAGTTTTGTTTTATTTTGATAAATACTCTGGCAGAGGAATGTTTTGTTTTATAAAAAAAGATAAGGATTTTAAAAAGTGGGTAAAAATGAGCTTTGTTTTTAGAGGTTGGAAGAGGATACGTCACTTTTACGCGTCAACCCGTCTGGGAGGACTACCGAATAACCTCGGTGAGGGCGCCCAAGATACAGCAAGTAAGTACCCGGAACTTCTAGTTATGCTTTACACCTTCCGGGCTGACTAGACCATTTTGACCATTGCCAACCAAAACATCGTGAGCGAGCGTGTTAGCACATTTTCCTCACTGCGGAAAATTATTTGAGGCACCCTTTATTTGAGGGTAAAACGTTTTCTGCCGGTAAAGACACTTCATGGCATGTAGAGAATGCCACATGCTGTCACAACTTTTTTTAACTAATAAAGAAAGTTTGTAATCGATGATAAAATGCAAAAGTTCTGCAATACCTGGATGCGGTCGAAACTAGACAGCCTCTCATACATATTCACCCAACTATGTGTCACATTAATCAACTTCTAGCATATTTAACGTCACATAACCTTCTAATCGTTGACCTATGTATGTTCCTGCTTATTGTCATTAAGGGTCCTCTGTAGTCGGGAGCAGAACTCTGCACGTGCTTCGGTTTCTGAACACACCCTTCCCAATGAACTTAGCGCTGGTGTTTGTAACGACCGTGCTCGCTATTTGTTTAACTTCCGCACTGGAGCCCTTCGTGGCGAACCTGAGTAACTTCACATGCAACGAGCAGGGTATTTAACACGGGGAAGAAAAAGGCAGGATAGAGGTGGAGGAAATGAAAGTCAATATTTCTCTAGAATGAAACAAAAAGTATGCCTTTGAAAATTACAGCACAATTTTAGATAAGCTCCACGTCTTAGGTGTAATTAAATTTTCGCAGAAATTTGCATATAAATTGGAGTTACAATAAATTCTACAGCAGAGAGATAAGAGAATGCTATTTATCGAATGTAAAGCTTGCGAACAAAAGAGGAAATAAGATAGGAATTAAATGGCGGAAACAAGAGAGTGGTGGAAACGGAACAATTGGAGCAGAATGAAGCCATGCTCTCATTATCTTAACCTTTTGAACTCATAAGTTCCGCGGCATTAATGTATGTTATTTAAAATATCGAACGATATTGTTAGTTTCATAATTTCATTTTAGGAGTAGGTGTCGCAAAGTTTTAATTTTCACTCTTTAAACAATGTGGTAGAAAGTTTTTGTTGATACCAGAGCTGCTCAATAAAGAATGATGAATATCATTCTCATAATTTTGATTGCCCTTCACAAAATAGTCTCCCCTGAATGCGATGTACTTGTCCCAGTGTTTCTGCCAGTCTTCAAAGACATGCTGGAAAACATTTCTTGAGAGATCCTTCAAAATCACCTCCGCAGCCTTCACCACTGCTTCTGATGATGGATAATGCCTCCCATGAAGGCGTTTCTTCAAGTTAGGGAATAGAAAAAAGTCACATGATGCTAAATCCAGACTATAGGGAGGGTGATGAATGCACTTCACGTTTATTTTTGCAAGATGTTCAGCAACAACATTGGCAATATGCGGCCGGGCACTATCGTGGTGCAGCATCCAGCCTGTTTCACCGAAATGTAGTCTTTTGCACCTGATATGAACTTGCAATGTTTTCAGGACATCCCTGTAGTATTGTCCAGTTACTGATGTGTGTGCAGGTACAACATGCAGATAACTCAATCCGCGAATATCAAAGAATGAGATGACCGTAACTTTCCCAGCAGAAGCAACCACTTTTGCTTTTTTGGGGGTTTGGTATTGAAGGAGATTTCCCCACTGAGCCTTGCTGTTTGCTCTCAGAATCAAAATGGTGTACCAAGTTTCATCAGCAGTGATTACGTTTGAAAGAAACTCCGGATCTTCCTCTGACATCAACTTAGACTGAATGTTATCTCCATTGCAGCGGTAGGCGGTACTGAACTTTTTTGAACTTGCCTGGCTCTCACAGGCGGGAACCAGGAGTACCAACAATGAAACTACTACGGTGTGTTTGTTTCACATTAAGCTAACAGAATATAAGAAGGTTGTATTTTAGTGCGAAAAATTATGATGAATCTTTATTCAACAGCCCCCGTATGTGCTTGTTAATTCTTCTCCATGTACTCACCACCGTGATTTACACACTTTTTCCAGCGTTACTTGACCTTCCAAATGCCCTGACAGTAGAAATCTGCATTTTTGGACTTAAACAGCTCTTCCACTTCATTAATGACGTCATCTGTGTTGTCAAGTCAGCGACCACGAAACGGATTCTTCATTTCTGGGAATAAATATGTCCCTTGGGGCGAGATTGGGTGAATATGGTGGATGCTGCATGATCACAAAACCATATTCCCCTGTTTTATCAACTGCAACTTGGAATGAATGATCTCAAGCATTGTCATCTAGAAGGCAGAAAATGCCTTATTGTTCTTTAATCAGAGCTGCTCTTAACTTTTTTACAACTTTTTTACAATGTTAAGCAACGAACTAATTTTTACCGCACAACGGTCTATACTAAAATAGCAGTCAATGATATGTGATAAGGTCACGTGACCGTTAAGAGATCCGGGGCAAGCTTATGTGAAACAAAGATTAGTTTGAATGCACTGGAAAATCGTCAAGAGTTCACTGCATGATGACCTTGTACAAAAGCACTGAGGGAACCGAGGCAGTGTTACGCAAAACAAAGCTGTCATCATTGTCGTCACGGATTGGCAGAGCTCGCCGGTTTGCTGTTGTCAGCAATGGATGCCCCAACAAATGGTGTGTGCAGGCTGCCTGTTGGCAAGCGACGTGTCCATACAGTTTCTTGGCAACGAGTCACTTCCAACACACGACAAACTTAAGCTTTCGTTCACGGTTTCATTTATGTTATATTTAGATGTGTTCTTTTTATGTAACATCAGCTTACGGCGTTTCACTTACGTAGTTGTGTGGAACGCCCATGTATCAGCCAATAAACTCTGTTAGAAAACTGGCATGATTAACAATGGAAACTTTTATCTTACATATTCGTATCTGATTAAGAAGTTACGCATCCACAACTTATGCAAATTTTGACGTGCACTGGTTACTTAAAAATATATTACGTATAGTTGCTCTGTTCGAACGGTTACCATGGATATATCTTTGATAATAGATAACGCTCAGATAACGCACTGATTACTCCACGTGGAGTAAACATATATCTGTCACTTGTGATTCCTGCGAATTCCACTGCTTAGCACAGATCCCCTCTTCCTCTTGCCAGAATAATAAGTGCCTTATCCGAGAGGTTCCTATTAACAAATATAAAGCCAGGGTAACTGTTCGAACAGCACGACCATAACAAGATGTAATAGAAATTGTAAGTTGAATTATAACAAATAAGCAGGAAATACCTCCGTAGGGGAGGGGATCCGTCCCCTTCAGCTGCCGGTGTGCTAGCGCTGCGGACCCTTAGCACTCGTGGTACCTCTGACGTTACCAGAGGAACCTCGGGCCAAAAATTCGAGCCTCTCCCTGAATGGGAGTTGTTGGGATTGTGTTGGAGTCGAGGGGGGCAGTGTGTTCCCGTAACCCCCGGGAGATTAGGTACCTCAGGTCAGGTTTCGGCCGCTCGTAAGGTGCAGAGGGTTGCTTAAAAAGACCCGGATACTAGGCTGTAGAACTCAGTGGCGGCTGGAGGGTTAAATTATTGGTGGTGCACAAATGAAAAATAAAATACAGAGTATTAATGACTCACCTATTTATACAGATTCTCTGCTGTACTCTCCTTAGATCTGGCGAATCTATCGATAACTTTTGCGTTGAAATCGCTGATCTTCATAACAAACTCTCTCTCAATTGAAAGCATTGCTAATGCTGTCAATCGGTCCTGTGACATTGTGTTCCTAAGGAAATTTTTTATTCTTTTTAAAGTTGAGAAACAGCATTCTGCTTCAGCGGTAGACATTGGCATAGTTAACAGTACCCGGAGGAGTTTGACATATTCGCTGAATGTAGTACATAAATTGTTTTCCTTATTGAAGTCCATCAAGCACAAAGCGCCGGACATTCAACGAAATTCCTCTTGACTGTAAATTACGGTCAGCTCTCTACGAATTTTTGTTCCAATGATAAAAGGATAGAACCTTGTTTTTTCTCTAAGGGAATCCTCTGGAAATGTCTTAGAAATTTTCTTGTTGAAACAAAGTTGAGGCTACCAGATGCCCCGTGAAGCTAAATCTGTCCTTTGCTTCTCTAAGAATGTCACACACTTCAAGAGCTTCTCTTCTTTTTACATCATGATCTTCTATTCTTCTCCTCTTAATTGCAGTTTCTTCGTGTTCCTCGATATCCACGCCATTTCTTAACTTTTGCACTTCCCTTTTAAACGCGTTTAACTGGGCGATGGCAAACGTTGCATTCCTGTCTCGTTTCTGCAGCTGATTGTAAAAAATGTCCACATGTGGCATGATCTTGTAGAAGAAAGACAGAACGTATACAAAATTATAATCTTTCAAAGTGGCCATAAACCCAGAAGCCTGAACAAGTGTGGCGTTGTTGTTTAACAGAGATCTCTTCTGAACAACCTCCATGCATTTAATTAAATTCTCCCTGTGTTTGAAAAGCAGAGCACACAGAAGCTAAGCCTGAAGGTCACGCTATAGCCGTTGCTAAGAGTAGGAGGAGCTAGGTTTATAAACCTCCATTTAAGCAATGTATAAGAAGCCACTCCCATCTCTTCACCTTCCCGCAAACCCCTCAGAGAGCCTACATTTGGGCGAAATCTTAGGTTAACTCTTTACTGCAAACCTGCGGCTCCTACAGCTAATCACTGTTTATTTCGACTTCTGCGGTCATGGGCAGCTACAGACGATAAGCGTAACTGAAACATGTTTGTATATAAAACAATGCAAACAAGTACAGCTTTAATGTGCAAAATTCACCTGTTGTATATTTAGAATCAGTGGGTGTACCGCAAACCTGCAACCTTATGGAGGAACCGCCCCTGGTAGTACTAGTAGGTGAGCTAGATCATCAGGCGGCCTCACCGAGGTTATTCGGTAGTGTTCCCTGCGGGGTTGACGAGTGTAAGTGGCGAATCCACTTCGACCCGTCTTGACGTTGTTGCCGATGGAGGGGCTGTTTAGACACCAAGTATTGCCCCAAGAAGAGACCCCATCGCTTCCGGGTTACACAGGCCGGAGTTCGGATTTGCTAGTAGACTACACTGAACGTTGAAACAGGAAACATTTTGTTTATTATCCCGACACGCAAAGGGCTACTCTGGCTTTATATTCTTTAATAGAAACATCTCAGATAACGCTCTGACTCTCCACTGAACATAACATCTGTCATTTGTGATTGCTGCCATTCTATTGGCTGGAGTGATGCTTCATTGTTCCTTAGCACAGTCCGAGAAGCGCGCCAGTGCCCTTCTCACTTTTTCGAGAATAATTAGCGTTTTATTTGAGATGTTATACAGCTATGTTAACATTATCCAGCTATAATGTTTATCTTGGACAAGTGTAATCCAGTTAAAAACAGTCAGGTACATGAACATAACACCAGAACCAACATGAATTACTATAGAGATAGTGTAATTAAAACTGTCTCTCAAAAGGATGTACATATACTAGGAATTAAGCTTTACAATAAACTGCCTCTGATATTAAATCAATAGCTAGCATCTCAAAACAGCAGTTTAAATGGAAGTTAAAGGCTTTCCTCATAAATAAATATTTATATAACTTAAATGAATTATGACATTGCCGCTTTAATTGTACTTGAAAGTGATAAATTCATTAAGCTGATTAAGGAATCATGTGTAGAATTAGTTTCTAATGCTGTAATTGACTCTGTAAATTAGATTCTAATGTTCTAGAATTGACTATGTACAAGTAGTATTAATGATGAATAATTGACTATGTCAGAAATTGTAACCAACAATCTATTGACAATATTTGCTTTTTCTACTTTAGTCTTTTGTTGGATCTTGTATCTGTTACAGCTTTTAGTCTTATGTAACTTTTTATATTTATCTTTGTATCTTGAACTGACGTGTCCTATAACATATGTATTATGTTCCAAAGGATGAAATAAATACAACTACAATGTTTCATTAACAATGATAAAGCCAGGGTAATCTTTTGAGTTCCATTATGATACTTTGAGAGTGCCGGGCTGGCGTGCTTAACTTTAACTACACGAGACTGGGTTATGCCAGGGAGCGGATTCGGCACGGACGTCCAAACTTGATGTATTGTACCTACAGTACGGTTGTTGGATCTACGGCTCTGACGTTTTGCGATTGCAGCAGGTGGAAGGGGATGTAAGGGGCAAAAGTATATCTTCAAAATTATCCTTAGAACGAAAATTTAAGGCTTATTATCTTTAAAACATTGATATCCAATTTGCAATTTCATTATCATGCAATGTATTGGAACACCATTCTATTGGAATATTTCTATCAGAACTTTTACACGCAGTAACTGCTTCTGTTGCTAGTACTGGGAGTCCCATTATTCTGTGTTGTGGTCAGGAAGTAAAAGCTGTCTGCTAGCGCCAATTAGCATTGTCGCTACTAGGTGTCTTCCGAATACAACACCGTTTTGTCAGTTTAATTATATTTGGACCACGTGGATTCCGTTGCTTTTGGAGCTTGCGCTGATAAAGTTTGTTTACTATTTTATGCAAGCGTGCATTCTGATTTTGGTGTCTAAGTCCTATTAATATCGATACTATAATAATATACCTACTGGTTCGGAAAGTTGTAATTCCGTGAAATGTTTAAAGCACGCGTGTTGCTCTGCTTGAATTTCCCGCTAAAGAACTGTCAACACCCCGCTTCCCCCTCTCGAGAAATGTCAAGGCCGGAAAACGGCCAGCCAAACTATATGCTTCCAAGTGGGGCATCTCAGGGAGGAAGATTGAAGGGAAAGGAGACAGAGGGCGGCCGAACCAAGAAACCACGACAATACAGAGGGCAAAGGTCCCTATCACATTGTGAATTTGAAAACTACCGCTGAAACTCCCCGACAACCAGTACAGTCGCATTTTAGCCAGTCCAGTATATAGAAGGCGAGGGTATCTGCGTGAGCAGCTATAACAAAGAGAAGACCGATCGCCCTCTCAAACCAGGGAGTTGCCGAGCTGTCCCCGAAGGGCGCCCGGAGCCTCCGTTGGGCTTTCCATAGGGCAAGACCTAGAGACTAACAAGCGCCAACCCCCCCCCCCCCGCCCATATGGTCCGAAAACACAAGACGGGATGAAAGTGGAAACCCGATCTCTCACGTGTATCAGGAACTACTGCCCCCTCGAGTCCAATCCAATCCGAACAACGGCTCGGCAGCCAGTCCAGCAAAAAAATAAAAAATAAAAAATAAATAAAAAAGAATAAAATCTACTCAACACATGCCCTGGCATCTTGAAGCTATACTAGGGCAAAGCTGTTCACAGATTTATATTCTTTATCCTCCTGCCTTATTTATTAGTTCCATTTACAATACTTATCTTTGCAGATATTCCCCAAACTAACTTGTCAAATAATCCTAACCTACTAGCTAATTCTAACCTACTTGCTACTGGAAACCAACAGCCTTAGAACTACCCTACCTATATCATACTTGCTAGTATTTACATTCACTATTGACCTGTCCTACTAGATACCGGAAACCAGTAGCTTACAATTCCTCAAACTATCTCACTAAGTCTACTACATAAGACTATCTATCTTTTATTTGCTGTCATTTCCTATCCGAGTATTGGTAATAATATTCCACTCGGTTAGACTTGTAGTGTTTCCGCCATCATTTGGAGAGAATTCGTCCATCAGTTCAGATTTCTTTCGTAAACATTATTCTATTGCAGATGTCTGCTAACTCCGCTCTTCTTCTGAGTCTTCAGCTAATCTGCTTGTCGCTCCTGCTCCCATTCTGCGTATGGATGTCCAGTATTGGCGTCTCCTGTTGATCCTTTGTGGTATTTCCTGGTCACATATGATGTTCCTGTTGATCCTCCATTTCGTTTTCTCGCCTTACCCCATCCTCTGGTTCCCTTTGTATATTCTTGTTTTGACCTCCTTGGCTCTACAGCTGCTTGTTCCTCTCTCCTTCTCCGTGGTTCTCCTCTTTCACGTCTTTGTATCTGTTGTTGTTTATATTCCTCCATGACTCGCGTAGAGATGATCTCGGCCATTTCTTCCAGTGTTTTAAAGTCCCCAGGATCTCTGACGATATTATATACATATTTCCCTTGTAGCATACTTCTGTGGTGTTCTAACAGATCTTTATATTGTTTACATTCAAACAATGTGTGTTCTGGTGTATCCTGAATATTGCAGCTGTCAGTATATTGCAGCTGTCCAGTAGGCCGGCCTGAACACCAGAGACCGTCCTACTGGAGAAGTGTTTACGAAAATCATATCATCCTGCCATGCACCAACGAGACACCCCCCGAAACTTCTACCCTGAAAGAGAACATCTGATGAGAGATGCTATGAAATGATGATGGAGATGAAATGTAGGGACAGGATCTACGAGGATGTAATTAACCTACCCAGAATTCACCTGACCACCCGGGAAAACCCCGAAAAAACCCCTTTGCCACTTCGGCCACGCCTTCCCCTTACCTAACCTCACCGGAGTTTTTCATGTGGGGTTATCCAAAAATAGAGTGGACAAGAAGAGGCTACGGACAATTGATGTTCTCAACGAATCTATTCGAACCGAAATAAGTAACATTGGCGAGGATATTCGCCGTAAAACTTCAGCAAACCTGGCGAGACAAGTGCAAATATGTATAGATACTGGTGGAGTACACTTCCAACATTTTCTCTGAGATGTAAATAGGCAATGCAATCTCCCAAAGTTACACGTGCGTCCTATTAATGTTTCAAAAGTTATGGTGTATTGAAATGGTTCAGGTTTATATGAATCCCACTGTATGTAAAAGAAGCCTTCAAAACACTAACATCTATATTCCTGGTGCCATTTATAGTCCCATTGGCTGCGGAAATTAACTCCTCTAAATCATACCATCAGTCTACCTTGCAGCAATATCAATCATTTCTTCAATTGTACAAACTTAGAAGGCATCTATTTCAGAGCTATTTTCATGTCTGTCTTTAGAAACTCTGACAATATTCTTGTACTGAGTCCTGCTGGAAGGTAGAAGTAGAAGAAACCAAATAAAGCTGTCCTTTGCAGATGGATTTATTGCCTCCGCATCTCTGTAACATCCACCTTTTCCTTCAGAACTTTCCTCACATGTGCAATCTACTTTAACGTCCTCACCTAGTAAGGTTTCATCACCTATGTCAGAACTTGTGTAATATTTCTTCACAGTATGAACCACACAAGGTAGAGGAATATGGGCCGTTGATCTTCCCTATGTGCATTTTTGAAAGAGGCAATAGAGGCAACAAATGAAGCCAGAATCATGGACATTATGCGCAAAACCCAACATCAGCACAAACCGATAAGTTGCATGAAATAAGTAGACACTGCATAGAAAGATTACAATGCGCAACAAGTGTGAATCATTAACAATACCAACGTTAGCACTAAAAATTTTTTATGGGGTTGTGTGTAACTCCAGCGACCGAGGAAGATAAACTAGAGTTTATTAGTATCATAAACCACTAAGCGGAATAAATAACATCATTGCATTGTTGATTTATGAGAAGGAAACAAAACAAATCTTTAGAACAAGCTAAATTCACTCACTTTCTTCGCGGGCAAGTAGCCAGGTGAAAAGATGATTAGATATCAACGCTTCTGGAGTGTGCATCGCTCCAATCAACAGGATATTTATAAAATGTTATAACCACAAATGAAATACTGGATATAGCAGAAATATAAACAAAGACAAAACGCTATCAAATTTCGCTTTACTGAACAAAAGACTGTTTTCATTAAATTAAATGCCAGGTCAGAAGATGGCATGAGTATAGGAAATTGTGTCAAAGAAGCGTAACTGACTTGCCTGCCCAGACTTCTCAGGTTGCATTAAACGAATGCTTTGATTTATTGAATCAATGCTTTGAGCATTGTTTTGAAAACGACCATAGAGCCAATTTTTGGCCCAACGTTAAGTTATATCGGACGGTGAATGAATTGGGTTCTCAGTGAATCCAGAGTGCATGGAGCTTAGAGTTACCCGACATTCGTCTTGAAGGATATTGTTGTTACTATACAACACAAATAGAAACGCACGCAGAGCCTTCAACCCAATACAGCGACACCTAAGCCTCATTCATGATTGGTGTAGGCTTTGGCGATTGTCTATCAACCCAGAGAAAAGCCAAGCCATACTCTTCACTAAGCGTCACTTTCCCGCCAACCTCCCCGCCTTTAATTATTCCGGCAGAAGGATAGAGTGGACAAATTCTCTAAAGTACTTAAGTGTAAAGCTGGACAAGGGTCTAACTTTTCGGGGTCACATCCATGATGCGCTCAGGAATGCCGACACCCCTTAAGTTGCGCCCTTTTCAGGCTTTAATTCTTCCAAACATGCTTTATGCTTGTGAGATCTGGGGCATGGCCGTAGGATCCAATCTGCGACAAATTCAGCGTGTACAAAATAGATGTCTCAGGGCCATCTATTCTGTTTGCTGGAGGTTTCCCGTGAGATACCTTCATGAAGCCTCATCTCTCCACTATGTGGAAGATGTCATTAGGCGCGGGCCACAAAATTCTACGCGCGTTTGCCTCAACATCAGAGCGCCCTGGTTAGGTCTCTAGGGAACTATAGAACCTCGGAAAGACGCTACAAGCTATACCGGCTTCCCCGCATGGCATGCGGGCATACCCGGTAATAATAGATTTCTTATTTCAACCTAAAATTATTACTGTTTGAATTTAATAGACTTTCTAAATTAAACTCTTCCTAAAAATTATCCCACCAGCGGTGCTAACATACCGTTGCACCCGAGTTGACTACCATGAGGAGCTACGGCTACCTCCCTTCTTTTCATCTACATTATCTTAAACCACCACCCTGCAAAACCCCACATTTCCTGTCATTAAGTGGTTAAGTCCGTGTAGGACAGGTACACGAATGACACACATCGTGCTGACCCTCAGTCAGCCGCCAGCTGCTTGAATGAATGAATGAATGAAGGATAAGGGAAAACACCGGAAAAAACTTATCTATGTAACTTACCCTGACCGAGATTAGAATTCGGGGGCTCTTAAACGTGAGGCAGACATGCTACCATCTACGTTACCGAGGCGGGCCATCACTACAGCTTGATAATCAAGTTAAGTAGTTACGTTACTTTGACACAATTTTCTATATTCACGCCATTTCCAGACCTGGCATTTAATTTACTGAAAGTAGTCTTTTGTTCGGTAATGCGAATTTTCACAGTGTTTTGTCTTTGTTTATAGTTGTGTTATATATAGGATTTCATTTGTGGTTATAACAATTTATAAATATCCTGATGGGAGAGATGTACACTTCCGAAACGTTGAAAACCTAATGATCTTTTCACCTGACTGGCTGACCGCGAAGAAAGTGAGCGTATTGTCGCCAGGAAATTTTCAGGACTTATTTTAACTTAAATTCAATTAAAGACTTTTTTTTTTTTGTGAAGTCTACCCGAAGTTCCGAAAACTCCAGCCACTACCAACCCGCGGGATTTGGAAAACTCTGGGGCTCCTTTCTTGGAGTAATTCCTTGAGCCCAAAAGCCTCCCCCCCCATCATCTACAAGACGGGTGGAAGTGGATACGCAAGTTATGCGCGTCAACACCGCAGGGAAGACCACCAAATAACCTCGGTGGGAGCGTCTAGTGACCCAGCACACTTTCTACTAACTCTGCAGGCTACTACCCGGGACTTCTTATGCAACCCTCTCCACTCTCCGGGCGGCCTAAGCCTGACCGGAGGTACTCGATCTCCCACAGGTGTCGGGAATACACTGCCCCCTTGAGTCCACCCCAATCCGAACAACTCCCATTCAGGAATTGGCTGGGCTGATCGGCCCGCGATTCCTTTAGTAACGGCAGTGTTACCACGAGTGCTAGGAGTCCGCAGCGCTCGCACCACAGCAGCTGATGGGATTGGATCCCCTCCCCATGGGGTTCAATTAAAGACTTGCATGCATACATGAAATGAAATGTGTAGTGTTTAACGCCCGCTTTTACTACATACGGCACCGCAGGCGATGACACTGATGATACATGAGATGAAGATGGAGCACCGGTGGAATGAGATGGCGGGGGAAACCGGAGGTCCCGGAGAAAACCCGCCCCAACGCCGTGTTGTCCACCACAAATCTCACTTTGCGGTCGCCTGGGATCGAACCCGGGCCGCCTTGGTGAGAGCCAAGCGGTCTAACTACTGAGCCACGGCGTGGCCTACCTACCTACCTACCTACCTACCTACCTACCTACCTACCTACCTACCTACCTACCTACCTACCTACCTACCTACCTACCTACCTACCTACCTACCTACCTACCTACCTACCTACCTACCTACCTACCTACCTACCTACCTACCTACCTACCTACCTACCTACCTACCTACCTACCTACCTACCTACCTACCTACCTACCTACCTACCTACCTACCTACCTACCTACCTACCTACCTACCTACCTACCTACCTACCTACCTACCTACCTACCTACCTACCTACCTACCTACCTACCTACCTACCTACCTACCTACCTACCTACCTACCTACCTACCTACCTACCTACCTACCTACCTACCTACCTACCTACCTACCTACCTACCTACCTACCTACCTACCTACCTACCTACCTACCTACCTACCTACCTACCTACCTACCTACCTACCTACCTACCTACCTACCTACCTACCTACCTACCTACCTACCTACCTACCTACCTACCTACCTACCTACCTACCTACCTACCTACCTACCTACCTACCTACCTACCTACCTACCTACCTACCTACCTACCTACCTACCTACCTACCTACCTACCTACCTACCTACCTACCTACCTACCTACCTACCTACCTACCTACCTACCTACCTACCTACCTACCTACCTACCTACCTACCTACCTACCTACCTACCTACATAGCGCGCTGCACTATGTCTCTTTACGCTCACCGGCCGCGCCTGTAACTACAATGCACGATCTTCCAAATACAAATCCCATATCCACAGCTATATATGCCGATGACACCGTTATTTTCTATTCGCATCCAGACTTAAAATACTGCAGTCAAAACCTACAAATATCATTAAAGGTGTTATCTAAGTAGCTCAAAATGTGGCGAGTAGTATTAAATACTAATAAAACGGAAACGGAGATCTTATTAAAACCCACCCGCTTTGGATCTGCAGGGAAAACAACTAACATGGAAGCCTCCAGAAACACCAGTCAAATATTTAGGCGTAATACTCGACACTTAAATAACCTGGAATTCTCATATATCTTACAATTCCACAATAGCCATTTCTAGAATTAAAAAGCTGTATCAATTGCTACAGAAGAAATCACAGCTTGGGCTGGAGTGCTCAATTTTGATCTACAAGTCTCTTATACGCCCCATAATTTCTTATACTGCTCCTGTATGGGGTGCAGCCAAGAAACCCACATTCATCAACTTCAGGTTATACAAAACAAATTTCTCTGCAGTATTACAAATCTCCATGGTTCATTAGAAATGGTCAACTCCATCAGGAACTTGGTATTCTTCCCATACATCTGTACTACAAATTGATATCAAAGACATTCTTCGTTAGATTATCTGAAGTACCAGGCGCTGTAACCTACGACGTTGGACGAGGAAACTTCGAAAGGACCAGATTGAAGAGAAAACTGCCTCAAGACATCCTACCCACTGATTCAGAAGATAGCGACCTTTCTCACTAATTCAAAGAATATCCTGTATTTTTCTCACAACATCACTGATCAAAGTCTATCCCCGCATATCTAACCTCACTTTTCAATTGTTATCCAGCTTATTTGATGTTATTGTATGTGTTAGTTATCCTGTTATATAATTTGTCTTTTATTATCTTTAATTTAATTGTGTTCTTATTTTCCACAATGTATGGGGCTCGGGAGTAGCTGTGAAGGATGTGAAATGGGAATCTACATCCGGTATCGTAGATCATTCGCAGTGCCCTGTTCTGGACGAACTGTGGTCGGAGCCACTGATCCCCAGACTTCGCAGCCGTACAGAATTAGGAGCAGTATAATCGCCCGATACAGGTGTAGCTTGAGGTGCGTTGGCATGATGGATTTTAGTACAGGGTATAACTGCGTGAGTGCTGCATGCCCTTGTCCGGCTTTGACCCGGACGTGAGGGGCGTAGCTGAGGCCGCGATCGAGGAGGACGCCGAGGTATTTGGCAGTGGGAACCCAGGGGATTTGCCTCTGCCTCCGCCTCAGCGACCAATGTGGTCGTCTAGCTTGTACCTTAGCCAGAAGAGCGGAGCTCTTCTCGGGGCTAGTGGCTATCCTCTACTTCTCACTCCAACGGCCGATAGCTCGGAGCTGGCGCTGCAACGGAGGATGACAATCTCTTAGATTCTTGTTACGCGCCATGATGGCGTCGTCGGCATATTGGCACGTAACAGTCTGTGATCTAGGTTTGCCCAAAGATGCTTTGGGTAACCAGAACTAAACTGGACCACTTTCCCCTGACTTCATACTCCCAAACCCAGAAATGGGCCTGGTGAGTCCCATACAGATGCCTCCCAGGCAGGCGGAAGAGCGCAGCCAGCACTGGGTGCACATCTCTCACGAGGCTATAGCCCCCATTAAGGCTAGTTATAACACTGCCCATGACAATCGCCTGAGACTCACGACAATTCTATTACACTGTTCAGATAAGGCCGCACAAAGCGGCTAGGTACTGGGAAACAAGCACTCCGCACAGGGAAGCCTGGACGACTTGTCTCTTCTGCTAGTTCTGCTGTTTTTTTTTTACATTATAAATGTATCACCTATTGTATATGTATGTATTTATTCACTGCATTTGGGTACTACCCGGTGGCAGAGTTAAGAATACAGATCAAATTACAATACTAGATTTACAACAATAACACAATAAACAATACAAACATTATATTATTTTAACTTTATTCACTTAAAACATATCTAATTACTTCTCTATTTACATATCATATACAATTATAATTTAAAAGTTAAACTATAAACCATCTAGATTTTTTCTAAATTTCTTCAGCGACAGGGGACAGCCCTGAAAGACTGCTACAGGCAATTCATTCCATTTTTCAATGCTTCTATTAACAAAAAATTTTCCGACGTCGGTTCTGTATCCTCTACCCTCAATTTTATACCTATGATCGTTTCGTCCATAATAATCCGGATTATCTAACCTTACACTAACGTCCACCCATGCCTTTACACCAGCATTAGCTTTGAATAGCGCTACCAACCTATGTTTTTTACGCCTAGTTCTTAATTCCTCCCATTTAGTCTCATTACTTTTATAGGCCCAAAATACTTGCCTCTTTTTATGATTTTTATTGCCCTCTTCTGTATTTTTTTCTAATGGATCGATTTGGTTAGCTCTATACGGGTCCCAGCATGCTACTTCATATTCCATAACCGGCCGCACTAAGGCCTTGTAGGCAATTTTCCTGGACCTAGCGCTCCTCTTTTTCAATATTCTCATTACGAAATGTAATGCCTTCCACGCATTCCTAGTTGTGGAATTTACTTGTTCGTCCCATACAGCATTACTAGCCAGGTACACTCCCAAGTATTTGCATTTGTCCACGTGTGGAGTTTCCACCCCTCCCATGTGATAGTTAACATTAATTTTGCCCTTAGTTCTACTAAAAACAATGGACTTTATTTTCTTGGCATTAATTGACATTTTGTTAGCCGCAGCCCAACTAAAGATTTCATTTAAATCATCCTGAAGAGCGGTTTCATTCACTGTATTCCGAATTTTATTATAAATGATACAATCGTCTGCAAACAACCTTATCTGGCAGTTAATATTAACAGCAATGTCATTAACGAAAACGAGAAACAGTAAAGGTCCTAGTACTGAGCCTTGCGGCACACCCGAACTTACGGTTCCAGTATCGGACAGCTCTTTACCTACTTTAACTTTTTGCGTTCTCCCTTTCAAAAATGTTTAACCCATAATACTACGCGTTTGTCAATTCCTGTATTAGCTAGCTTACAAATAAGTAAACTATGTGGCACTAGATCAAAAGCTTTAGAAGACAGTAATTCCCCAGTTGTTAATTTGTATGTAGTACTTATGTAATTTATCAATGTCTTGTATAGGAATGCTGTTGATCATCCAAATAATAAATGAATAAATAGTTTTAACGTTTAGTTTTCTTTCAGTTGTTTTACTTGACTCAGTTGAAGTCTACCCAAATCTCCATATAAGGTGAAAGAGGAATATATCATATGAGGAAGTGCTGAGGAGAAGTGAAACCGTTACCATAAGAGATAGCAGTAACGATTCATAATACAGGTAGTGACACCTTACTTTTTAAACATATCACCTTGCTTGTCCACTAAGTGCATATTGAGTTTTGGGGTAAATCGATGGAGACCATTATCAGATTGCTCTCTCACGCGCGGACCATTAAACATGCCAAGTGCTCCTGTATGGGGAGGATTAGGCCCAAAAAGAAGGAAATTTACGAGGGCACTCTTCTCAGAGCGCGATATAAATCAGCAATTTCGAACGGTCCAGGCCACACATCGGTTCCATATAACGCTACATGAGGCTAAAAGAGTAGAATTTATGGCTCATCAAGTGCAGTCTTTCGGCATCACAGCAATAAAAACAATGGCCTGTTGTTTCGCACATCCTGTAACTCGTTTTGTACTAAGGCAACGTTTAAATAAACAAAACAAAACGAAACGCTGCATATTTACTTAGACACTTGCTAAGCGCCCATTCAGGAAGATTTAGAGTGTCATGGAAGTACAGCAACATATTGGCACTGCTTCCTTCGTAGCGAACTTGGAAATTGTGTAGTTGGAATTTCGTTTTAAAAGCCCCTGGGGTTTGTGTAATTGTTATTTATTGAAATGTACTCAATCTGCCGTTAAAATGTCTCTTAAATGCAGACACCTGAAAATCCCACTACTCGAGTAAATGAAATGTTGGTTAAATGCGAAAACAACAATGCTTCAAGAATAATTCCACCTTATATCATTAATACATTACCTGACATAGAATTGTTTATTTATAGTGTACATGCCTCGGTAGCTTAGATGGTAGCATGCCTGTCTCACGTTCAAGAGGTTCCGAGTTCGAATCTAGGTCAGGATGAGTTACCTGGATAAGGCTTTTTCCAGGGTTTTCCCTTATCCTTACAGACGAATGTCGGGTAGCTCTAAGCTCCATGGACCCTGGACAAATTTCAGCATCATTTCACCCATTTCATTCACCGTCCGATATGACTTAACTTTGGAGGACGTAAAATTACAAATACATATAAAAACGTAAAAGTCACGAAAGTGCGATCCATATAAAACTGAACCATTTCAATAGGCAATGACATCTGAACCAATAACACTAGGGAACACGTTTTTTGTACCGGAAAAAATAGGCTAATTCTTATGCAAAATGACTCGCTGGTTCCAAAAATGCCTCTGAAAATGCTGTATCACGTAACGTTTTTGAGATATTCTTATTCTGTTATATAAAATTACAGAAACGAGGTATGATACCAACTCATATTGACTTAATTTAAGATAATAGCCATTGACTCTTCTAAATACAGCTTAAAGGCAGTTTTGTTTCATAATGGCAATTTACTACTTTCAATACCTTTATTTCATGCCATAGTAATGAAGGAGACATGCGATTCCATGTCCATCATTTTAGATGCTATTAGTTATCAAAACCATGGCTGGGAAGTTTGTAGTGGCGACAAGGTAGTTCCATTGCTAACGGGACTGCAGGGAGGTTTCACAAAATATTACTGTTTTTTGTGCGTATGGGACAGTAGGGCAACTGACAAGCATTTTATAGTGAAAGAGTGGGGGAAAGGGAAGACTATACCCCTGGAGCAAGCAATGTTAAGTAATGTGCCTCTAGTAGACCCAAACAAAGTTCTTCTCCCCCCACTTCACATAAAGCTCGGGTTAATGAAGAATTTTGTTAAAGGTTTGGACAAAAGTGGAAGTGCATTTGAGTATTTAAGAAGTATCTTTCCCAAAATAAGTGAATCTAAATTGAAGGAAGATATATTTATCGGTTCTCAAATAAGACTACTTCTTAAAGAGAGGGTTTTGGAATCAAAGCTTAAGCGTGTTGAACTGGCAGCATGGAAATCATTTAAATCAGTGGTGGAAGGCTTCCTGAGCAATAACAAAGAAGAAAATTATTAAACTTTAGTCTCAGAACTATTACGGAGCTACAAAGAAATGGGTTGCCGTATGTCACTTAAAATCCACTTTTTGCACTCTCACTTTGATAGTTTCCCTACAAACCTAGGAGCTGTAGCAAGTGATGAGCAAGGTGAGCGTTTTCACCAGGACATTTCTGAGATGTAAAGACGTTACCAGGGTATCGCTGGGATTCAGCCATGTTCGGAGACTATTGCTGGTTCCTCAAACGGGAGAGTCAATACAAAAAAAAAAAAAAAAAAAAAAAAAAAAAAAAAAAATCAACAGTGAAACACTTCTGAGATAATTCAGGTATTGGTTTTCATCATTATCTTGTGTTTATTTATTTTAATAATAATTAATAATAATTATTATTTTCAATGTTATTTGGCAATAAAATACATATTTTTCAATTAATCAAATATGAGTTATCACATCACATTTCTGTAAGTTTTCATAAACAAATATGAATACCTAAAAGCGTTACGTGATACAGCATTTTGAGGGGCATTTTTGGAATCAGCAGATCAGTTTACATAAGAATTTGCCTATTTTGTTTCGGGTATATAAAAATAATTTTTGTTGTTCCCCAGTGTAACAGGACACACATGCAACTTTGGGAGAATATAATACACAATTGGGAGATCACATTGCACTATTTTTATCTCACAGAAAATGTTGGAAGTATCCTCCACCAGCATCTATGGATCGTTGGTCCCATTAGCTTTGATACGACTGTAGACACTGAAGTTTATATGGGTATCTTCAAGACATTTGTGGAGCAGCTGCATGATATCGAACTGCGAGAAGCTTATTTCCAGCAAGATGGAACAACGTGCCATGCATCTAATTACCCCATGGAATTTGTAACCAGTTTCTTTGATAATCGAATAATCTAAACCACCCTTGACGCCCCCCAAGGCCGCGCCGTGGCTCAGTGGTTGGACCGTTTGGCTCTCAACCAGGCGACCGCAAAGTGAGATTTGTGGTGGATAACACGGCGCTGGGGCGGGTTTTCTCCGGGACCTCCGGTTTCCCCCGCCATCATATTCCACCGGTGCTTAATATTTATCTCATGTACCGTCATTGTCACCGCCTGCGGTGCCGTATGTAGTAAAAGCGGGCGTTAAACACTACACATACACCCCCCCCTGATCCACTGACCTAACCTCATTGCCTTTTTTGTGGGGGTATCTAAATAGAGTTTTGGGACCAGATGGAGGGGTTTGTTAGTCTCTAGGTCTTGCCCTTATGGAAAGAGCCTTGGGGGCGCCGGGCGCCCTTCGGGGACACCTCAGTCACTCCCTGGTAGAGATGGAGTTCGGTCTCCACTTTGTGATGGCTGCCCACGTAGATACCCTCACCTCTACATACCGAGAGTTCCAAAAAACATCCAAACCTGGGTAATTTGGTTGTCCGAATATTCGGCGATCCTTGCCGTCGGCCGCTATCACAGAAAGGCGCAGAGCAAACCAAGGAATATTTTTAAAACTACTTTTGAAGGCTTCACTTACCCAACTCTTGCATCTAGTGTATAAGAGTAGATAAAGTTATGAATACAACACATAACAACCAAAACATTTGACTATCACTTAAGTCTACTGTATTCCCAATAAGATAATGTTTATCTTGAAGTACATAGAGCAATGAGTGTACAAGAGTAGAGAAATTCACGTACACATCACATAACGACCAAAACATTTGAGTATCACGTAAAGCCTACTGTATTCCCTTGTAACTACAATAAAATAATGTTTATCTTGAAGTAGGTAGATCAATAGGTGTACAAAAGTAGAGAAATTCATGTACACATCACATAACCACCAAAACATTTGAGTATCACGTAAAGTCTACTGTATTCCTTTGTAACTACAATAAAATAATGTTTATCTTGAAGTAGGTAGATCAATAGGTGTACAAAAGTAGAGAAATTCATGTACACATCACATAACCACCAAAACATTTGAGTATCACGTAAAGTCTACTGTATTCCTTTGTAACTACAATAAAATAATGTTTATCTTGAAGTAGGTAGATCAATAAGTGTACAAAAGTAGAGAAATTCATGTACACATCACATAACGACCAAAACATTTGAGTATCACGTAAAGTCTACTGTATTCCCTTGTAACTACAATAAAATAATGTTTATCTTGAAGTAGGTAGATCAATAGGTGTACAAAAGTAGAGAAATTCATGTACACATCACATAACCACCAAAACATTTGAGTATCACGTAAAGTCTACTGTATTCCTTTGTAACTACAATAAAATAATGTTTATCTTGAAGTAGGTAGATCAATAGGTGTACAAAAGTAGAGAAATTCATGTACACATCACATAACCACCAAAACATTTGAGTATCACGTAAAGTCTACTGTATTCCTTTGTAACTACAATAAAATAATGTTTATCTTGAAGTAGGTAGATCAATAAGTGTACAAAAGTAGAGAAATTCATGTACACATCACATAACGACCAAAACATTTGAGTATCACGTAAAGTCTACTGTATTCCCTTGTAACTACAATAAAATAATGTTTATCTTGAAGTATATAGAGCAATAAGTGTTTGTACAAGAGTAGAGAAAGTCATATATACATAGGTAACTTAAAGACCAAAACTTTTGACGATCACTTAAAGTCTATTCCCAATTAGATAACGTTTATCTTCAAGTAGATAGAGCAAAAGGTTTTTCGGAAGGGGTAGAGGGTTGCCTAATAAGTCCCGGGTACTAGCCTGCAGAGCTAGTGGTAGGTGTGCTAGATCACCAGGCGGCCCCACCGAGGTTCTCAGTAGTCTTCCCTGCGGGGTTGACGCGCGTAAGTGGCACATCCCCATCCACCCGTCTTGAAGTAGTAGTCAATGGGGGGGGGGGGCATTTTAGACTCAAGGTATTGCCCCATGGAAAGAACCCTGGAGATTTCCATCGCTCCAAGGTAGAAGGAGGACCGGGTCCTTGGTCCTACGGTTCCAGGACTAATGGGAGTATAGCTTCTGGTGTTAAATATATAAAGAGTAGAGAAATTCATGTATACATGACATAACGCCCAAAACATTTGACTATCACTTAAGTGTGGACAGCCTACGTCCAGCAACAGCGAACTCAAAACTTAAGAATTAAATCCCACACCTCAAACTAAAATATTCATCATTATCTCTAACAGAATTAAATGAAAATCCACTTTCAACAAGATCTAAATTTTTGATACAGAATCTTAAAAAATAATGCTTAAAGCACCAATCCTCCGCACTTAAATATTTAACATGTAAGCCTTCTGTTCCAAGCTCACGCCGCACGATGTTTTGGTTTCGAGTATAAGAGTTATTGTTATGCCTTCTTTTGAATATGAAGAAAAGCTAATATAAAATTTATTTGTTTATAAAGTAAATTCACTTCTTGTACAGAAAGCCCTCGAGTCTTTCGCAATTTTCAATCCGCAGTGTACTGATTCTCCCGTGCCGCTATCTATCGGTGTTCGAGTAACTACCTCATAGGACACGCACCTAGTGTCAGAATTAGTAACTATATCAATTAATTTGACTACAGAAAGAGCAGTAACTTTAACAATTGTCGTTTTAGTGCTCCTCACAACCTGTTTAGTTAGGCATAGGACGATTTACGAGACTGCAGGGAAAGAAACGTCGGTCAAAATAAATCACAAATATCGTGATTAATCATTGCCAGTTCATACATACTTGCCAATGTTTGGCTGCCAAGCCGAGCGGCGACGAATACTACCGAGAGGGTACGAAGTTGGGTAGTCATGTGTACTACAACATTCCGGTTTGTAAAAACAGATCTACACTAGAAATTCGGATGTTGCCGAACTCTTCCGATTCAGAGGACCCGAATAGAACTTTACTAATTGTGCAGGTTATAGTTTTCTTAGAATTTGTTATATAAATTAGTAAAACCACAGGTTTTTTATATGCTGATGTCATTACCAACAGCTTGAAGTGCACCAATTCTAGAATTTCCTTTAGTAACATGGGTAAATGAAATTATATGTGATGACGGACAGGAATGAGCGCTTGGGAGTAGCACTGTAAGTGACAAGGGGAATCCACCAGAAACCCAAGTTGGAATGACTGGTCGATGGAAGGTCACAAAATATAGCGGCGGTACCTTTCCTGCAAACTGATAACCAGGGCTAGGAAGTTCGTACCACCCTTCGTTCCCTATGCAGGTTGCGACCGTCCCTCTCCCGGCACCAAACAAGTCATAGATAACAAAAGCACAGCGGAGAGGCATTGAAACCAGTTACTCAGAGAAAAAAATGACTTATGACACATTCGGAAATGCACATCCATTTAGATCCTTATGTACAATATACAAATTCTTATATAATACATATGGGCTTATCTCTGGCTGATCTCATCATTTAAATAGTCACATTCTCTCAACACCCAAGCTAGTATAACGCGGATTGTGACATATCCTGATCGAATGTAAAATAGTAACCAAATAATAAAATTAATTTCTTAACTGTATGAAGACTCTTACTAGACAAAATGCCAAAGCGGGAATTGCACAGCATATTTACTTATCTGCGGCCATATTACTAAAAACAATGTACTTCTGAAGCCTATGTCCGTAAAGCAAGATTTAATTGATTGATAATCTGTTGAAAATTAGTTAATAATTACAGCTTAGTTTCTTTACGTGGATCAATGACCCTATCATTATCATAACAGTATTAAGTGAAAATCCACTTTCAACAAGATATACATTTTCGGAAGGGAATCGTAAAAAAATAATGCTTACAACACCAATGCTCCGCATTTTAATATTTGACATGGTAGCCTCCAGTTCCAAGCCCACGGCGCGCGATATTTTGTTTTCAAGCATAAGAGTCATTGTTATGCCTTCTTTTGAATATGAAGAAGAGCTTATATAAAGTTTATTTGTTCATAACGTTAATTCACTTCTTATACAGAAAGCCCCCGAGTCATTTGCTATTTTCAATCCGCAGTGAAGTGATTCTCCCGTGCCGCTATCTATCGGTGTTACAGTAACTACTTCATAGGACACGCACCTAGTGGCAGAACTAGCAACTATATCAATTAATATGACTACAGAAAAGCAGTAACTTACAATTGTCGTTTTAGTGGTCCTCACAACCTGTTTAGTTAGACAGAGGACGATTTACGAGACTGCAGGGAAGGAAACGTCGGTCAAAATAAATCACAAATATCGTGATTAATCATTGACAGTTCATACATACTTGACAATGTTTGGCTGCCAAGCCGAGCGGCGAAGAATACTGCCGAGAGGGTACGAAGTTGCGTAGTCATGTGTAACACAACATTCCGGTTTGTAAAAACAGATCTACACGACAAAAATACGAATGTTGCCGACCTCCTCCGATTCAGAGGACCCCAATAGAACTTTACTAATTGTGCAGGTTAAAGTTTTCTTAGAATTTGTTATATAAATTAGTAAACCCACAGGTCTTTTATATGCTGATGTCATAACCAACCGCTAGAAGTGTACCAATTCTAGAATTTCCTTTAGTAACATGGGTAAATGAAATTATATGTAATGACGGACAGGAAAGCGTGCTTGGGAGTAGCACTGTAAGTGACAAGGGGAATCCACCAGAAACCCAAGTTGGAATGAGTGGTCGATGGAAGGTCACAAAATATAGCGGCGGTACCTTTCCTGCAAACTGATAACCAGGGCTAGGAAGTTCGTACCACCCTTCGTTCCCTATGCAGGTTGCGACCGTCCCTCTCCCGGCACCAAACAAGTCATAGATAACAAAAGCACAGCGGAGAGGCATTGAAACCAGTTACTCAGAGGAAAAAATGACTTATGACACATTCGGAAATGCACATCCATTTAGATCCTTATGTACAATATACAAATTCTTTTATAATACATATGGGCTTATCTCTGGCTGATCTCATCATTTAAATAGTCACATTGTGGCAAAACCCAAGCCAGTATAACGCGGATTGTGACATTTCCTGATCGAATGTAAAATAGTATCCAAATAATAAAATTAATCTCTTAACTGTTTGAAGACTCTTACTAGACAAAATACCAAAGCGGGAATTGCACAACATATTTACTTATCTGCGGCCGTATTACTAAAATCAATGTACTTCTGAAGCCTATGTCCCATAAAGCAAGATTTAGTTGATTGATAATCGGTTGAAAATTCGTTAATAATTACAGCTGATTTAGTTTCTTTACGTGGATCAATGACCCTATCATTATCATAACAGTATTAAATAAAAATCCACCTTCAACAAGATATACAATTTCGGAAGGGAATCGTAAACAAATAATGCTTACAACACCAATCTTTCGCATTTTAATATTTGACATGGTAGCCTCCTGTTCCAAGTCCACGGCACGCGAAATTTTGGTTTCATGCATAAGAGTTATAGTTATGCCTTCTTTTGAATATGAAGAAGAGCATATATAAAGTTTATTTGTTCATAACGTTAACTCACTTCTTATACAGGAAGCCCCCGAGTCATTTGCTATTTTCAATCCGCAGTGAAGTGATTCTCCTTTGCCGCAATCTATCGGTGTTACAGTAACTTCTACACAGGACGCGCACCTAGTGGCAGAACTAGTAACTATATCAATTAATATGACTACAGAAGGAGCAGCAATATTAACAATTGTCGTTTTAGTGCACCTCACGACCTATTTAGTTAGACATAGGACGATTTACGAGACTGCAGGGAGAAAAACGTCGGTCAAAATAAATCATAAATATCGTGATTAATCATTGCCAGTTCATACATACTTGACAATGTTTGGCTGCCAAGCCGAGCGGCGGCGAATACTACCGAGAGGGTACGAAGTTGGGTAGTCATGTGTAACACAACATTCCGGTTTGTAAAAACAGATCTACAATAGAAATTCGGATGTTGCCGAACTCTTCCGATTCAGAGGACCCGAATAGAACTTTACTAATTGTGCAGGTTATAGTTTTCTTAGAATTTGTTATATAAATTAGTAAAACCACGGGTTTTTTATATGCTGATGTTATAACCAACTGCTTGAAATGCACCAATTCTAGAATTTCCTTTAGTAACATGGGTAAATGAAATTATATGTGATAACGGACAGGAAAGAGCGCTTGGGAGTAGCACTGTAAGTGACAAGGGGAATCCACCAGAAACCCAAGTTGGAATGACTGGTCGATGGAAGGTCACAAAATATAGCGGCGGTACCTTTCCTGCAAACTGATAACCAGGGCTAGGAAGTTCGTACCACCCTTCGTTCCCAATGCAGGTTGCGACCGTCCCTCTCCCGGCACCAAACAAGTCATAGATAACAAAAGCACAGCGGAGAGGCATTGAAACCAGTTACTCAGAGAAAAAAATGACTTATGACACATTCGGAAATGCACATCCATTTAGATCCTTATGTACAATATACAAATTCTTATATAATATATATGGGCTTATCTCTGGCTGATCTCATCATTTAAATAGTCACATTGTGGTACCACACCCAAGCCATTATAACGCGGATTGTGACATTTCCTGATCGAATGTAAAATAGTATCCAAATAATAAAATTAATTTCTTAACTGTATGAAGACTTACTAGACA
This sequence comes from Mantis religiosa, assembly GCA_030765055.1. Lineage (NCBI taxonomy): Eukaryota > Metazoa > Arthropoda > Insecta > Mantodea > Mantidae > Mantis > Mantis religiosa. Next base: position 206,120,678 of record CM060952.1, on the reverse strand, counting down.
AAATGCCAAAGCAGGAATTGCACAGCATATTTACTTATCTGCGGCCGTATTACTAATAACAATGTACTTCTGAAGCCTATGTCCGTAAAGCAAAATTTAATTGATTGATAATCTGTTGAAAATTCGTTAATAATTACAGCTAATTTAGTTTCTTTGCGTGGATCAATGACCCTATCATTATCATAACAGTATTAAATGAAAATCCACTTTCAACAATATATACATTTTCAGAAGGGAATCGTAAAAAAATAATGCTTACAACACCAAACCTCCGCATTTTAATATTTGACATGGTAGCCTCCTGTTCCAAGCCCACGGCGCGCGATATTTTGGTTTCAAGCATAAGAGTCATTGTTATGCCTTCTTTTGAATATGAAGAAGAGCTTATATAAAGTTTATTTGTTCATAATGTTAATTCACTTCTTATACAGAAAGCCCCCGAGTCATTTGCTATTTTCAATCCGCAGTGAAGTGGTTCTCCCGTGCCGCTATCTATCGGTGTTACAGTAACTTCTTCACAGGACGCGCACCTAGTGGCAGAACTAGTAACTATATCAATTAATATTTCTACAGAAAGAGCAGTAACTTTAACAATTGTCGTTTTAGTGCTCCTCACGACCTGTTTAATTAGACATAGGACGGTTTAGGAGACTGCAGGGAAAGAAATGTCGGTCAAAATAAATCACAAATATCGTGATTAATCATTGCCAGTTCATACATACTTGACAATGTTTGGCTGCCAAGTCGAGCGGCGACGAATACTACCGAGAGGGTACGAAGTTGGGTAGTCATGTATACCACAACATTCGAGTTTGTAAAAACAGATCTACACTAGAAATTCGGATGTTGTCGAACTCTTCATATTCAGAGGACTCGAATAGAACTTTACTAATTGTGCAGGTTAAAATTTTCTTAGAATTTGTTATATAAATTAGCAAAACCACAGGTTTTTTATATGCTGATGTCATAACCAACAGCTAGAAGTGTACCAATTCTAGAATTTCCTTTAGTAAGATGGGTAAATGAAATTATATGTGATGACGGACAGAAAAGTGTGCTTGAGAGTAGCACTGTAAGTGACAAGGGGAATCCACCAGAAACCCAAGTTGGAATGAGTGGTCGATGGAAGGTCGCAAAATATAGCAATCAGATAACCTCACCAGCAATCTGATAACCAGGGCTAGGAAGTTCGTACCACCCTTCGTTCCCTATGCAGGTTGCGACCGTCCCTCTCCCGGCACCAAACAAGTCACAGATAACAAAACCACAGCGGAGAGGCATTGAAACCAGTTACTCAGAGGAAAAAATGACTTATGAGACATTCGGAAATGCACATTTATTTAGATCCTTCTCGTACAAGTTCTTATGTAGTACATATGGGCTTATCTCTGGCTGATCTCATCATTTAAATAGTCACATTGTGGCAACACCCAAGCTAGTATAACGCGGATTGTGACATTTCCTGATCGAATGTAAAATAGTATCCATATAATAAAATTAATTTCTTAACTGTATGAAGACTCTTACTAGACAAAATGCCAAAGCGGGAATTGCACAGCGTATTTACTTATCTGCGGCCGTATTACTAAAAACAATGTACCTCTGGAGCCTATGTCCCGTAAAGCAAGATTTAGTTGATTGATAATCTGTTGCAACTTCGTTAATGATTACAGATAATTTAGTTTCTTTGCGTGGATCAATGACCCTATCATTATCATAACAGTATTAAATGAAAATCCACTTTCAACAAGATATACATTTTCGGAAGGGAATACTAAAAAAATAATGCTTACAGCACCAATCCTCCGCATTTTAATATTTGACATGGTAGCCTCCTGTTCCAAGCCCACGGCGCGCGATATTTTGGTTTCAAGCATAAGAGTTATTGTTATGCCTTCTTTTGAATATGAAGAAGAGCTTTTATAAAGTTTATTTGTTCATAACGTTAATTCACTTCTTATACAGAAAGCCCCCGAGTCATTTGCTATTTTTAATCTGCAGTGTCCTGATTCTAAGGTGCCGCTATCTATCGGTGTTACAGTAACTTCTTCACAGGACGCGCACCTAGTGGCAGAACTAGTAACTATATCAATTAATATGACTACAGAAAGAGCAGTAACTTTAACAATAGTCGTTTTAGTGCTCAGCACGATCTGTTTAATTAGACATAGGACGATTTACGAGACTGCAGGGAAAGAAACGTCGGTCAAAATAAATCACAAATATCGTGATTAATCATTGCCAGTTCATACATACTTGACAATGTTTGGCTGCCAAGCCGAGCGGCGACGAATTCTGTCGAGAGGGTACGAAGTTGCGTAGTCATGTGTAACACAACATTCCGGTTTGTCAAAACAGAACTACAGGACAAAAATACGAATGTTGCCGAGCTCCTCCGATTCAGAGGACTCGAATAGAACTTTATGAATTGTGCAGGTTAAAGTTTTCTTAGAATTTGTTGTACAAAATGGTAAACCCACAGGATTTTTTTATGCTGAGGTCATAACCAACCGCTTGAAGTGTAAAAATTCTAGGATTTCCTTTAGTAACGTGTATAAATGAAATTATATGTAATGACGGACAGGAAAGCCTGCTTGAGAGTAGCACTGTAAGTGACAAGGGGAATCCACCAGAAACCCAAGTTGGAATGAGTGGTCGACGGAAGGTCACAAAATATAGCGGCGCTAGCTTTCCTGCAAACTGATAACCAGGGCTAGGAAGTTCGTACCACCCTTCGTTCTCAATGCAGGTTGCGACCGTCCCTCTCCCGGCATCCAAACAGGTCATAGATAACAAAAGCACAGCGGAGAGGCATTGAAAGCAGTTACTCAGAGGAAAAAAATGATTTATGACACATTCGGAAATGCACATCCATTTAGATCCTTATGTACAATATACAAATTCTTATATGGGCGCCGGGGTAGCGCGGTGGTTTCGTTCGCGGCTCCCGTTCTAAGGGTCCCGAGTTCGATTCCCGGCTCTGTGGTTGGCGATTTTAAGTCGGCCCTATCCACGCCTTCACCTCTGTCTAGCACACGTGAAGTATCCCCTATGCCCAACGTGGTTCGGAGTCCACGGTAAAAACTGTAGGTCCTCTCACCTCACCGCCATCTTCACTATCACCCTATCATCGGAGGTAATGGACACCGCCCTCTGGGTGCCTCCACCTGAGAAATGGGTCCGGTCATCACTTGGTGGGGTGAGGTTACCCCGAAGGCCAAGGTTGCCATGTGGGGAGTGTTAGTAACTAACAAATTCTTATATAATACATATGGGCTTATCTCTGGCTGATCTCATTATACAAATAGTCATATTGTTGTACAACACCCAAGCCAGTATAACGCGGATTGTGACATTTCCTGATCGAATGTAAAATAGTATCCAAATAATAAAATTAATTTCTTAACTGTATGAAGACTCTTACTAGACAAAATGCCAAAGCGGGAATTGCACAGCATATTTACTTATCTGCGGCCGTATTACTAAAACCAATGTACTTCTGAAGCCTATGTCCCGTAAAGCAAGATTTAGTTGATTGATAATCTGTTGAAAATTCTTTAATAATTACAGGTAATTTAACTTCTCTACGTGGATCAATGACCCTATCATTATCATAGCAATATTAAATGAAAATCCACTTTCAACAAGATATACATTTTGGGAAGGGAATCGTAAAAAAATAATACCTAAAGCACCAATCCTCCGCATTTTAATATTTGACATGGTAGCCTCCTGTTCCAAGCCCACGGCGCGCGATATTTTGGTTTCAAGCATAAGAGTTATTGTTATGCCTTGTTTTGAATATGAAGAAGAGCTTTTATAAAGTTTATTTGTTCACAACGTTAATTCACTTCTTATACAGAAAGCCCCCGAGTCATTTGCTATTTTCAATCCGCAGTGAAGTGATTCTCCTTTGCCGCTATCTATCGGTGTTACAGTAACTTCTTCAAAGGACGCGCACCTAGTGGCAGAACTAGTAACTATATCAATTAATATGACTACAGAAAGAGCAGTAACTTTAACAATAGTCGTTTTAGTGCTCCTCACGACCTGTTTAGTTAGACATAGGACGATTTACGAGACTGCATGGAGAGAAACGTCGGTCAAAATAAATCACAAATATCGTGATTAATCATTGCCAGTTCATACATACTTGACAATGTTTGGCTGCCAAGTCGAGCGGCGACGAATACTACCGAGAGGGTACGAAGTTGCGTAGTCATGTGTAACACAACATTCCGGTTTGTCAAAACAGAACTACACGACAAAAATACGAATGTTGCTGAGCTCCTCCGATTCAGAGGACTCGAATAGAACTTTATGAATTGTGCAGGTTAAAGTTTTCTTAGAATTTGTTATATAAAATGGTAAACCCACAGGATTTTTTTATGCGGAGGTCATAACCAACCGCTTGAAGTGTAAAAATTCTAGGATTTCCTTTAGTAACGTGTATAAATGAAATTATATGTAATGACGGACAGGAAAGCCTGCTTGAGAGTAGCACTGTAAGTGACAAGGGTAATCCACCAGAAACCCAAGTTGCAATGAGTGGTCGACGGAAGGTCACAAAATATAGCGGCGCTAGCTTTCCTGCAAACTGATAACCAGGGCTAGGAAGTTCGTACCACCCTTCGTTCCCAATGCAGGTTGCGACCGTCCCTCTCCCGGCATCCAAACAGGTCACAGATAACAAAAACACAGCGGAGAGGCATTGAAAGCAGTTACTCAGAGGAAAAAAATGACTTATGACACATTCGGAAATGCACATTTATTTAGATCCTTCTGGTACAAATTCTTATGTAGTACATATGGGCTTATCTCTGGCTGATCTCATCATTTAAATAGTCCCATTGTGGCAACACCCAGGCTAGTATAACGCGGATTGTGACATTTCCTGATCGAATGTAAAATAGTATCCAAATAATAAAATTAATTTCTTAACTGTATGAAGACTCTTACTGGACAAAATGCCAAAGCGGGAATTGCACAGCATATTTACTTATTTGCGGCCGTATTACTAAAAACAATGTACATCTGAAGCCTATGTCACGTAAAGCAAGATTTAGTTGATTGATAATCTGTTGCAACTTCGTTAATGATTACAGGTAATTTAGTTTCTCGATCTGACTTCTCTTATAGCCACGTTTGCTGAAGTACCCCACTGAAATGTAAATGTAAATAATAAAGTATATAGTGACAAGAATAAGTGCACTTTTAGAGAACATACAATTGTTGTACAGCAAATTTAGCTGCTCATCTTTGAAGCTCAACAAAGATGTTATTCGAATGTCTTCCTCCATAGCCACGTGCTCTGTGTCATGCGGTTACACCTGTTTTGCAGTAATGAGTTGCATTCTGCGATGAACCTTGCTCTCGCTAGTAGCGCTGCGTTGTATAGTCATGCCTAGCCGTGCTTACACTGCTCAAGGAAATCGGTACGAAATTCCTAGCTCTGTGTCATGCAGTTACAGCTGTTTTGTAGTAATGAGTTGCATTCTACGATGAACGATGAACTTTGTCCTTGCTAGTAGTGCTGCGTGGTATAGCCATGCTTGGCCGCTCTTACACTGCTCAATCGGTACGGACTTCCTAGATCTGTGCCATGCAGTTACACCTGTTTTGTAGTAATGAGTTGAATTCTACGATGAACCTTGCCTTTGCTAGTAGCGCTGCGTTGTATAGCCATACCATACCAGAGCCGGGATTTGAACCACGGATCTCGCGGTCTCTCTCCGGTTACTTTAAACCACTGAGCTACTATGGCCGACATACCGACATGACCTTAAATTCTCCATCAGACAATGTCTCCCGGTAAACTACTAGAGCGTCACGTCCGCATGTTTGCCATAGGAGCTCTGTGGTTTACAGTAACCGGACGGAGACCGGGGGATTCGTGGTTCAAATCCTGGTTATGCCATTTAATTTTTCAGTTTCACTCTACTGAATAATAATTTGATAACAGTGGAGACGACAGTAAGGGTACAATAAGTCCAATCATTTGATGCAAACACCAATATTCCTACAGTAGAAGTGTCAAACCCTTTAACCTCGAAACCTATATAGCAGAATGAATAGCACTGTCTCGGTAGATACGTTTCATTTTCGTAAATAGTTCGCAGAAGATGAGTTAATGTAGGAAAAGCTCCCCTATAATTTGCTTCGGGCACAAACAAATTTATTCATAAATTTGCATGACAAACACCAGTTTCTATCCGTACATGTTTTTGTAACGTTGCTGTACCTATCTTCTTGGGACCTTGAAGATTACGAAGATTACAATAATATAACTATTATTTTATATAGCATATTTTTTTTTTATTTCCTTTATGTTTGAATTAAGCTGCATGAGTGACGTAAGAGATTCAGCTTCAAGGTCATTTTATTTTACAATTTATATCCATTATTTTCTCTTGAAGGAAATAGCTGACCAAACGGCACATTTTCGTAAAGCCAGAAGCCAACTAATCCTGCACCTACAACAGATATATAACCAAAAATGGAAAAAAATCGCACATAAAAGTTCCTGAACGCCTTGTGACCTAGACTGAGTAGCACAATAGTAAAGCCATCCTTCAATGCGCAGTTACTGTGAGAAGCCGTTTAACATGCAATAGCAAAACCTAGAACTGTTTTCCTGTCTAATCTACAGAAGCTAAACAGTATTAATCAGCGTAACCTTAGACATATTCATACATATAGTTAAAAGTTTCACGTTATCTATATTTAAATTTCATCCGAGCTTCATCTTAAACAATCCACATTCTTTCAACATTGTTAATAGGCAATATGTACATCGATTGTCCTTTATAAGTATTTAGCAATGTCTTGAGGAACACTTTAGAACGGCGTTATTCATTTTTCTTGCTCATAACTAAGATAGAAGTACCGTAATGGGTTAGACCTAGAAATTCTAAGTTTTTAACCCGTTTAACGGTTACTTTCATTAAAATTTACTGAAGTTACTCTCGTTACCAACAGGAGAATTAACTTTTTGCTTTAATTAATTTGTGCTCATGTCTTTCATCCGGGTGTCCTACCTGATTTTGTATGTGATGCTTCAAGATGAAATACGCAGTCATTCGTTTGAAATTATACAATGCGTATTGCATTTTAATATATTGTCACCCAATTATCGGAAAGCACGACCAACTGACAGCTGAATAGGGGTATTTAGTCCACGCCCACCCATTTATCTCATGTCACTAACTGAGGGGATGATTAGGGAAGTGTCACTAGTCGCTGGCCGTCTCCTTCCCCTCCGCCGGGGTCTGGAACGGTCGGGATGTTTCATATAGCCTGGAACCTTCTAGATGGGTCAGTTGATTTTATATAAGCAACGCGCCGGGCTGGAGGGAGTGAGTACTTGGCGAGCAAACGTGAGGAGCGCCGAGTGAGTGGACGGACTGGAAGACGGCGTACGTGTATCAGAGGAGTTGTACGTAACTGTGAGCATGCAATGGAACTGTAACGGACGATCTGGTGAATCGTAATTGTGTGCATTACGTAATTCTGTGTAATTGGCAAGTGTTTCAACTGTAACTCGGTGGAAATAAAGAACATTTTGAGTTTGTGCAATTGGACCTATAATTTCGCGAACCCACAAAGTCACAATATATTTCGCTACCAGCCTTCAAATGCTACTGACACGGACAATCTCAAAGTACTTGACGTAGTTTCACTTGTTGCAGAGCTCCACCAGAAATCCGATCACTTTTGAGATCTACTGAGATTAGAATTTTGGTAAGAGGTTAGGCTCGTTGTGACCGAATAAAACATTAAGTTATCAAGTTAAGTAGTTACGTTTCCTTGAACCAACTTTTCTATACTCACGCCATCTCCTGACCTGGCAGTTAATTGACTGAAAACAGTCTTTTGTTGAGTAATGCGAATTTTGATAGTGCTTTGTCTTTGTTTATAGTTGTGTTATATCCAGTTATACATTTTGTGGTTATAGCATTTCTTAAAATATCGTGATGGGAGAGATGCACACTTGATTTCAAATCGTCTTCTCACCTGGCTTGCTACCCGAGAAGATTTCGAAAATATTTAGTTATTTTTATAAGTGTTAAAAACATGTGATTGGTAGATATTATGAATATACGTGAACTATTGGGTTGTTTTAGACTCTAGAGACGAAACATGCAATAACTTAAGCTTTATATAGGCATTACAGCTGTTTACGTTAATAGCGCTACTGGTTTAGTATAAGGGACACTGGGGCTGAAAAATAGCCAAAAGTATCAAAAATTACATTTTTAGATTTATAGATACAAATGTTCCCCAAACCATCATTTAATGATTAAGGTAAGAGTTTTTATTTATTTCCGTTATTTTTAAAGCTCTAGCACAAGGCTTAAATTGCCAGGGCATGGCCAGTTGAATGCCCCCTTTCTTCCTTATCCAGCATGATGGCCTGTTCTTTGCCAGTTCCGGTGGTTTTTCGACAGTTCTTTTTTCCTTTAAAACTGCGTTCAAATCTTGCGGCATAGCTCAGTGCTGCTATCTAGAGTCAGTTTGGTAAACTATTACTATGTATTCAATAAAAAGTGTTTAATCAAAAACATTCAAACTGATGCAGCCCCTGTCACTTAGGAACACTGAGACGACATATAACTTGATATCAGAAAGATATTAACACCAACAAACGAATGAAGATAAATAAATGGCGTATACCAAAATAGATATATGCCATAATGCTAGCATATACTCCAGAGACGGCCACAATTTGCGATAGTCAGCAAACTCCCTTTGCAGTCCCTGTAAACAAGCAACCCTACTCTTATGTCTGTTTTGCCCTCAAGACAAGTTTGGTGCCACCCAGTCGGGAACCAACCCATCGTTAAAATCCCATGCGTGTTTCTGACAACAGGCTTTAAGATTTTGACCGACGCTCAGAACGCATGCTTCCGCATAACTGTTAGAGAAAGCCTCTCTGATATTAAGTCCGAAACTGGAAATTCTGAACACTGATTTCAAGTGGGGATAGGTACCGGCCAATGAAAAATTGATATTTGTTACTGTGATTCTGCAAACTCCAAAAAGTACCTAGCGTAGGGGTATTTCAAAGTGATGGCGGAAATTAGATTTTTATAGTAAGAACACTTTGGTCTTGTGATCTACGTGAGACGGACGCGTATTCGGCGCCGCCTAAGAAGTACGCTTCCGCGTCATGCACTGAGACCAAGTGCAATATCTAGCAATCGCTCCAGTGAGAGCGCAAAGAGTAATATGTAGGCAAGACGATAAATATATCTAGTTCGACTACGCAGTGATACTGCCTCCGCGCTTCACATCACAATATTGCCAGTGACGCAAAACACAGCAGCCACGCCGATGACGACTTTACGGTGGCGAGCAAAGGAGTCTAAGACAACAATAAACTTCTGTCTACCAGATCCGAGGTCTCATTCAAACCACAACCAGTCAGGACGCACCCGCTCCTGAAGTAAAGATGAGAGTTCTCACACGGGAGCTACATGTCACCCCGAACCGATTACTATCTCCCTTTCCTTAACCTCCTCACGCCACCGATCCTTAATTGTCAGGCCTCGAGCACAAGGGAGAGCTCGACGTGTTTCGCTACGGGCCGGACCGCCTCAAAACAAATGCCATATAAAAAGTCGTCAGCACACCGTGATTGTTTTAGCAACTAAGTAAATACAAAACAGTTCGAAATATCTGTGATTATTCTATGTTCTTTGCAACAAACTTAGCGAATACTTGTAGATACGTTCTTGTTTTGACTGCCTGTGTTTGCTCCAATGTATAATGGCAACTTCCATGAGAGAAATGTGCTTTTGTTTACAGTTTGTTTTAAATAATGAAATAGGTGTATATGCAATTTATTTGCTTTTCCTGTAGTGTAATGTATTGTTAACTATATAAACAAAATAATGCATGCTGTTTCATCACGTTGGCGTAAGCCGGTGAGTAGAAATAACGAAAAGAAGGAAGCTGTAAGAGAGCCTGGTGCAGCTAGATGGAACAGCAAAATTTCAGAGCATTGAGGAGCATCTAACATTTCAGCTTCACATATGCAAATGTACATAGATGAACATGCTAATGCCATTCAGACTATATTTATAAAATCCAGAAGAAATTTGCAAGATTTCAAGAACTAGATGAAAATTATATATAGGACATAGTGTCAATATTAATTCAATTAGCAGACAGCATTAGTGAAAATAGGCAAATTTTGAATACCAGTGTAAATAGCAGTAGAGAAGACAGTGTAAATAATGTGCAGGATAGTGAAATTACTATTTTTGGTGCACAATTTTAGAAAAATTTATTCTTCTCCAATTTACATTTTTAAAGCAAAATATACTCCCACCATTTTAGTTTTAGAGCCATGGCTCTGAATTATTTTGACTATATGCCCCATTAATGAGTCTACATCAGTCTCAGGCTATAAGATATGAGACTTGGTTTGGCTTTAAAAAAGTTTTAAATGAAAAAAAGGACTAAAAATGAAATTCAATATATTACGAGGGTTGTTCAATAAAGAATGATTATAATTTTTTTACGGTCATGATTTTGCGCACTAAACTTGGATCTTATATTCTGTTAGCTTAATGTGAAACAAACACACCGTAGTAGTTTCATTGTTGGTACTTCTGGTTCCCGCCTGCGAGAACCAGGCCAGTTCAGACATGTTCAGTATCGCCTACCACTACAATGGAGGTAACACGCGAGGAACAATATGCGGCTTTGATATTCTGCTTTCGTCTCAATAAATCTTCAGTTGACGCGTGTAAAATGTTACAGGAGGCTTATGGCCTTCCCTACAGCACAGCTCGGAGGTGACTTAAAATGTTTAAATAGGGGAAACAATCAATTTTGAAGGAGGGTGGAACCGGTGCCCCAATTACTTCTCTTACGGATAAAAACCAACACTGCTGCTGCCATTGTGAGAGAGGATCGGCGAATTTCCTTAAGATCACTTTCGGAAATACTGAACATTTCATTGGGTGCCACCCACACGTTGGCGACACAAACATTACGCAAGAGACGTGTTTGTGCGCGATGGGTTCCAAACAAAAGGACATTAGTATGCAGGTCTGCATGCAGTTAAAGTTGATGTTAGAGGAAGATCCGGAGTTTCTTTCAGTGCTGATGGAACTTGGCTACATCATTTAGATCCTCAGAGCAAACATCAAAGCTCAGTGTGGAAATCTTCATCACCAACCCCCAAAAAGCAAAATTGGTTGCTTCTGCTGGGAAAGTTATGGTGATCTCATTCTTTGACATTCATGGAATGGTTTACCATCATGTTGTACCTTCACACACATCAGTAACTGGAAAACTCTTCAGGGATGTCCTGAAAACATTGCAAGTCCATATCAGGCGCAAAAGACCATATTTCCGTGATGCAGGCTGGATGCTGCACCACGATAATGCGCGGCCTCATATTGCCAATGTTCTTGCTGAATATCTTGCAAAAATCAACGTGAAGTGCGTCCGTCAGCCTCCCTATAGTCCGGATTTAGCCTGATGTGACCTTTTTCTATTCCCTAACTTGAAACGCCTTCGTGGGAGGCATTATCCATCATCAGAAGCAGTGGTGAAGGCTACGGAGGCAATTTTGAAGGATCTCTCAAGAATAGATTCCAGCATGTCTTTGAAGACTGACAGACTCGCTGGGACAAGTGCATCGCATTCAGGGGAGACTATTTTGGGAAGGACCATGAAAATTAAAAGAATGAGTAAAGGGACATTGTCAAAAAAAATGTTGTGATATTTATTGAAAATGCCCTGTACATAAAAAGAATTTCTGAAATATATTTATTGTTCTTCTATACAGAGACTGAAATTGTTTATGCAGTCAATAGGAATGAAAAAATAACTGTTATTCCACTAGTGAACTTTTCATGCCAAGACCTTTTATAAACATTAAAATAAAAAAATAATTCCTTCAAAACTAATGGTCAGATATACTAAAAATTGGTGTGGTATTTTCTAATATAAAACCCAAAGTCGAAGCATGCAAAGTCTAAAGTTTGTAGGTATAGAAATATAGAAATTAGAACCTTCAATCCCAGTGTCCCGTAAGCAAGTAACAGTAGCTTCTAGAGGGATAAGGAGGGTTCAACATGAGAAACCGAATCAAACTACAAACTGCAGGTTCTTACTACTAGTAAAAATGGAGCAAGATCAAATCATCTGTGTAATGCGAACTGATGTGTCGTATAGTCATCCAGATAAAACAAATAAAACAAAACATTGGAAAATGGAATTGCAGTCGAGATGAATGTCTCTCAGCGTATAAGTTATATGGGATTGCTGAAGTTCGCTGTTTATCACGAAAAACCAGCCAACTGTGCACCATATCTCTTCCATTCTTTACTCCGCTTATTTCTAGAGTATCAATCCAACTCTCATCTTGTGCTCTGCTTCCAACGAAAAGATTTCATCCTCTTTACAGCCCTTCTGATCAATGTTTCGCAATTACTGGCTTTTCAGATGTTCGCCTCACTACTTCTATACAACGGAGCAGTTCCTCCAAGCATTTTTGTAGCGTCTTCCAACATTATTATTATTGTTATCTTTATTATTATATAGAAGATAAGACTAATGTATTGCGGACAACATTGGTATGCACAACAATATACCTATTTAAGTTATAAAATTCACCCATGTTATAGTGAGCGATGGCTGTCAAACCTAAAATAATCTATTGGAAAGAGCTCATAAGTGAGCTGAAATAGTTGAAAATGTAATTGATACGCATTCAACATTAGTTTGTTTAAGACTACAGGCTGTTCATCTTTATTCGTTATTTCCCGCCCTCCGATTGAGCAAGAATGACGTCATAGTTGACTGGTGAGTCTAATCCTTGTTTCACATTAGCTTGCCCCGTATCTCATAACGGTCACGTGATCTAATCCCGTCTCATTGGCTGTTGTTGTAGTATAGATTGTTGTGCGGTAAACATTAGTCCGTTATTTAACATGGTGATATATCTTTATATCTTGGAAGAGAATTGTGAATTTTATATTTTGGTAACTGTTTGAATTAAATATATTACGCAACAGAAATAAATGTGCAGGGTTTAACGCTCGGTTTTACTACATACGGCACCACAGCCGATGACACTGATGATGCATGAGATGAGGATGGAGCACCAGTGGAATGAGATGGCGGGGGAAGCCGGAGATCCCGGAGAAAACCCGCCCCAGCGCCGTGCTGTCCACCACAATTCGCACTTTGCGATCACCTGGGATCGAACCCAGGCCGCCTTGGTGAGAGCCAAGCGGTCTAACAACTGAGCCACCGCGCGGCCAATTACGCAACAGAGTTGATTTATCAGAAATGCGTGTTAATTCTTAAACGAAGTAAAGAGGAGGTTCCTTTGCTCTCAAGCACATGACACGATAGCACGTGATTTAGCGGTAGTGATGATATATTTGTTTATATCACTTTTATCACTGACCTTGTTTTGAACTGGATTAATTATAATGCCTTTCAAAGATGTGTTGTGCCGAGTGCGAGAGCTAAATTATTTTATTTCTCGTTTATTGCGCGTGTACTTATTATATGTATAATGGCAGAGTCTACCGCCAGTTTTTCACTGAAGCATCGCAAGGGAAAACCTTTACAAAGCGACGAAAACAGAATTGTGGTGGATGTGTTTAATGCACTCACAGAGAAGAATCAGTGTTTGTCAGTGAGAGAAGTCAAACAGCTGTGCTCTGAACTTTGTGGCAGGTCGGGGTGTCGGGTGTGTATTACGGCGCAGTTCAGCTCAGTTATTTGGCAGGGGCTTGGCTCCTAGGGCTGTTAGCATGGCTAACAAAATTTGAAGAATATCGAGGTCCTCGGCTGCTCTCGGAGTTGTCCTAGTATTTATAAATATAGGATTTTTAGGCAAGGATCTCTTGATACAGGGCGTTCTGGGTGGATCAATTAGGGTACTTGGAAAGAAAAACAGGTTAATTCTCTTATGACGATCGGTTGTATTTCAATTACTCTCGAAATACTTGTCAATTAGGCGAACTCTGAATAGTAGGTAACGCGTTTGCATGGTAGCACTCCCGTGTATATAACACGAGTCGTCGGATTAGCACCCCGCTACTAACTAGCTTTAATCGAACGCGATTTCTTTAGCTTCCTCGTCCGTTCCTTAAAGAACGCGATATCTGACTTCGTGCTACTGCACGACGATCTAGCCCGACCCCCAGCTAGCGACTGATTTAATCAATGCGAATTCTGTCGGCATGCGTTAGCACGACGAACTCGGTCGACCCTCAGCTAGCAACTAATTTAATAAACGTGATTTATTTCCGCGTGCGTTAGCACTACGAGCTCGGTCGACCCTCAGTTAGCGACTGATTTAATAAACGTGATTTCTTTCCGCGTGCGTTAGCACTACGAGCTCGGTCGACCCTCAGCTAGCAACTGATTTAATAAACGTGATTTCTTTCCGCGTGCGTTAGCACTACGAGCTCGGTCGACCCTCAGCTAGCGACTGAACTTTAGACATCTATTTGTTCCCGGCTTGGACATATGACACTTCGCTTCCCCCTTCAGCTCATTATTTTTAATTAGTTGGTCGGTAGAAAACATATGGAGTCCCAGTTAAGAGAACCACACTTTAGACCATCTAAGATGTCTCCTTCCTGTCAAACGATGTTTGAAACTAAACGCCAGCTGTGACCCATCAAATTTATGGCTGCGGTCAACTTTCCTAGGGGGGGGAATCCCTACCGTTCAGAGCTCGTAACAATCTTGACATTCCACACAAAATATTTGTTTCAGTACATGTATACATTGCTTTAACATACAATTAATCTTCCATACATTCCTTAACAGCCAATCAATCAACTCGAGGAAGAGAGTACCGTTTCAACCTACAGGTGTGGGTGTTAGATCACTTCAGGAAAAGCTGGAATAAACAAAACCAAGTGCTCGGAGAATGCGATTCGTGAAGAGTGCTGTACGTCGTCATGTGCATAGTTTTTACTTTAGAAACGAACTCCCTAACATAAATAAAATTTTGTCTGCTGTAAATGAGGATGCAGATTAACCAAATTTCTGCAGATCCAGTCGGTATAGATTGCTTATACAGCTGGGCTTTGTGCATGCAAAAAGGGGCAAGAAAAATGTGCTAAGAGACACGGGCGATATTGCTGTGTGGCGAAGACGTTATTTAAGGACAATCAGACTGTACCTGGATACAAATCGCAAAATATACTATCTTGACTAGACTTGGATGAATGAAGGACACACGAAAATTAAAGTAGCATGACATGACTTGTAAGACTGAAAGACAAGCATTTTTGCATATTTTTTTTTCAACAACAGGGTAGATTGGGTATTTGGATAGGAAGAAGGATGGGGCATGGGAGGGATGTTGTTCTGAGGTGATTCTATTTATTGGGCCCTGTGGTGCTAATTTAGTTCGGACTGTTGAGGCGAATTTGGTGGCCGGTACCGCCTAAGCAACCCGGCTGTTCGTGGGTAGAAACTAGCTGTGCGGGAACCCGCTTGTGGTGATCAGGTAGCGGTCATGATCCAGGAGACCCCGACTACGACCTGTGTTCAGTGGTGATGGTTATATACGTTACTGGATGGTGTCGTTGAGTCCTCGTAGGAACTGGATTGCGGTGATGGAGAAGGGCCATGGCCGTCAACAGCTCATGGCCGGGGAGGGAGGCGGCGTTGCAGGTCTGATGGCGGCGGCGTCCTGCGTGTGCGGGTGTCTCGATGTGGCTGAAATTGCGGCGGAGGGACCCCGTGCTCTGGAGCCAGGGACATCTTCAGGTCCTGGTCCTGGTGTTCGAGAAGGGCTTCGTGTAGCTTCTTGTTGGGTGCTGTATCATTGATGTATCCAACAATCTTTTCAAGCTTGCCCTTGCAGTAGCTTAGTGTGTTGTTGGGTGGGTCGTCGCAGAAGGCGCTGGTAATGCGGTCAATTTTGGACAGAAGAGCGGCAATTCCTGGCAAGGTATGCGTGATAGTTTAAAAATCCCAGTGAAAAAGGCCGAAGGCTGAGTTAAGTTGAGTTTCATTACAAACTTGTATTTTTACATGCCTTCATTTCCTTATTTGTACGATTTCATCTATCTTACTTGTAATTATGACGTTTACTGCAGGTTTAAATGTGACGCGAAGGCACCACCTATGGCCTATGACGCGAAAGCCAATTAGAGTGAGGGGGAAGGTAGTTGCACGCGGAGTGATACATGTCAGCGGGGCAAGGTTATATGAAACAGAGTAACTTGAAATCACAGTGCCCTCTACGGAAAGGAAGCGGTAATATTTGTGGTAGAATAAACAAATTACAGCGCTCTGTGGTTATACTGGTAACTAATACAAGTCGCTTAATGTGGATATGAACACAGTGCACAGCGTGTTAATGGTTGTATGCTACTTTCTTACCGTAGACTAAAAGTTAGAAGTGGTAAACGAGTGTGAGGATTTAGGTGTAAGGAATGGTAGCAGTGGAGGATGGGCTGCACAAGCCAGAAAAGTGATAGCTAATGGCAGGGCGTTAATGTTAGGGGCAAGAATATGTAAACATAAACTGGAGATGTCAGTTAGATGGTTAGAAAGAATGTATGAAGCGATCGTTGAAGCCAGAACAATGTATGCAGTGGAGGTATGGGATACATCAGAGATAGGAACAAAATTAGAGCAAATGTATGGATTGTTTTGTAAAGAACTACAAGGGCTGCCAAAATCGGCACCAAGAGAAGTGGCATTACTGGAGTTAGGTAATACAAAAAGGAGGGAAATTATAATAGAGAGAATATTGAAATTCTGGTATAAGTGATTATTCTGATTCTGTGCATGAAATAACTGAAACGCATTAAAAATATAAACAGTTGCTAGTCGAAAATGGAAAGAATGATATGAAAGATAGGCATGGGAGATCCATGGAGAGCAGAGGAGATAAATTATAGTGGTTTTTGGAAGGAAGTGAGAACTAGACCATAAGGCAGATAGGCAAGAGATATGGGAAAGTATACAAGAAAAGAAATCTTTGAAACTGTATAATCAGAGACAGAATAGGGTAAGGAAAACTATATAGATCAATGTGGCAAAACTGAAAGAGAAGGCATAGCATGGACGAGAGTAGGAATAACATATTTAAAAGGGTTGAGAAGTAATGTGGCAGGGATATGTGAATTTTGTGGAGATGAAGAGAGCACTGTTCATTACGTAATAGAATGTAAGGAGCTAACAAATTACAGGTGAAAAATATTGGATAAGAAATGGGACAGTGTAAGTGAAGAGATATTGGCGGTACACATTCTAAGGGGGATGGGGGAAAAGAAAAATAGATGCATAGGAGATTTCTTATAAAGGATAAGAGAAAAGTGGATCAGGATAAAAGAAGAAAATGTCAATAAGAAATGGCATCATACTGCTCAGGAAAACAAAAGACTTATAACCAGGGGACATGAGTCAGCAAGTAAATCTTAGGGTGAGGAACTTTATGTGTTTGTACAGGAGATATAATACAGCTTGTTCTATGTTAAATTTTTCTGTAATGAATTTGTAATGTATACTGTACAAATAAATAATTATCATATATCACTTTCGTACCGGCATTAACATCGGTGTGACATATAAATATAATTTAAACCGCTGCATAGAGGAGCTTATGGAACTCTATCCGGCATTCAGACAACTCCCTCAGAGCGTTATTTCCCCTCATACGATATCTTATATTGACGTGTTAGGTCGACCAATCAGATTTTATTTACGTATTTTTATTTTTATTTTGTATTCTGCATTTGGCATCTAGATGCTATAGAATTGTATACAGTTTTAGAATTTATATTTACTCAAGCATAATAATTATATTGATATTTACAAACATTTTGCAGAAAAGCTAACCTACACTAACCTATTTAATCTAACCTAACTGCTACAATTGTAGCTTACAATTTTCACAGCCTAAACTACTTCTACCTTCCTATCCCTAATAAATCAATTTATCCTTTTGTTCTTGTGTTGATATTGTATTCTTCTGTAGCTTCAAATTCTTTTGTTGAATCCAAGATTGTCATCTTCTATTAATCCTTCGACTAGGTGATGTTCCTCTTCTTCCTTTGGTTGTTGAAGCTAGGTATTCATATTCTGTCCTCGAAGTCGTTCAGATCTTCTCGGTGTAGAAGGTGGTTCACGATATCTATGTTAAATATTGTCTCTTACTCGTCGTTGCTGCTGTCTTTGTTGATTATATTCATCCATTACTATTGTTGAGACCTCCTCTGCTGCCAATTTTAGTATTTTAAAATCTTATCTCTTCCTAATGATGTTCCTGCTAATTCCTTCCTCTGTTCTTCTACCTGTTGTGTATTTTACATACATTCAAATAAATCATGTTCTGGAGTATCTTCTTCCATGCAGGTTGTGCACATGGTTACATCTGCATTTCCTATCCTTTTTAAAGTATGTCGTGTATGGGCCATGTCCTGAAATGTATTGTATTCCACTTCGTCTTAGTTGGATCTCCTTTAATTTTAACCTCTCATTTATACTAGGAAAGATTTCGCTTGTCCTTCTTCCATCAATTTGATCCTATTCATGTTGCCATTCTTCAATTAATACGTTCCTAATTCCTCTCCTCGTCCTGCATGGAGTACCCAATAAATCTATCTTAGTGAATTCTCTCCGCTTCATCCAAAAGTAGGCTGTCCTTTGTTTAATCAACAAATACAATGGCCCTATTCCCACTATCACTAATAATGCCATTGTAGCAGTTTGTGCAACAAAGTAAAGCCTGTATTTGGTATTTCCGTAGAGTATCTATATTCTTAATCAATTTTACGACCAATCAGATTCATGAAATCATACACAATCAGAGATAACTATTTTCTTATTGCACCCTCAGAAACGATGACAACACATTCTGTATGTTCGCGAACAGACCAGGGATTATACATTACACAGATCTTCGACTGTTAGTGCGACTTTCAAATGTTCAAAATGGCTGAACGGTTTGTATGCCGTGACTTGTGAGGTTATGTTTCATTCATGTGATCATGCAGGCCTATGTGATTTAAGGCATCAAAGAACTTGTTATAT
This sequence comes from Mantis religiosa, assembly GCA_030765055.1. Taxonomy (NCBI): domain Eukaryota; kingdom Metazoa; phylum Arthropoda; class Insecta; order Mantodea; family Mantidae; genus Mantis; species Mantis religiosa. Next base: position 206,101,640 of record CM060952.1, on the reverse strand, counting down.
TACCTTTTTTGTTTGAATAGTTTTTGAACTTCCCTAAACTTAGTCTCTCGAACTTATCAGTAGTTTCAAAACTACTCGTGACATGACCAATGTTAAATTTCTTTACTTCGAGTAAACCATTGCTTTTGTATTAAATTATCCGCCTATTCTTTCAGAAGGTCGATATGAAGGTCACTATTTCAACAAGGAAATTTGCGTAAAGCACGACATAACAGGTTTAACTTTTAAAATTTATTTTGTAATAAGTGCAAAATGTATTAGAAATAATTGTAAATTAAACTTTAATGCTTCATCTCAACAAAGATACTGAAGGAATGAAATTACTTAAATTACAACCTCTACTTTTATACGTAAAAACATAGTGCATCCTTTCCTTTCGTTTGTTTACCTCATCATTTGCTTTTTTATTGGTTCATAATGTTATACCTGTGGTCTTACAGTTTCCAAGAACTTGAAGGTTTTTTGAATGCCTACACTTTTATATCATTTCTCAACAACATATATTTTTTTATTTATTTATCCAGATTTATGAACCCTATTTTACACAGTGGTATATTAGGGTTATAGTTGATACATAAAAATACACAATTTTAACAAATATATTTTAAATACTAGAAGGAAGAAAATATGTTATAATCTGATGCATATTAATTTAAACTATTTCAGACGTTTAAACACCGAGTTTATAAACATCATGAAGTACTTATACTATTGTGGCTTCATTAGCAAACATCTGAGCGGAGCAGAAAATTCAGTTCCTAGAGAGTCTAGCTTGAATATTAATTCTTGTCTTTCTCTCCAGAAAATGGGACAACAGAAAAGGAAATGAACCACAGTTTGAAATTCTTCACCACACATGCACTTGGGGTTAGATGTTAAGTGAAAACGTGATAAGTATTCACCAAATTTACCATGTCCACTTAAAAATTGTGTCAAAACAAAAGTTGGTACAAGAGTTTCACATTTTCCTCTGTCATATACACTACGGAAAAATAATGTTTTTGTTAAACTTCCATTTGGAGTTGTTAGCCATTGTTGGTTCCATTCTTCAAGAATATGTTGATGTATTATTCTCCTTACAGTAGAAATAGGACATAAAGAGTATGTCACAGGAAGATTGGGTTCTGCAGCCTTCTTAGCCAAGCAATCAGCTCTCTCGTTACCTAAACTTCCACTGTGACCTTTAACCCATCCCATGCAAATATGACCTGGATGGTTTTGAAGCAAGGTTCTGATTTCATGTGCTAATGAATTTAAGTTGTATTTATCATTAATAGCGAGTAGAGCTGATTGTGAATCACTAAGAATACGGGCACTGTTCCCATTAACATATTGAGTGTGTATATGTAGGTACCAACATAATAACTCTTGAGATATTTAGTTATAGTTAGTTATTTTAATTACTTAATTGTATTCCAACAATTATTTAGTTACGAATTAGAATACGATATTGAAATCTGATAACCAGTCCAGTATTGTAATTTCATGTATATCCTATAAGCAGGGCTAGCAAGTAGGTAGCGCTCGCCGTTCCCTATGCAGTTTGCGGCCAACCCCCTCCCAACATCCAAAAAAGTCACAGATAAGAGACGCACGGCGGAGAAGCATTGAAACCGGTTGTCCAGAGAAAAAAAGAATGACATAAGACATTCGTAAATGCACATCTATTTAGATCATTATGCACAATATACAAATTCTTGTACCATGGCTGATATTATTATTTAAATGGGCACATTGTGGCAACACCCAAGCAATGATAACGCGGATTGTAACACTTCATGATCGAATGTAAAATAATATCCAAATAATAAAATTAATTTCTTATATATCTTAAGACTCTTCCTAAACAAAAAGCCAAAGCAGGAATTTTACTACATATTTACTCATCTGCGGCCGTATTAATACAACAATAATGTATCTTCTGAAGCCTTTCAAACGAAAAACTCATTGTATGTTCCGTAAAACAGCATTTTATTGGTAATCCGTTTAAAATTTATTATTGATTTCAGCTAACTTAGTTTCTCGATCTGGCTTTTCTTTTTTCCATGATTTCTGATGCATCCCACTGAAATGTAAATAATGAAGTAAATAAGGACATGAATAGGTTCAATTCTAGAAAACATACAACAGTTATACAGCAAATTTAGTTGCTCATCTTTGAAGCACAACAAAGATGTTATTCGAATGCTTTCCTTCCTACCAACGTGCTCTGTGTCATACAGTTACACCTGTTTTGTGGTAATGAGTTGCATTCTACGATGAACCTTACCCTTGCTAGTAGCGCTGCGTGGTATAGCCATGCCTGGCCGCTCTTACACTGCTCAAGGATATCGGTACGAACTTCCTAGCTCTGTGACATGCAGTTATACCTTTTTTGTAGTAATGAGTTGCATTCTACGATGAACCTTGCATTTGCCAGTAGCACTAGTAGCGTGGTATAGCCATGCCTGGCCGCTCTTACACTGCTCAAGGAAATCAGTACGAACTTCCTAGCTCTGTGTCATGTAGTTACACCCTTTTGCAGCAATGAGTAGTTGTGTTCTTCAATGAACCTTGCCTTTGCTAGTAGCGCTGCGTTGTGTAGCCATGCCTGGCTGCTCTTATACTGTTCAAGGAAATCGGTACGAACTTCCTAGCTCTGCTTATAACGTTTTATCGTAGTGCTAAAAGTCAAGATAATGAAAGTACTAAAGGAAGGGGGATATAAAAAGGATAGAAGAATTTATTCAGAGAATAACAGGCAAATGGTTTGGGAAAATAAAGCAATATAAACAGTGATAAAGTTCATCGTGCATATTATTAAAGTCAGATGGTACAGTGCAAAGACTTCGGAAACATGTGTATGTGTATGTAAATAGTGTTTGTTAAAATATTAATACCAAGGTAATAGGAATTATGTTAAGGTCCATCATGCATAAAAACCCACGATGTTAAAATGCTTGGTGGAATAAAGGCAGGAAAATAGCAACTCCAAGTTATGTACATGAAAATTGTAAGACCTTTGTACAATATTATTATGGAAATAAATATATAACATTAAAGTTTTATCTACTTTGATAATGACAAAAAATATATTATACTTAAAATGTGTACGATGGTTACATACATTGATTTTCTAGTTGATAGTTGGATGTAGGGGGCCGTGTACGAAACCAGGTCGTTAGTGTAGATGTAGCACTGCTGTAACTAGGGAATATACGAAATTAATTTTAACTTCACCGCACTAGTGCAGTAAAGTTGGCCATTGCTGATTTATACAATCAAAGCAGTTAAGTATTTTACTGCACGTTTAAATTTTTCATGCACATAGTGTGCTGTTTAATACATTTCTTATTTCAATCCTAGAATTAGACCAACCTACTTTTGTGTACGAGATGATGTTTCAATTTATTTTACTCATTTAAAACGTAGACTAAAGCGATTATTGGGGTTAATTGATCCAAACTGTACATCAGTCTTTCTCCAGCACAGTGTTTCTATTATTGTTTCACACATTTGTGGACATTCGCTGATACCCAGTAGAAGAACAGCTGTTCTGACAGTATAATTTAAAGTATGATTTCGTAGAAAAAAAGTGAATTTTCAAAACAATAACTGTGTAAGGAGATTTCTTCTCTACTACGATCCCCACGTTGTGGCGACATCTGGAACAGGATTTCTATGGTGAAGATGGGATGCACGTTAACTGTTTCGATGCCCCAGGTTGGGAAGCCAAATGTAACAGGGTTACTTCGTTGTAGTTTGAATTGGTTCTTGATTATTGTGTCTGCTGAAATATGAGTCATAACATCTCTCGTTTTCAAGGCTGATTACGAGTGAAATAAATAAAATTTGGATAAGACTAATTTCGTAATCTATAATTTAATTGTATAATCTGGATTACATTTGAAGCCCAAACCACAGAAGAATGAAAGAAAGGGATGATAAAACCATATAAATCATTAAAAATCAATTGGGAATAAATGATATATGAAATAAAGTCGAAAAGAAATTTTAATAGGAATAACGTGCAAATGAAATAAACATAAGGAAAAGGTTGCCTTATGCAAGAACGGGCAGATGAGGCCGGACACTAAAAAAAGGACAATAGAAGCCCAAAATTCCCCCGCCAGCACGGAGCCATAGACAATAATGAGGTTTAAAGAAAATATATAGAGGCAGGATGCTGTATCCTTATGACGCCAACGGGTCATACAACTTTAGGAGGTGGACCCATGTCTGCTGCACAGCTGATGGTGAATGGAAATGACCATTAAGGTAAAATCGTAGAAATAAACTCCCTCAATAATTTTAGCGTAAACAACGCGATAGGCGTGAAATAGAGAACAAATAGAAAAAGAGCGGAGATAGACAAACAAGTTTAGAAGTAAGCCGAGAGTAGGGCGAAGTGAGAACCGTGACTCGGTTGGTTACAACGAAAGATAGAAGACGCGTTCGTTTAATATCTGATGACAACATAATAGTGGAGTTAGATTTCAAACGTGATGTGATTAAATATTCTCAAAGAGACAAGGGGACGCAAGAGAGTGAGAGCAAGTGAGAAAAGTCGAGCAACCAGACAATTAAGATCTCTGGGAATAAACAATCCACAGGAAATTGAAGCAGTACTTTTCATTGACTGGTGATAACTGCTGGACCCTCAGAGAGCACAGATGTATTTTTTTATCTTTAAAAGTGCAGAGCGTTGCGCAGTGGTATCTGGACGAGTCCACCTCAGAACGGCTGCAACTGGAGGGGAGAACAGGTCAGTTGCTTACCAGGTTGCGGCAACTAAACACGTGCAGAGCTACTCGGTAACACTACAGCTTGTTTCAAAATGTGCTTGTCTCATGGTTCCAAGAGAACATTTAGAAATGATACCTCCTAGCAGCACATTAGGAAATAAAGTGCTACATTTAAAAACACGAGAAGTAATAACCAATATCCATTGATTTATAAAAAAGGAACAATGGTCTGGGTTAGCTATAAAAAATCTGGGGAAGGGTATCTGAGGCAACAGTTGTGTCTGAAAGCAGTTTAGGAGAGTTATTAAGGAAAGAAAAGCCATTGGTGCTATTGCAACAACGTCCTTCTCTATGCCCAGTAAACAAAGATTAAGCACATACACAAAATCTAATTTGGATGTTTTAATTCAGAAGTAGTTAGGCGAACTGTGAATAATTTTTAAAACACAGAAAAACAAAGACCAACTTTGAAGAATGTGCTTATGAAACTTAAAAATTCTACCGACTTCCAAGGCAGTGTCTGAACATTAAGAAGAGTTCTTTTGAAGCTAGGATTATTTGAAAAAAATAAACACTAAGCGTGACAGACAAATTTTAATGGAACATCGCACCATAGGTGCAAAAAGGCTTAAGTATTAACGAAATATTCGGAGATATCGAAGTGAAGTTTATATGGATGAAACTTATATTAATACAGCACATACTTGACCTTATGCCTGGAGTGAAATACGTTACAGGGACTCTGCAGCGATATTGAAAGACCGACAGTGTTTTATCATGCCTGCTGGAGGAGAACAGTGTTTTGTTCCAAATGCCTATGTACTATTTAAGATCCAACAAAGGCGTGGAGATTACTACCATAGTAAGAATTACAACTTAGCTTATAACAGCTGCAAAACTGGCTTCGAGAATTAAATTTGTTTTTAGACACCTTATGCACCGCCCTCCCCTCTCGTAATCTTACGCGTGGGACGCATTGTGGCGATAGGTGCACAATCCCCACCACAGTTGCTGCTCATCCCTACCGCGCAGGATTCCTGTCAAGATAAAATAATACATCTGTAGCTACAGTCATTCAGCGACACGCTCGCCAAGATAATTTCCCACACTACATTTTACTCGAACTTTCTTTCCTAGTCAATCATTGCAGGTTGCCTCCAGTTTCTGTTTATTACATAAAATTGCTCATCTCTACACGTCCATTCTTCACTATTCAAAACTTTTATCTTCTCTGCGTCATTTTACCATCATGAAGCAGGATTGTTGATTTTTTCCACATAGCAACCATTCATTTCTTTATAATATCGGCATTGCGTGGCCCACTAATTTTCCTTCTATAATCTCACTTCAACTCACACAACAGAAACATTATAATACTTTTAAAATTTTCCCAAATTGCAAATAACATCACCAAGCAAATAAACAAAACTCATTTTCAAGGCCAAACAAAACAAACCTTACACTGTCAACAAGCAGCTAACAAGAAGCAGCTGCTTGGTCACCTTATTACTTCCATAAATCACCCAATTTGTGTACAATCTCTTATTTTTAAAACCCTGTCCAACAAGACTTCCAGATATCTACGACATTTGAGCTGCCAGGGCATCTGTAGCGTTCATATTTCTGTGCCAGGCTGTGACGGACGCATTATGGGCCAAAGCGGGTTAAAGATAGCCAAGCGACAAAAGAGAAAGATCCGAACGTGAGGGGAGTACAACTGTAGGACTTAATAATAGGCTGCAAGACAAAGTACCCTAACTTGGCACTCTTGATTCCGCAGACAAGCGTGGCCCTCTGAACACAATAGGCATCAACATGCTTGAGTGCTCCTGCTGTTATAGTGAGGATGAAAGCTTCAGCACATTTCTACAATCTCTAATTTGAGCTTCCTCTAATTGTACCTATTTATAAATAAGGCACTGTACCTAAATATATTTCTGTAAAGTATCAAAATAGAAAGTAAAGTTTTAGCAGAATACATATGTCGTAATTGGACTACGTAAAATATATTTATAAATATATTCAACTCGCTTCAAAATAGTTTACCAAAATAAAAGATGTAAGTACATTAATTGGCGTGGTCGAGGATGTCATGTGGTCATACTAATTAACCAACAAACGAGCATTTTAAAAGAATAGCCAATGACCTCTTCCTTTCTTCACTTTACAGAATTAATTAAAAGTATGTTTCCACATAACTCACCCTGATCGAAATTCGAAGTCGGGATCTCTTGAACGTGAGGCAGACGTGCTTGCTAGGCCGGTCTAGTTGAGGAATTATGTACAGTTAATCAGGGGCGGCCAGTGAGGCATTGTGTCTGAATCACGTTCAAGAGGTTCCGAGTGAGCCAGGGTGAGTTACCTAGATAAGGTTTTTTTCGGGGTTTACCTTATCCTGAAAGACGAATGTCGGGTAACTCTGAGCTCCATGGACCCAGGCTCATTTGAGCATCATTTCACCCACTGCATTCATCGTCCGCTATGAAAAATGTTGGAGAAAGTATATTACAATAAAAAGCGAGGCATTGAATTGACGGTGCAATAAGTAACCAAACAACCACAAAATGGATATATGGATGGATGGATGGATGGATGGAGGGAGGGATGGAGGGATGGAGGGAGGGAGGGAGGGAGGGATGGAGGGAGGGAGGGAGGGAGGGATGGGTGGGTGGATGGATGGATGGGTGGATGGATGGATGGAGGGATGGAGGGATGGAGGGATGGAGGGATGGAGGGATGGAGGGATGGATGGATGGATGGACGGACGGACGGACGGACGGACGGACGGACGGATGGACGGGTGGACGGACGGGATGGAAGAGAAAGCTGTCTGAGCTTTGGGTACCACGTTTGCCAACGTGTTCGAATGAACATTTCCGACGCCCTCTTGGCGCAGTTTAGGCGCAATAAATCCAACTTTTGGCACTGATTAATTATTGTAGATTAAATTGAGATACACCATTATATGCCCGAAAGAAAAGTGCAGTCCAAACAATGGACTGCAAAAGGGAAAGCGGCTAAAAAAGAAAAACTGTTTTTTCTTCGGATTGGAAAGTAATGACGATTGTTTTTTGAGATAGTCACGGAGTTATTTTAATCGATTATCTTGAAAGAGGACAAACCGTTACAGAAGCATACTACGCATCATTACTTGATAAGCTGAAGGCAGAACTTGCGGAAGAACGGCCACATTTGTAAGAAAAAGGATCTTGTTTCACCAAGACAACGCACCGCCTCACAACTCAGTGGTTGGAATAGCGAAAATCCACGAATTACGGTTTGAACTGCTTGACTAAACAGATCTAGACCCAGGTGGCTTTTTCTTTTTCCCTCATCTGAAAATTGTGGTCGTGGGACAAGGATTCACATCAAATGAAGAGGCAATCTTCTTCGTGAACAATAATTTTGCAGAAAAAAAACTCCGAGTACTATTAGGATGAGATACAGAGCTGGGAGCATCGCTGGCATAAGTATGTATATTTACAAGTAGTCTATGTTGAAACATAAGAAAACATAAAATAAAATAAAAAATAAGAAATCTGAAAACAATCTTGAATCTTTATTAGGTCGGAACTACAGACCACCTATGAAATCACGATGAATGCCACCTTCAGCATAACTTATATTATAGTATTCATTATAGTAAATGTTACTGTATTTCAAAGTAGCTACGTACAGAACAGAAGAACACCAGTACAATATAGCACGTGATCCACAGCCCGGCAGTTTAAGGAACGCTGTAAATACGGGGCCACAAACCACGTGCCATACTGTCTCATTCGGTTCACTACCTGTTTAACACAGTACATGACACATCATGATGTTGTGGGTGGAAGTATTGTTCTTTCATGCAGCTATTGTTAAACGTGACAGCTCCGTGCCCTGAAACACGTAGTTACCCAGTCAACCGAAAAGAGGTGCTTCCAGGTTACGGCCCCGATGGGTATCAAACATATGGGGCCTGCAGCCCCCAGGATATTATTATATCTCCCTATTCCAAAATTAGCAATAAATTTGCATAGCCCCTAGGGAAAACAAACATCGAGTAAAGTCCATAGATTTCATCATAAAATCATCAATTTACAAACATTTCACTCAAATAGTAATAATTGTTCTTCACAAAGTTGGAGACATGGAAAAATGCAGCTCTTTAGCTGGAATTTGAGCAGTTTTACGCAGGGTTAATCTAATCAACTGAGCTCACTTGGTTAAATTCCCGGATTGGTTGGGATTACTTTGTAGTAAACGAGGGGCACTATCTATATTTTGAGCATTTTAGTTAACACAATGTTAGATATTTCTGATCGAAAACTGCTATTTGTTTTACAAATTATTCACCTTTATGATCATTACGCATTTGCATCCGTTTGAACCATTTCTCCAAGAATTTATTCCAGTTTTCGTGAGATACCTCCAATACTTTGTTTTTGAAGGCATCCACGGCCGCTTCTGCCGACGAAAATCGTTGTCAACGAAACGTATGCTTGATATTGGGGAACGAAAAGAAGCCACTGTATGGAAAATCAGAACTGTATGGAGGATGACCCCACAATTCGTTTTCTAAGCCTTGAGAAACTCTGATATTAGACGAGATGTGTGTGCGCACGCATTGTCTTGATGAAGAACGATTTTGCGACTCTTGTTTGTTTTGCTTACCTCACGGAAGACTTCCGGCTAACAAATTGTTGTGTACCATTCGGCATTGACCACTTTACCTTCGTCTAAAGACACTGTTGCTAAGCAGGCGAGCATCTGTTTCGACTGCGAACACTATTGTTGGATTTGCTTGATCTAGAAGCTTGACTTAAAGGTCTGGTGCGTATGGTGGATGAGGAATTCACTCAAAATGCAGGTCTGCGATGGTTGTACTGGCAGTGTGGGGCCTTCAATAGCCATGTTGCAAAAGGACACCTGCTGACAGCAATCCAGGTCGCCTGGATTTGATTGCAGTCCGCAGATGATTTCTTAGGAGATCTGTGTACGATGCACTGTCCCTCTAGTCATGTAATGCTCCAAAATGACGCCTATTTCGTCCCAAAAGAGACAGCATAATCTTCCCTGATGATGATTCTGTTCGAAACTTCTTTGGTATTGTTAATGAGGGATGGCGCCATTCCTTGGTCGCTCTCTTCGTTTCCGGTTGGTGGAAGTGAATCCAGGTTTCGTCCCCATTAACGATTCTTGCAGGAAGCCATCACCTTCCCGTTGAAAGAGCCGAAGAAGTTCTTAACAAGCATCAACACGTCGTTCTCTCATTGACGACACAACTGCCATGGCACCCATCTTGCAGACACTTTGTGAAAATGGAGCACATGATGCACAATGTGGTGTGATGACCCATGACTAATCTGCTAACATGGTGCAATGTCATTCAGTGGCACTTGGCTGTTTTCCTTCACTATGGCTTCAACTGCTGCAATGTTCTGTGGAGTCACAACTCCATGTGCTCGACCACTGAGCATCTGGAGCATCACTGGAGCATCTTCCACTGATGTCACACCATTTGCAAACTTCCTACTCCATTCGTTGTCTTGCTGCTGTGACAAACATTCATCAGCGTACTGAATCTTCATTCGTCGATGAATTTAAATAGGTTTCACACCTTCACTACGCAAAAACCGAATAACACAACGCTGTTCTTCCCTGGTGCATGTCGCAAGTGGGCCGGCCATCTTTACACTGATACCTTGACGGTATGTGTGCGTCTGCACTATGCTGCCAACTACAGGCCATTCTGCACGCTGTTTGTAGCACGCTTACCAACTTACAGGATAACGGCGCTAAATTTCGACTTGTTATTACAAATTTAAGGTTTTTATTTGACACACCCTCGGAGGTCTAGGAAAAAAAAGAGCATCTGGAATTTCTGCAAATTGGGCTTTTAAATCTACGAAACCAAAATGTCACAATATAGTACGAATTAAGAATATTCATCTATTGATTAGTGCATTATTTTCTTGCACATATATTTTGCACATCATGCACATATTTTCAAGCACCCAGTGGAAGAGCAGTTGCATTATTATTAGCTGCTTATATTAGCAATAGTAGTTGTAGCACTAAACCATTTAATTTCATAATAATTAACAAACTTGCTTAATTGTTTTAGTTAATTGATGGAAATTAATCATTTCTTCACACTAGCCGCATATAGGCTAAGGTTTTTGATAGAGTCAACATGAAAAATTCAATGCCATGGCTGGGATTTGAACCACGGATCTCTTGGTTTCCGTCCAGTCGCTCTAAACCATTGAGCTACCATTGTCAACGTGCCGTCCTGACACTAGATTCTCCATTTGACTCGTATATTTCCCCGGTAGACCACTAGGGGCTCTCAAACTCGAGATACACCGTTTGTGGCGACTTACTGTCGTATTTGACTCCCAGTTTCATCATTTAACTCTAATTATTCCAATTAATTGATGGAAACTAATGAACCCTTCACACTAGCCGTACTCTCTCGTTTGAATGATATACAAAATAAGGAATATTGGAAGCTATTACTAAATAATACACAAGAAGTAATGTCAGTATTTACGATCACACTGCAATACTTTGCAGAATGAGCACATGCAGATTTGACTAAGGGCAATGTATGACTTGTAGGTGGCGGCGGTTTTCCAGTATCTCCAATAATTGCTATATCCTGTTTCTGTGTACCGAATGCAACAGAAGTAATGTGTTTTTGTATGCATCTTTGTTACGTTTTTGACACTGTAGTAAGATCTTATGTAACCCATTTCCTGTATGCAAATATTCTATCTTCAATACACATTTAAGAAATTAATTAAGATATTACATATGTCTGACGCATTGTTACGTTTCATGTACAAGGGCTGTTCAATAAAGAATGATTATAGCTTTTTAGGTCATAACTTTCTGCACTAAAATTAAATCTTAGTATATTCTGTTAGTTACATCTTTATAATGCAGAGGTAATAACTACAGCAAAGAGTTCTAACATAAATCACCTAGAAGTATGCCAAAATCAGGCCCTGCGACTAGTAACCGGTGCAGCAAATTCAACTCCAATTACGGCAATGCAAACCTTAGCTGGGAACTATCCAATACATCTAACTTTAGAGGAGCAGGCACTAATACAACATGAAAAAAGTTGCGGTTAAAAACAAATAATGAGAGAAAAGATTACTACCACCAATCAAGACGAAAACACAAACAAGTTTCCTAATCAAAGTTATGGAATTAAAAACAGATCTGAATCTTCCTAATTCTAAAGAAAACAATTTTAATCAAAGAAAACCCAGTAACTTTTGAACCAATTAATATTCTATTAGATTTAGAACAAATAGTTACAAAATCTGAAACTTCCAAACCTGTATTAAAAGCACTAGCATTAGAAACTGTGAACAATAGATACCCAACAGAAGAATGGTTACATATCTACACAGATGTATCTAACTTGGACAACAACTCAGGAGCAGGAATTAAGTGTGCACTGTTCTCATTCTATCAACCAGCAGGATACCACACAACAAATTTTGATGCAGAAGTAACGGCTATTCATATTTCACTCCAACACCTTCTATACGCAATAGATAATTTCAAAAATGCTGTCATACTTTCTGATTTTAAAACAGCATTATGTGCAATAAGTTCATATAAAATGAGGTCAATCTAAATTAAAGAATGTCACAAAATGATCCAACAACTTCAAAAACTACAGAAAAGAATTATATTACAGTGGATACCTGCACAATGTGGAATTGCTGGAAATGAATCAGCTGATTTTCTTGCCAAAAAAGTGCAACTTTAATTCAGAACAAAAGTAAAACCTTATCCTTTACATCCATAAAAAGATTAATCAAAAGAAAATATAAAAACTAACAAAACCAATCAATATCTAACAAAGCCAAAGATAAAAAATGGAACATTTTAATTAAAAATCCAGAAATTATTCCAGAAATCCCACGTAAAGCTGCAGTAGCAAATTTTAGATTACTTACGGAACATGATTATTTGGCCAAACAATTACACAGAATAGGAATTTAAATAAGTCATAACCGTCCTCTGTGGAACAAGGAAGAGGAAATGACTGAAGAACATCCTTTAACCTGTGAAGTCCTACCTGCCGGACCCACCACACAGAAATATTGGAGAGCAAGAGAGGTAACTGCTTCAGTGCCAAACCATAGCATTTGAAAACAACAACATATTCTGTTAGTTTAATGTGAAACAGCACGCCGTAGTAATTTCATTGTTGCTACTCCAGGTTCCCGCCTGTGAGAACCAGGCAAGTTCAGACATGTTCAGTATCGCCTACCGCTACAAGGGAGGTAACATGTAGTTAAAGTTGATGTTAGAGGAAGATACGGAGTTTCTTTCAAACGTAATCACTGCTAATGAATCTTGGCTATATCATTTTGATCCTGAGAGCAAACAGCAAAGCTGAGTGTGGAAACCTCCACCATCACCAACCCCCAAAAAAGCAAAAGTGGTTGCTTATATGGGGAAAGTTATGGTCATCTCATTCTTTGATATTCATGGAATGGTTTATCAACATGTTGTACCTGCACACATATCAGTAACTGCACAATATTACAGGGATGTCCTGAAAACATTAAAAGTCCATATCAGGCGCAAAATACCACATTTCCATGAAGCAGGCTGAATGCTTCACCATGATAATGCACGACCGCATATTGCTAATGTTGTTGCTTAATACTTTACAAAAATCAACGTGAAGTGCATCCCTCACCCTCCCTATATCCGGATTTAGCCCCTTGTGACGTTTTCTATTCCGTAACTTGAAGAAACGCCATCGTGGGAGGCATTATCCATCATCAGAAGCAGTGGTGAAGGCTGCGGTGGCGATTTTGAAGGATCTCTCAAAAATTGTTTCCAACATGTCTTTGAAGACTGGCAGAGACGCTGGGACAAGTGCATCGCATTCAGGGGAGACTGTTTCGAGAAAGACCATCAAAATTATGAGGATGAGTAAAGGTACGTTGTCAAACAAATATTGTGATTAATCTTTATTGAACAGCTCCCGTACTATGTGGAACTTTTCCACATTTATAAATTACGGAAGTCCACCGAGTTCTTATTCACGTCTTGACAGAAATTCCAAGTATCAAAAATGAATCAAAAAGCGATTATTTTGGCATGAAGCATAGGGTCTAATAAAAGACCCCATTTCTCTTAGCGAGTCTATTGATAAACTGCTAACCACTCGTTGAGTTACCAGAGATAAGCATTTGCGCAATCTGTACAGTTTTAAGCACATCGTACTGTTTTCTTGGCACAAGTTCCTACTTTAAGCGTCATATCGAAAATTTATGATGACGTGAATGTGTGGAATAAGAGAGAAGTAGTGAAGCAAAGCGAAGAGAGAAACTAATAATCGCAAAAATTACCAGTACCAGTCAGTCCGAAGGTGCGTCATCGCATTCGCACAGGTTCGGGAACCAAGCCAGATACTGGCTTAAAATAAAAGCAGTTTTTCCTCCCCCTAACTGCCGTTGCAGAAGGATTTTTCCCACCCCACATCCTTCAGGTTCGTTTGCTCCCGTCTAAATGCATTTGTGAAAAATGTGATATGAATGCGGTTTGTGACCTAAAAATAGCATTTTACCGTGCCCTTTCCTGCTCTTAAGGAATACAAACAAATATAATTCGAAACCGATTTGTACATTGTAAAAACGCGTGATCAATTTGCATATTATTATTTCATAAATTGTAATGGATTAATATAAAACTTGTACTCACAGCTAATTTCAGAAACTTAAAACTTAAACAAATAGAAACATCAGCAGTTGCCAATCACTTCTGGAAATGCAACCATGAAATTGGTCAAAGTATACAAATATTAAAACTTGTACAAGCTGTTAATAAACTGGATATTTGTGGAAAAACTTATATTCTAATTAGTGAAAAGGAAAACATTTTGAATTTTGATATACCAGTACTGAATAGTGTTCTACAATTTATTCTTCTTCTTCTTCTTCACTTCACGGCATGGGCAGAGTGCCCGTTCCGTCTCACAATAATTGCTCCCTCCATCTCTTTTTAGGTCTACTAACATCTCTTTCCTTGTGGCTGATATTGGAATGCAATCTTAGGCAGTCTTATTTCGGACATTCTTTGTATATGCTGCATCCATTCCTTTTGATATTTTTCAATTTTACTACCTATCGAGTCTACGTTGAGTTCCTTTCTTCTGTCTTCATTCCTTATTCTATCCCACCTTGTGCATCCCTTTGTTTTCCTTAAAAAGTTCATCCCGGCAATTTGAATTTGGATTTTCATTTTCTTCGTGAGTACCCATACCTCACTTCCATAAAGTAGTGCAGGAACTGCCATTGTTTTATACAACTTTAATCTCGTATCTCCTCTTGTTTAATTTCTCAAAGTTCTATGCATTGTTCCACAAATCATTTGGAATGTTGCAAACTTTTTGCTCACATCTCTGTCTGTTTTCATCATATAATTAAGATTGCATACTAAATAGCTGAATTCTTTTAGTTGTTCTAGTGGTTTGTTGTGAAAAATTATTTTTGATTTTATATGTTCTTTTAGATTTTTCCGTGGATATTTTAAGATCATACTGTTGGCATACTTGGTTCAAGCAGTGTAGTGCATATTGTAATTTATCCTCCGTTTCTTGTATTAAAACCACGTCATCTGCATATAGTAAAATTTTTAAAACTGTGTTCTTATTTATATTCATTCCTGATTTAATAATACTTTTCCAGTTTTGGATGATGTCATTTACAAATATATTAAAAAGAGTAGGTGATACACTACACCCTTGTCTTACGCCTCTATTAATTAAAATTGGTTCGGCTTATGAACTCCTGTGTTTATTATTTTGGAGTTGCTATACATATTTTTGATTACTTTAATTTTTGTGGATATCCACTATTTTCCATAATTTTCCATAGCTTTTCCCTATTAACAGTGTCAAATGCCTTCTTGAAGTCTAGCAATGCCAGATGTGTTTGTAAAGTATACTCTTGTCTTCTCTCAATTGTTTGCTGCAACAAAACAAATATATTATCTTTTGTCGATTGTCCTGTTCTAAAGCCGCTTTGTACTTCTTTTCAATCCTTTATTTATAATCTTTGCATACACTTTATAGGCTGTGTTGAGAAGACTTATACCTCGGTAGTTTTGGCAATCTCTCCTGTCTCCTTTTTTAAGATGGATATAACTTCTGGATTATTCCACATGTCTGGAATTTTACACCCCTTCCAACAATCTATAAAACAAGTAAATAAAGCCAACACCAATGTAGCTTAACCCACTACTATGAATAATATAGATCAAGTTAAAGGTAACCCAAACTTCAACCAATCTAGGTTAACCATGAAGCAGATGGAAGAGAAAGTACATCTACTTCATCAAACAACTGGTAATCATGATATTGTTCCAGAAACTGAGATAGAAGAGGAAGTATATTTGCCACAACAAACATCCAACAGTTTAACTTCTTCACATCCAGAGACGAAGCAACTCCAACCTGTTAATATTACAGGTGACATCCAATCATCTGTGTCCAGTCCCAATCCTCCAGTTCCAAAAGTTGGTATTAAAAATCAGGATATCTTCAAGGGGAGGAGCCTTAACTTTCTTGAAGTCAAGTTTGCGTCCGCCGACAGTAGTTGGAGCAGAACCCACTGAAGTTCATCGTCTTAGATAATACCACATTACTGATACAAGGTACGTCCAGAAAGTAAGTTCTGTTTTGTAATAAAATTACATTGTGTACACATAGAGAAAAATTATTTATTGCACAAAATTCCCAAGCTACTTTTCCACATAACTGCCGAAATTTTGCAGGCATTTTTCATAATGAGGCACAAGTTTTTGTATACCTTCTTCATAGAAGTTTGCCACCTGTGTCTTCAACCAGTTGGAAATACTTTCTTTCAGCTCTTCGTCATTGTTGAAGTGTTGCCCGCTAAGGAAAGATTTGAGGTGCAAAAACAGATGAAAGTCGCTAGGAGCGAGGTCAGGGCTGTACGCGGTTGGTCAAACCAGCCAAATCCGTGTGGGAGCTTTTTCGTCGCATATTTAGTGTGTGGTCGAGCGTTGTCGTGAAGAAACATCGCAAATTTGCCGATAAATTTCAATTGGTTTCACTTTCCTAGCATTCAGAAAACGAATCACAGATCTTATTTCACAAGCGGCGGGATTTTCAATCAACACCGACATGTGAACAAGCACAACAAAGCGTACCTGGCTGACGGCGATCACAATGGCTCCTTGTTACAGAGCGTCTATCGCGCATGTGCGGAACTGCGATCGCAGCGCTCCAGCGGAGATAAATTGAAGCAGAGCTTACTGGCCGTCCCTTGAATTTATTCTCACTTCACACAATACACCGAAACCAGGTAACCTGGATATACTTTCATATTCAGGAAGTTAACTTAGAGTCTTTTAGAAATAAATACAGTGATTGTAGATTCTTCCGTTTATCTAGAAGACTATGAAGATCTCTAGGAATTTTATGAAGAATCTTATAGGTTGAATTGCGAGTACATTCATTTATAATATAAATTCACTGATAATGGTTGGTTGCTTCGTTCACAGTGTGTAAGCTTTGTATGTCCAATTCTAAGTCGGGAAAGTAATATTTGCTGTTTCCCACTAGTATGTTTATAAAGGCACTGAGTAGGAGACGTGTTTAGTTTCATTTTTGGAGTATATTATAGACATTGGTTTCTAGCCAATGATGTTTCCATTCTTGAATTATTTTTTTTTTTTCAATATGGCTTACAACATCTTAATGTGAAGTAGCTATTGGAGGGTATACCGGCGGTTGTTTTGCTGCTTCTTTAGCAGCTTCATCGGCCTTTTCATTTTCGGCTATTCCTTGGTGGAATGGTATCTACGTCAACAGTATTTCTTTGTCTTCTAGAATAAGTTTAATGTGCACATTTTGGATATATTTTATTATCAATTTAGAGGAGGACAAATCTTGGATCGACACTAAAACACTGGAGGAATCTCAGAAAATCACATTTTGAGTGCGTTGCAGATTTTCTAAGCGTTATATTTTACTTCGTGTTTTTTCCTAAGTTTTCCAGCTTATAAGAATGTTAATTTTCTGTATTATGTATCTGTGAAATGTCCTTCAGGTTGGTCCCGTAGGTCAGTCCGTAGGGCACGTGCCGGCCGTGATACAGGTCCCGAATTCGACTCCCGGCAGCAGGGGTGGGGATTTTTCTCCGACCAAGATAATTCCTAATCTTTTCCATATGTATGAATGAGAGTGCAAATATGTGGGTGATCTAATGATTGAAACCCAAAGAATACGAGTTGACACCTTCGATATGTTCCAAAAGAGAACGTCCGCCGATATGACCATTGTAGTTAAAGGCGAGGTATAAATGTGTACGTGATCTAATGATTAAAACCCAACGAATACGAGTTAACACCGTCGATATGTTCCAAAGGAGAACGTCCGCCGATATTACCATTGTAGTTAAAGGCAGGGCATAAATGTGTACGTGATTTAATGATTAAAACCCAACGAATACAAGTTGACACCTTCGATATGTTCCAAAGGAGAACGGCCGCCGATATTACCATTAAAACTTTAAAGGTGCGGTATAAATAGAACAAAAAATACTTTTCTGCAAAAAGGTGAGTTGAATATTAAACAATTTTTTACATGCCATCCCATTATGGCAGGTATTCATATTCTCGTGAATAAACAGAGCCCTTTTTGTGCCCAAAATAGTATACAGTGTCATTTTTTTACTAAGGAGAAACTACTGAAAATATAGCACGATATGTAATCTGAAAGACATTTTCAGGAAAGAAATACAGCTACACAGAAATAAATAAATTGTTTCTCGCAGTCAATCCATCATCTTGTTTTTTTTCCTGGGTTTAAAATAAGTTTCAGATACTCGAGTTCTGCAGTATATTCAGTCTAACTGTAAACTCCCTATAGTTTTAGAATAGTTCACCAATTTGATTAGTTGACTTTTATATTCGCCTGTACTAGTCTTAATTTACGCTGACAAAAGTACTTGAGTAAATCTAATAGTAGATCTCAAGGAATTAAAGGAAAATGAAGTTATCTTTCCCATAATCTGTTTTTACTGTCAATTGTTTAACAATAATAGCTGCTTCTTTGTTACAATATTACTTCTTGAAACATGTGTGAGTGTTTTGTTTCATCCTAACTTACGTTGTTTTAATAATTTTTGTTTCCCACCAATGTGTATTTTACTATCTCAAATGTTGTTAATGGATTTAATTACTGCGTCACTATAATATTAAATTAATGAAGGTAATTTGGGAACGACTCTCTAATTATACATGTATATTTGTTACAAGGTTTAGTAATTAAATTCTATTATGAGAATTATTTTAATTGGCTTTCAAAATTCTAATTATTTTAACTTTGTTTCCAATAGACGAGATTTGTGACTTGCCTTTTACGGCTGTGAGGAACTTCCGAAAATCAAAACAAAAAATTCTATATTTAAGTTTGATTTATGAGTCACTATGTTTAAACTCAAACTTCACTTACTTGTTGTATAATTGAAAAGTTTTCAAGATCATTCGATCTCATCCTCAGCTGTTTGCTACTACGGAGCTCCGATCACTCTGCCATCTGGTGTTAGGGGCACTAAGTTTTAATACTTCATTTAATGCCGGGATTTCAAAATTTATAAATATATCACGGTTTTTGTTTATGAATATTTTTTCCCAAATATCCAATTCTATGGGTGTACTTAAAGATTTTAACAGTTTAATGTTGTGGCCAATGTTGTGGTTTTCTGTCCAAAAATGGTGTGAAACTGCAGATTTTTCTGTGTGTTTCAACTTAATGTTCCTCTGGTGTTCTTTTTGCCTGGTTAACAAGTTTCTCTTAGTTTTTCCTATGTAGCTTTTTTCACAGATTTCACAATTAATCTGATGAATCCCTGATTTCAAATTGTTGGGAATTGTATTCTTCAGTGGTTTACTTAGCAGGTTCCTCAGACTGAATTTGTTTTGGGATGCTAGTTTTAAGTTTAGTCTTTTGAAGATTCGTTCAAATTTTCTAAAAGCCCATGGATGGTAGGCGAATTTTCTATATTGCCAATTTGTGTCTTTAAGTGGTGTGAGAGTGATATTTTTTATATTATCTTCAGTTTTTCTTTTCTCTTCATCATGTTCCTTATGATGGCTGGGTTGAATCCATTTAATACCGCTATGTCTTTTATGTGTTCTTTCAAAAATTCATCCTTACTCAGTGGGATGTTGTATAGCCGGTGAATTAGACTTCTAAAGGCAGCTAGTTGATGTGAAATTGGGTTGTATTAATTTTTCTTTATGTAATTATCTATGTGTGTGGGCTTCCTGTATATTCCAAAACCTACACCATGACGATATATAGTTATCTCTAGGTCCTTATCTTGAGTTTCAACCAAGAATTTATCCAAAAGCCACTATCCACACACCTATACAACTGGTATTTTTAGCTCTGTGTATACAATGAAGTAAACTAATATTAAACAGTAAAAAAGATGAATAATTATTTTTATCACAGCGGAAGGGTTACCTAAAATAAGTTATGAGTAGTTTTTTATCGAATGCCACTGCTGAAACCATTTGTATGTGCCGTCATCACTAAACTGTTAATTAAAGGGGCTTGGGGCTTCATTGCAAACGAAACGCACATACCTGAAGCGTACCTGAGCTCTGTGGCAACGTTAACAACAGTGTTGACAACCAGGGTCGGTGGGATGATTAATTAAATTAGTTATTTGTGGCGAAATGGTACCCCATCGTTCATTCGTAATGTTCAGAGCACGAGAGATATTTTCACTGATGAGGTACACACGAAGCCGCGGGGATGTGATTTTATTAATAGAAATGAAAGTACGACAGCTAACACATGTGAAGGTTCGGCATAATTGCCTCATAAATTGGCAACACTTTGGCTTAATAGAAAATGTATAGAAAAGTCTAAAAATAAACATTTCACTTTGGACATACCCAATGAGAACATACTTTTTTATTCTACTACGAATACATTAAAAGCTGAATAGAAGTGGAAACAATCCCACAAAGGAATAGCCCGAAATAAAATGATATCGCATTTATTTTCAGGAAGTTGTAGCAACGTGTCATTCATCTAATGACACCATGGAACTTGTAACTAGTTTATTTGATAATCGAATAATCTCGAAAGTACTGTAGTCCCACAGATCCCCTGACCTAAACACACCGGATTGTTTCTTGTGGGAGGTGCATAAAATTAGAGTGTACAAGAATAGGCCACGAACAATTGATGTTCTCAAGAAATCAATTCGAACCAAAATAAGTAACATTGGCGAGGATACTCTCCGTAAATCTTCAGAGAATATGGTGAGACAAGTGCAAACATGTATAGAGGCACGTGGAGGGCACTCCGAACATTTTATGAGATGTAAATAGTGTAATGTACGAGGCCTCTTCAATAAAGAATGAGCATATTTTTTTACGGTCATAGTTTTCCACACTAAAATTCAAACTTATTATATTTTCTTAGCTTAATATGAAGCAAACAAGCCGTAGTAGTTTTATTGCTGGTACTCCTGGTTCCCGCCTGTGAGAACCAGGCAAATTCAGACATGTTCAGTATCGTCTAACCGCTGCAGTGGAGGTAGCAAGCGAGGAACAATATGCGGTTTTGAAATTCTGCTTTCGTCTCAACAAATCTTCAGTTAAAGCCTATACAATGTTACAGGAGGCCTATGGAGAGTCTGTTCTTCCCTACAGCACAGTTCGAAGGTGGTTTAAAATGTTTAAAAAGGGGAGACAATCACACTTAAATACCTAATAAATACACTAATTATAGTATGTAGGACAGGGATTGATCTAAAATCCTAAGTATTAATAGCACTCGCAGCTTGCAATGCAAGCGTAGACATTAATTACCTTTACTTTAATACACTAATTACTAAATATGACGTAGGGCTCGCACGTACGGCCCTGAGCAACATTGTCCAAGCACTAATGACTTCGTCCTCTTTCAGGACTGCGATAGCATATAATCTTTCTTAAGACCAAGTCTCCGGCTGGAGACAGTGAATTTCCCGACACTACCACACCTGAAATCCCAAGGGCACGAGCAGGGCCTCGGTCATGCTCATGTCCTGGCACCTCCTCTCCTGTTCCAGGCCACCGCCTGACCATTATATCCTCACCCTGAATCCGCAGGTGCAATTGCGGTACTGCTGAACATCCTCTCACGAATACTCACCGGTGGAGGTTTATTTAGTGGGAAGGGCTGGCGGTTCGAATCCCCCAGAGGAGTCGCACACTCCAATCCCAGGGTTAGTTGCGTAAAGGCATTTTTCTTCCACTCGGAAAAAAAAAAAAAAACAATCAAGTTCAAAGGAAGGTGGACCCGGTGCTCCAGATACTGCTCTTACGGAAGAAAACATCAACACTGCTGCTGCCATTGTGACAGAGGATCGACGAATTACCTTAAGATCACTTTCTGAAATACTGAACATTTCATTGCGTGCCACCCACACGTTGGTGACAAAAACATTACACACGAGACGTGCTTGTGCGCGATGGGTTCCAAGACTGTTGATTCCCGAACAAAAGGACATTCGCATGTAGTTGAAGTAAATGTTAGAGAAAGATCCGGATTTTCTTTCAAACGTAATCACTGCTGATGAAACTTGGCTACTGCATTTTGATCCTGAGGGCAAACAGCAAAGCTCAGTGTGGAAATCTCCTTCATCACCAACCCCCCAAAAAACAAAAGTGGTTGCTTCTGCTGGGAAAGTTATGGTCATCTCATTCTTTGCTATTAATGGAATGTTTCAACATCATGTTGTACGTACACACACATCAGTGAGTGGAAAATACTGCAAGGATGTACTGAAAACATCGCTAGTCCATATCAGGCGCAAAGGACCACATTTTCGTGAAGCAGGCTGGATGCTGCACCACGATAATGCGTGGCCGCATATTGCCAATTTTGCTGCGTCCCTCACCCTCCCTAAAGTTCGGATTTAGCCCCATGTGACTTTTTTCTATTCCCTATCTTGAAGAAACGCCTTCGTGGGAGGCATTATCCATCATCAGTAGCTGTGGTGAAGGCTGCGGAGGTGGTTTTGAAGCATCTCTCACAAAATTGTTTCCAGCATGTCTTTGAAGAATGGCAGAAACGCTGGGACAAGTTCACCGCATACAAGGGAGGCTATTTTAAGAAGGGCTATCAAAATTATTAGGATAAGTAAAGGTACGTTGTTAAAAAAATTGTGATCATTCTTTATTGAACAGCACTGTTATTTTCAGTATTTGATCCCTCTTCTTATATTATAAACCCTCCAATAAGTTCATTATGAATTTTATGGTAAACTTTCGCACACGCAGCTGACATAAAATTTATTATTTTGGATTCAGTGAACGTGTATTGTCACTAGCTTTAGTGTTGGACCGAAATTTCTTTTATGTTATGTTTCCAGATGGATAAAAGAGGACGAAGACAAAGCCGATTTGTTATCAAATTTTAGGAATATATTGATGCGCCTGGATTTAGCACATTTTATGCTAGATTTTCAATATTCAATAGACCTTTTATTACTATCATAAACATTAATAAAATAACAATAACACAAATCGTACAGAGCTTTAAAGCAGTCAGTTTGAAGTCCCGAAATTTTAGTTTCATCTTCCACAGCAGCCTCTGTTGACTTACGGGCTTAGCAATTCTTCTCCGGCTTCTAATAAGTGGAGAAGAAAATTGGAGTGACGCAAATGAAGTTGTTAAGCAGATTTGTTGGAAAAACACCCCACAAAAATAAAAGATGATGTTGAGGAGGAAGACTTAGAGAGCAGAAATAGAAGCGAAACAGAAAGAAAAGTCCTCGAGATAGCACGGCCGAGGCCTAAAGAATGAAAATCAAATTGAATACCGTAATTAATATATGCACATAAATTTCAGAGCGAAGAGCTTGAAGGGGAAGGAGGGATCAATTTCTGGAGATTCGTTCTCGTCCTGCCTGAATAGAAACGCGAATCGCTAAAGAAAATGTAATATTTAGGTGCTGTGTTACCAACTATAAAGCCTTTCCTTTCTTGTGAAAAGCGCACTGGTCTTAAAATATGTATTGAGGCACCATACATAATACAATAAGCGCATTTAAACTGGATGGCTGACCAACATTATAAAAATCATTGTTTTATTTGCGATTATAGAGAGGAATGGAGGGCCTACGAAGTACTAACCGTAACATTACACATCATTTTCAGTGTGTAGAAGAATACATATTTTGCATCCCATATTACATGTCTTTACTTTTGAAAGTTTAACTATGTTTGTGTAAATAGATACTCTATGTCTCTTCATTGTATTCGCCTTTTCACTAATCAAGAAATATGACAGCGCCACTGCTGTAGCTTATTCTGATTACATTAGGGTACACGGTTCTTATACCCGAAACAAAATAGGTTAATTCTTATGCAAAATAACTCGCTGATTCCAAAAATGCCTATAAAAATGCTGTATCACGTAACGTTTTTGAGATATTCTTATTCTTTTATATAAAATTACAGAAACGAGGTACGATACCAACTCATATTGACTTAATTTAAAATAATAGCCATTGACTCTTCTAAATACAGCTTAAAGACGGTGTTGCTTCATAATAGCAATTTACAACCTTCAATACCTTTATTTCATGCCATAGGAATGAAGGAGACATATGATTCCATGTCCATAATTTTAGATGCTATTAGTTATCAAAACCATGGCTGGGAAATTTGTAGTGACCCCATTGCTAACGGGACTGAAGGGAGGTTTCACAAAATATTGCTATTTTTGTGCTTATGGGACAGTAGGGCAACTGACAAGCATTTTATAATGAAAGAATGGGAGAAAAGGGAGGACTATACTCCTGGAGCAAGCAATGTTAAGTATGTGCCTCCAGTAGACCCAAACAAAGTTCTTCTCCCCTCACTTCACCCAAAGCTCGGGTTAATGAAGAATTTTGTTAGAGGTTTGGACAAAAGTGGAAGTGCATTTTAGTATTTAAGAAGTGTCTTTCCCAAAATAACTGAATCTAAGTTGAAGGAAGGTATATTTGTTGGTCCTCAAATAAGAGGACAGTGTTTTTGAATCAAAGCTAAAACGTGTAGAACTGGCAGCATGGAAATCATTTAAATCAGTTGTGGAAGGCTTCCTGGGCAATAACAAAGAAGAAAATTATGAAACTTTAGTCTCAGAACTATTAAGGAGCTACAAAGAAATGGGTCGCCGTATGTCACTTAAAAGCCACGTTTTGCACTCTCACCTTGATAGTTTCCCTACAAACCTAGGAGCTGTAGTAAGTGATGAGCAAGGTGAGCGTTTTCACCAGGACATTTCTGAGATGGAAAGACGTTACCAGGGTCGCTGGGATTCAGCCATGTTCGGAGACTATTGTTGGTTTCTCAAACGGGAGAGTCAATACAAAAAAATCAACAGTGAAACATTTCTGAGATATTTCAGGTATTCGTTTTCATCATTATCTTGTGTTTATTTATTTTAATAATAATAATTAATAATAATTATTGGTATTTTCAATGTTATTTGGCAATAAAATACCTACTATTTTCAATTAATCAAATATGAGTTATCACATCACATTTCTGTAAGTTTTCATAAACAATTGTGAATACCTAAAAAACGTTAAGTGATACAGCATTTTGAGGGGAACTTTTGGAATCAGCCTATTTTGTTTCGGGTATATAAAAATATTTTTTTTTTGTTCCCCAGTGTTATTTTCCAATATGTATACATCCTTAAACATAAACTCATACATTATACGAATACGTTTTGGAGTAGCTGTATATCCCAATCTAATTTCGTCATGTTTCGCCAGTTGCTAAGTGACCACCGCACCCGGTGGAAGAAACAGCATGTTACCAAGTCTAACACACGCCGGTGTCTGTTATAACGAACCGCAAGTGTAGGAAGGGGTGTTTCCATGTCTATGTCGGCAACATTAACCACCAACAAGGCTGCTCGTGGTTTCTACGGGCTTGGCTTGAAATAAGATTAGTTATAAACTTTGGAGAATTATTTCAAACGTTTGTCATATTTATTTATTAATAAGCTTTACACCATGCAAGCAGGGGCGGTTCCTCCATAGGGTTGCAGGTTTGCGCTACACCCACTGATTCTGAATATACAACAGGTGTATTTTTCACATTAAAGCTGTACTTGTTTGCATTGTTTTATATGCAAACATGTTTGAATGACGCTTATCGTCTGTAGCTGCCTATGACCGCAGAAGTCCAAATAAACAGTGATTAGCTGTAGGAGCCGCAGGTTTGCAGTGCAGAGTTAACCTAAGATTTCGCCCAAATGTGGGCTCTCTGAGGGGGTTCCGGGAAGTTGAAGAGATGAGAGTGGCTTCTTATAAATTGCTTAAATGGAGGTTTATAAACCTAGCTCCTCCTAATCTTAGTAATGGCTAAAGCGTGACCTTCAGGCTTAGCTTCTGTGTGCTCTGCTTTTCGAACACAGGGAGAATTTAATTAAATGCATGGAGGTTATTCAGAAGAGAGCTCTGTTAAACAACAACGCCACACTTGTTCAGGCTTCTGGGTTTATGGCCAGTTTGAAAGATTATAATTTTGTATTCTGGCTGTCTTTCTTCTACAAGATCATACCCCATGTGGACATTTTGTACAATCAGCTGCAGAAACGAGACTGCAATGCAACATTTGCCATCGCTCAGCTAAACGCATTTGAAAGGGAAGTACAAAAGGTAAGAAATAGCGTGGATATCGAAGAACACGAACAAACTGGAACCAAGAGGAGAAAAATAGAAGATCATGATGTGAAAAGAAGAGAAGCTCTTGAAGTATGTGACATTCTTAGAGAAGCAAAGGACAGATTTAGCTTCACGGGGCATCTGGTAGCCTCGACTTTGTTTCATCAAGAAAATTTCTAAGACATTTCCAGAGGATTCCCTTAGAGAAGGAATAAGGTTCTATCCTTTTATCATTGGAACAAAAATTCGTAGAGAACTGACTGTAATTTACAGTCGAGAGGAATTTCGTGGAATGTCCGGCGCTTTATGCTTGATGGACTTCAATAAGGAAATCAACTTATGTACTACATTCAGCGAATGTCAAACTCCTCCGAGTACTGTTAACTATGCCAATGTCTACCGCTGAAGCAGAATGCAGTTCCTCAAATTTAAAAAGAATAAAAACTTTCCTTAGGAACACAATGCCATAGGACCGATTGTCACCATTAGCAATGCTTTCAATTGAGAGAGATTTTGTTATGAAGACCATCGACTTCAACGCAAAAGTTATCGATAGACTCGCCAGGTCTAAGGAGAGTAGAGCAGAGAATCTGTATAAATAGGTGTGTCACTACTACTCTGTATTTTATCTCTCATTTGTGCACCACCAATAATTTAATCCACCAGCCGCCACTGCATGCAAGAAAGCAATGAAGTCTTCCATATGAAACAATTTTGGTGTTTACTTTATTTATATAGTTATTTAAACTGTAATGCAATTTTATTCACATTATTGGCAACATCCAATGATTCACTTTATTTCCTCTTGGGCTTTATCTCTCTCCATTAGACCTCATATAAGATATAAGTTGTAACGGTAGTTCCGATTTATATTTAGAAGGGTTTGAAAAATGTATAAATGCATAAAATAAAAACAAACAAAATTGTGTAAAAATATATGCAATTTTTTTATTGGCCGTAGTGATAATTGTATTGCGTAATGTACTGACGTAGTAGTAAATCTGCCAATCGTATGTAAATAATATGAGTAGCGATAGTAACGAAGGA
>CM060952.1:205999144-206069144 GCA_030765055.1 Mantis religiosa | reverse complement strand
AAGCGATCTATTACATTACTGAGGTATTTACTTTTGGTTGTGAATCTGTAGTATTAACAAACGCCGTTTCAGAAGCTCTCCACAATTATTTAAGCCTCTTATTAGATTATAATTAAAACGCATTTTAAAGTACCTTGAGTTATTATGAATGTTACAAGGAAAACACAACATAGGTGAATATAGATGATTATTCCCTATACTCTGTACCTTCATTTGTTAAATCTGAGTTGAATGAAACATATATCGATCTAAAAATAACTGAAGGCGCGTCACTCTTTTAAATTGGCATTGTAAAACGTTCAAAGGCCTTTTAAGGGCTTTACATGACCCGATTTAAACAGTGTAATAAAAGAGTTCGGGTGAATCGTGAAATGCGGATTCACTTTGTGGTTTCTCTTCACAATACAGCTAAAACTGCATTTCATTGAGCCTTTGTCGAGCACTTGCTTCTCTCATCGAATTCAGATTTTCAATCAGCTCTTCTATCCAAGGCTGATGTAGCATTAAACGATAACAAACGTTGTGTGCCCCTCAGTAAACCACATACCTCACAAAGAAATGTTTAGTGTATTTTGTAACATACTCTCTAGCTTCAGATGTTTTGTAACAAGAGACAGTCTTCGTTATGGCTCATAATCTGCGGAAAAACAATTGATTTATGGTCCACGATAAACTTTGTTTACAAGGTTTCACTGAAACTTGTACCAAGTAGAAAGAATATTTGAAAGCATTGTTAATAGATAGAAAAACAATTGATATCAGACAGAAATGTCACTAATGTTCGAATAAAAGCTCATTTTCGTATTTAGTCAAAAAGCTAGCAAACACATTCGATTGCTAGAGGACAATCAAACGAATGCAGAAATGTTCAGCACAAAGTTGCTGTGTTGGTATGTCACCTAGGGATTGATGAATTTATAAACTGCACCAATTCAGCATTGGCTGTTTCCATACTTACTGTATAAGCTTCTTGGAACACTAGAAAATTCACGTTGAATGTTTTACAGACTGAATTGCATTTTCAGACTTAACTCAAATAGAGAAATATCACTGCGATTTATTTATTTTATTCAAAGAATATGGAATGAATTAAGATTTTACTATAAAAATGTAACAGAAATAAGTGCTACCTTAGCACTTCGCTAAGCGCTCAAGAGCTCATCGCCAACAGATGTTAAAATCGACGTTAACAAATGTAAAGTAACGATTGTCACTGCGCTAACACTAATGTTAAATTTCTTGCATTTCACCAACCTGTTTTCTCCAAATGTTAACAAACACGTGTTAACGCCAAGAAACTTGCAAATATCACAGCTATAGTAGGTTATGGATGAGTCGTATTATTTTCTGAACGTACTGCGATGTGCTTTTGTTTTCATTTTCGTCTGCACAAGCGGAAAAATGGCGGATGAACAAAATCATAAGTAAAGCTGTGAGACAAATTTCTCGTCGATGGAGAAAGAGTTGTTAATTGAATTGGTGACGAAGTGTAAGGATATCGTGGGAGAAAGATGTCACGGGCAAAATATTGGAAACGAATTTAATTCACTTGCATGTGTCACTACTCCAAGCACCAAGCAACTTGTTAGTATTACGTAAATTTAAAACGAGGTGCGAAGAACAAGTGACGAGTGACTTAAACGTTTTAAGACGGGAGGTGGACAGTGTATTATCCACATAATTCAGTGAATTATAAAATCGCAAAGTTACTAATATTTGAAGCAGAGGTGAGTTCGGTATATTCCTTTCGATGCATCTTCTAATCTTTCTTGTACTTCATAACAACTTGTTTCGGCAGTCTATAGCTCCGTAGAAAGTTTTCTTTTCATAGTTCTTAAAATCATATTTCCTCATAGGCCGTACTCTATTACAAATGCCACTTAGACGGCGTTAATCAAAAGCTACATTCACACCCGCCAGCTTGAATATTTACAATTGTTAAGGCCTTAACCTCACAATGGCTTGTTATTTCAACAAGAGACTTAACACGAGGTTAAGCTAACACATGTTGGTGAAATGCGATGTTTGTTGCAACTATTGTTAAACACACGTGAGGTCGTAACATCTGTTGGTGAAATGGAGCATTAGTGTGCTTCGTACTAGGACAGAATACGATAGGATAGACTTTTACGGAGGGTATTTGTTGCGAAGACCAGCCTGACCTCTGTTCCTATGCCCCAATTACTCAAGACAGTGTAGAGGGCAGGGTCCCTACCATTTGAGCAGATTGAAATTTCTCGGCAGTCCAGCATAACCGAGTCCTTCCTAACATGGCCACGAAAAAGTCCACCAGAACGGTTGGAACATCGGAGATCCGCATGCCAGAACTCGGAAAAATCCTGGCAGCGTTCTACAGCAGGCGTCTCTCATACCGCGGTCCTGAAATGGCCCACTAGGTTGCTTCGGAGACCGGGGACGTTTCCACCGGTGTTTACCAACAGAATACCATCCTGCCATGCAGCGTCGACACTTTTACCCTGAAAGACACCACCTCGTGAAAGGTGATATTAAATGAAAATGGAGATGAAATGTAGAGACATGAAATTCGGGGGGGGGGGGCCGCAATTTACCCACTGAATTCCCCTGGCGAACCAAGAAAAACTGCGACAGACCCCATGAGTCAGGTAGATCGGCTATGAGAACGTAACCCGGACCTCCTGACTGCGAGCTATAGAAGGAAACGCCTGTGCCACCTACCTTGGTTATTTTTAGCACTAAGTTGTGCTCTTATTTGTTGCAATACTTTTAAAAAGTTGTAAACATTGAACTGTACTTTATGTGGCTGGTAGCCAGGAAAACCAATTGTTAACTTGCACCGTATTACAAGTTGCACAGTTAGATTCATTTCGCCTGCATTTCTTGATGTTAAATGTTTAAGTATTATATGCCCTTCAAGTTAAAAGCGCCTTTATATTGTGAATTGGACATTCTAAATTTTATTGTGATACCGAAGCTAAGGTTTGCCATAAGTAAAGAATCATGATGGGTGTCAAAGGAATGTTGGTTCTTTGTGACAATACGTGCAATGGCAGTTAAGTCGAATAGCAGGTGGGGGAAAGTTGTTATAACAAAAGCAATGTAAGAAACAGTGTCCTTAGCAGATTTCTAAAGGGACTCACTTGACTTGTATGAATAGGGTATTCTTGGGATCATTCATAATGGCGACAAAACAGCTACAAAGGGATCTTGGTTGAAAAGAGGCTTTCAGAAAGTGAAAGTGACAGATACACCCACACGCGCAGCTGTGGTCATTCAGTCTTCGGCGCGGAGCCGATTAGAGCAGTTCGTGGCTAGAAAGCCATTAAAATAGTCTTCGGCGTGGAGCCGATTAGAGCAGTCTGAGGCGTGAAGCCTATTAGGGCAGTCCTCTTGTTCTGTCTTGGATATTTGTCGGTTCATATATACGTGAGGAACGAATAAAGTTTATCGAGTAATAAACATTCTACCGTCAGTAACTCTACTTCAATTTCGATGTTCTCATAAAAAAGCAGTAAATAAATAAGTTGGAAACGGGCATTCCAGTGTCATTAAAATCTCCTTCTCACCCACATCCACGCATACCCTGTGAGAAACCTCATGGTTTTACCCTGAGCTAAACAAAAGTGCTTCAAACTGTACTGTCAAGTGGAACATTGTTCGCCACATATATTGTTGCTTCAAATTGGCGTCCACAACGTGGAATTGTGTGACTCCCATAAACATTTTTGTATCAAGGGTAGTTGAAATATGAAAACCATTACCACAAAAATCTTAAGTGGAGAATTGTTACTTATAATTGATTTTATAATTTGGAACATCTCGATGTCTTTATAAGCGCAGTTAACTTGTAATTTTGATTTCAATTCTAACTGGATGCTTATACTAACTATAAACTATGGTTACTTTGGAGTTGGCAATTTTACTCCCTGGGGTGAATATTGTCAACTATTTTATCCGCGAATCTTGGAGAGCTTGCAAGTACACATTGAGTACAGAAAATAGAGTTGAAGCCAAGCCAAAACTTTACAAATGCCCCTTTACTGCCTACATTTAACCAGCATATTTTTAACAGCGTGAGACTTGCAACTTTGCCACTTTCTCATCAAGAGGAGATGATGGCAATCTTTCAAGAAACATTTTTGCAAAATGAAGACACTCCTAACAACTTCCTGTTGCTACCAGATCAATGACAAGATAGGATTGCGGAATACAGTGTGATGGAAGATGATGCTGTTCTACAATATCGTGACAGCCGCTGAAGTCTGAATTCTTCTATCCAGCTTGCCATGGAATGAGTACAACTATCACGCACTTAAAATTATGTCGTTAAAACTATAATAATGGAGACGACGTTTTACGATGATCTGTACAACGCTGTATTTTACAATACTTTATTCAATAATATTAACAGGTTGTTCACTTATTTCAGCTACGGTATCTGTAAGATTTCACTCATATATGCTGTAACATTATGTACTAACACTACCTAATTATTCATATCACAGAGTTAGAGATTCCGAACTTAAGGTAATGTATCTGTGAAATTTGAAAATTTTACATTTTTGAACAGATATTTTTTAAACTTTTACTACTTATACGGCACTTTAATGTACGAGGCTGCTCAATAAAGAATTATCACAACTTTTTTTTTTTTTTTTTTGACAACGTACCTTTACCCATTCTCCTAATTTTGATGGTACTCGTCAAAATAGTCTCCCCTGAATGCGATGTACTTGTCCCAGCATTTCTGGCAGTCATCGAAGACATGCTGGAAACAATTTTTTGAGAGATCCTTCAAAACCGTCTCCGCAGCCTTCACCACCGCTTCTGATGATGGGTAATGCCTCCCACAAAGGCGTTTCTTCAAGTTAGGGAATAGAAAAAAGTCACATGGGGCTAAATCCGGACTATAGGGAGGGTGAGGGATGCACTTCACTTTGATTTTTTCAAGCAATTCAGCAGCAACATTGGCATTATGCAGCCGTGCATTATCGTGGTGCAGCATCCAGCCTGCTTCATATAAATGTAGTCTTTTACGCCTGATAAGGACTTGAAATGTTTTCAGGACATCCCTGTAGTATTGTCCAGTTACTGATGTGTGTCCAGGTACAATATGCTGATAAACCATTCCATGAATATCAAAGAATGAGATGATAATAACTTTCCCAGCAGAAGCAAATAGTTTTGCTTTTTTGGGGGTTGGTGATGAAGGAGATTTACACAATGAGCTTTGCTGTTTGCTCTCAGGATCAAAATGATGTAGCCAAGTTTCATCAGCAGTGATTACGTTTGAAAGAAACTCCGGATCTTCCTCTAACATCAACTTTAACTACATGTTACCTACATTGCAGCGCTAAGTGATACTGAAGATGTCTAAACTTGCCTGGTTCTCACAGGCGGGAACCAGGAGTACCAACAGTGAAACTACTACGGAGTGTTTGTTTCACAGAACACAATAAGAATGTATTTTAGTGCGAAAAATTATGACCGTAAAAAATAGGGTTATTCTTTATTGAACAGGCCTCGTACATAAGAAATCCTTATATATTCTGGGGTACAACCCATTTTTGAGTAGACATGCAGCAAAGATCTTCGGCAGGAAGTGTCAATCCTTTGGCAGAATAAACCTATGGCAGGTAAACGTCGCGATGCTCTTTCTTTTTGCATGAAGAGTCAATGTCTATCATTTTATATGAGGTTGTTCACAAACTTTGCTTTGCGATCTTATATGACGGAACGCTAAGAAATAAAAGCCCTTTGTGTTTCTCTTTTCCCTACTTCCATAGCTGCTGCTCTTATCCATTTCATGAGGGAAATCAACTTACTCAAGTCTTGCAAGTAATCTTGAAGGAAATACGAGCTAGAATAACGACGCTTTCCGCGTTTGTTACAGGAGTTCCTATGACAATATTGATTACATGCAAAACCTTCATAGAGATGGAACTTTATTGGAAAAACAGACTCGTGCTGACTTATCACAGAGGAAAACAATATTCGGCTAAGGGTAAGAATACACGCTTTGTAAGAGAGAAGATAAAGCTTCACTGGGAGAAAAAAGTGCAAAATAAAATCTAGCACACGTACATTAGATTAGGAAACGTACACTAAAGTGGCCCATACCTCTAGATTACAATAACTATTTAGTGTCCCCAGGTTTTCAGCTTCAGATTACCAGTCTTTGACTCCACAAGGCGGTTATAGTTTTCGATATGAATTACATGATAGCACTGGGCAACAAATAATAATTTTAGAATGATTCGAGCACTTCATGATGCTATTCCCATTGGTTTTGTGTTGCGAAAAACAAATATGACAATGAAAATGTTTATTACCTCTAGTTTCTATGATATACAGAAGGTGGAAGTATTACATATTAACGGATTGAGAGAAAAGGATATATTTTAATTACATACATGCTAACAATGAAAGTGCAGCTGATTCTTTTAACTGGTAATTACATGCTAAGAGTACCAAATTGCTGGAAAAATACTTCGCAGATAGTCGTGTCTGAAGACAATCATGTGGTGGCCTATTGACTTCGTCGTCTTTTAGCTTGCCTCTTGTGATGGAGTTCCGCAGAATCCCTATACAAAGACCAACAGTAATCCGGATGTATTACTTCATTCCAACGGCCCTGATATGTTTGTTCCATAACAGAAATGTCCTGATGGAATCTCTCCCCATGTTCATCACTAACAGCTCCACAACTAGGAGGGAAAAAGTCTAGGTGGGAGTGGAGAAAATGGATCTTAAGGGACATGTTGTATCCAAGGTTACGGTAGTTTTGCAGGAGCACTGTCACCAAATGCTTGTAGTTATCTCTTTTGTTGCCTAAAAATACATGAACAACGCCCTTGAAGGCTTCCCAAGCGTCCTTTTCTTCCTTCTACAAAATTAGGTCAAATGCAGGATTCTCTCTTATTTGTGGTCCGGCAAAAGCGCCTTCCTTAAGTTTTGAATCACTTAATTTCCAAAATTTCTCTTTGATTGTGTTTTTTTTTGACAAGCGTGCCAACTACCAAAATACAAAGTACCCCCAAATTTAAAGTATTTAACCTAAACAAATGAAATGTCGCTTTATCTTCAAAACAGGAGATAATCTATCGGCAAGCTATTTTATCTCCACGATGCACCTTCCATTTATCTATCTTTATCTGTTACGGCAAGATTTTTATCTCCGCGCTGCGCCTTCCAGTTATGTATCTTTATCTGTTTCCACAAGATTTTAATCTCTACCTTGCACTATCTGCCCCTTTGTGTGCGGACCACACTTCGAGAAACACAGGTCTAGTCAAAAAAAAAAAAAAATCTGATGTTTCCCACGTAGACCCGGCGGGCCTCTTCAGTGATTTAGTCTTGGCTGTTCACATCTAGAACAATGCAGCGGGAATTAACGACACGTCGATAAACTGTCGTCTTGTCGCTGCTTTTTAGAAGGTGGAATACAGCGACTCCACGTTGTCTTTCAGTATTACTAAGCGAAGTGCTGCTTCTCGCAGCTGCTCCGATTGGATCTTCACTCAGGGTACGCGTGGGATACTAGCGCAAAAAACATAGCTTTCTTTGAAACGCGATTTATTAAAATAAAATAGAATTGAAGGCGGTTTGCCAATACGTCTTCGTTGCTACGGTCGCCGAGTAGGTTCACTAACTATCACAATATTCCACAATGGAGGTTATGTTGACGGCCAGCTGCCTTTGCACCAACCTCCTTCCACGAGTGTTCCGACCCAAGTGACTTCTGTTCCCTCGTGGTCTCAGATCACGCCGTTACTTCCCCTTAACCCCCTACAAATTTTAGCGCGAAACATCGTGTGGTATGCCAACTGAGAGGCCTTTCACTTTTCTTCAACCAGGTGAGCAGTCAGTTTGCGAGAAAACCGGTCTTGGGGAGTAAGACAAGTAAAGTCTGTTTAGTTAACTGATGTGCACGTCGGCCGCTGCCTTTGACGAACCCTTATGATCTAATCGCTTTACAACAGCGGCCCTCCTCCCAGACCTTTCAGCAAGGTTGCCACCTTTCTCCATACGTCATGGGTATCGTACGAGGTTTTGTCTAAGTAAATTATCTTGTGTTCATTACTACAAAACTTCCTTAGTTTTGACAAATATATATATATATATATATATATATATATATATATATATATATCGCCATGCTACAATGCTACTGGATTCCATAATAACCCTTATCTTATTCAAAGTGCTGTATATGAAACTCAGCTCCTTTACGAGACCGAGCAAAGTACAGTGCCGATAAGGAAAATCACAAATTTCTTGCAAATGTGCAACAAATTCATGTAAGGTGGTCACTCCCCCTTTAGCAAAGAATCTATAAATTTCTCCACGAATTAAAACGCATGTGAAATTATCTGCTTTAGAGAAACGTTTCCTTTTGTTTTCACACTTGATCGGAGTCTTTGGTATTCCTTTTGTCACAATATTTCTTACTGTATTTCTGTGAATACCTAGAATTTGTCATCAGGTTCATTGCATGTACCCTTACCAAGATTATTTTTCAGCATATATTTATATGTGTTCAGAACAAGCGCTTGAATTTGCCTAGAAACTGTTCCCGTTATAACTTTGATTTGTGAGGCTTTTCCAGTAACATAACTCGGCCAATTTATTCACACTATTGTCATTACTTTGATTATTTTCACGTTACTGAAAGTTATCTACCACTTCATTTGCATTCATTACTGCAGTTCCCTTCCACGGTCTCCACATCGTGACACACAACGAATTTCTGCACGTAATGAAACAGATCAACTGGAAGTTGGAACTTTGGCAGCTGAGACTTCACGTGGAGCAGACTTGCGACTGTCACTTCGAGAAAAGCAGGGTTGCTATTGGTCCTCAACGACAGAGTTCCATTTCTGAAGTGTGGAGATAGATTTATTTCGCTCATTAGTGGGCGAGAGAGTGGGTTCCCTTTGAGGTGCAAACTGCACTCCCGTTCACTAGAGAGACTTTACCTGGCCTGTGAACCTTCTTACCTACTCGCACACTTATCCCATTCTCTCTTTTAGCACCAACTAAGCCATCACAAACTGTAACTTTCAAGATGCGCTGACTTCCAAATTATATCATTTATATATTTTGTGCATTTACATTTTCGGCTTCAACATTGAACAGTGAAACTAGTGAACAGCCAGGATTGAATTTCTGAAGATTCCCGACGGAGTTACGGGAGAAATGTCAGATATTTTTTATCTTATGGACTACGGTCTTCAACCACGGTTGCATTCTATTGGATTAACTTCGTCTGTGTAAGCCTAAATATGTACATTAGGCTTACATTTTACAAGCTAAATTAATAGGCCCAAAACAGGCTTTTAATGAGCAGAATTTCTCCTTAGTAGTGTCGCCCTGGCGGTAGGCTCGCGAAGCCGAAGCCGAAGCCGAAGCCGGTGGAGATTCGGAAAACTTCGGAACCAATCGTTACCGGTAGCGACAGACAGTTGAGAGTAGAGTTGGTAAAATAAACAGTTTGAGGTTCTAGCAATTTTGTAATCTTGAACGGTGTATTTCGAGGAGAATAAAGTGCAGTTTTTTGTGTTTCGTAGCGTCGTTTTATTATTTCACCAACCCACAAAGTCACAATATATTATAATTTTAATTTAGTTATGCGGTATACGAGGTTGGCTTGTTCATATTAAGAGTGTAATTTATATGCCTATGTTATTGTGTAGAATTAAAGAATAATATATAAACGTAAATATTGTAATTTTAAAAGTTTTTCCAGTAGTTCATTTTATAATTGTTGCAGTTGCTGAAAGCTGTGGAAAAAATTCAGTTGCCACATCGTTATCATCGTCCTTGTCCTCGTCGTCGTCATCATCAGCTCATGAATCACGTAGAGTTACAGGATAAACAGAAAAGCATTAACGAAATATAGCGTACCGGTAAGATTACAAGCCTGAGTGGTTCACAAAGAGAAAAGGATGGCTCTGTTTGCTTCTAAGATGCCACTTGATCATGTCTGGCTTCTTAAACACGCTCTTTCAACAAATAAGAGGCAAGGTGCCCTTAGGAACAATAAAGAGAGCTTCGTGCTGCAGGAAAGGTTCAAATATGATCAAGTACCAGCCATTGATCCGTAAAGAATAACATTTCATTGAATAACAACAGAAATCAACCGATCTTCTTTGCTCTGACAAACGAAAAACATTCAGTCACTTAACACCAACAAAGATTGTTCCGTCGTGGTTTAAGTTGTTGCCGTCAAATTAAAGCTCAAAACCTAAATGGATTGTATTGCAGAAGAATCGGCCCATTGTCAGAAGAAGAAAATGTTTGACGCTTATAGTGATGTTTTTTTATTTAATTTCTCAAAGATGGTACACCATCATACTTATAATTTTCTAAACACTTTTATACATCACGTATGAAGAACTTTGACTAAGTCTATTACCAATTTCAACACTAAAACATATCACAAACTAAACTAATTGCAGCTGCCATTAACATGCTTCATGTTTCTCCATACAGCGATTCTCTACTGTCTTCCTTTTTGAAAGCAGGTCCACCAACTTCCTTGCATACAATGCGAACAACTGTCACTGAACAAAGGTTTTTCTTACACTTCCTCAGTTTAAATGATGAACAATATTTAAATTTAATAAGTGTGGACAAATGACTAGTACTTTCCACTCCAGAATGTAATAGGATTGTAAATGGACAACTCATAATTCTGTTTTTACTCTAGCAATCCTCATACAAACATAGCCTCATCCATACTTTTACGTGGAGGGCAAATCTTTGCATAAAGCAGTTCTTTTCCGTTTTTATACGCTAGGTAAATGTATACTGGTCATATAAAATTTCTTCTGGCCAGAAATCGAAACAGATTACCTTCTCTTTTAGGGTGAAATAGACCAATCAGAGAACTACGTGTTTTATAACTACGTGTTTGTTATTCATTACAGTCCTGAACATAATGGCAGCACTTCTACTGAGAGATCCAAAAACATCCTAACCGGCTGTATGACCTTTTGCCTGTCCGCGACCTCGGCGCTCGTTGCCGTTTGCCACTATCATAGAAAGGCGCAGATGAAAACATGCAACATTTTTAAAAGTACTTTTAAAGTCTATACTTTTCCTTGTTATTAAAGGAGGTGTAGTGCGTTCATGTACCCGCCTCGGTAGCGTGGTGTTAGCGAGTCTGCCTCACGTTCAAGATGCCCCGAGTTCGAATCTCGGTCAGGGTGAGTTACCTGGATAAGGTTTTTCCTGGGTTTTCCCTTATCCTGAAAGACGAATGTCGGCTAACTCTAAGCTCTATGGACCCTGGGCTCATTTGAGCATAATTTCACCCAATTCATCGTCCGATATGACTTAGCGTTGGAGGACGTAAAATTACAAAAAAAATTCCGTTCATATCTGGCACCTCTTAAGGAAATACCCATTACTCGCCATATAGTTGACGTTGAGAATGTTTTGTTTTAATTCTTCCAGGGTGTGATGGTTTGCCTGGTACACTTTATGCAGTAAGTTACCCCAGAGACGGAAATCACAGGGGGTAGGTTGGTGGACACAGGAGAGTACAAATTTCTACTAATAGTTTTCTCCTGAAACACACTCTTATGTTTTCTTCGGTTAGTTATAAGAGCTGTCAATGAGTTTTGTTGAAAAAATGCAAAATCACGCTGTCTGTTAATTCTCTAAAAAGAGGTGGAGGAAATTGAAGCACTCAGAGTCAGATGTTGTTAAGTCAATGTTTCTGAGAAATCCCGCTAAACACACGATAAGCATTCTGAATACCAGTTCCCAGATAATGCTATAAGATTTGCAGATCAGAAGATGTTGGGTAGGACATATGACTCTGGCATATTGAATGGGCATCAATTTCAGAAATAGAAGTTGTTAAGTCAGCCTTTTCGAGTTAGATGTTGTTAAGTCAAGTAGTTGCCGCATAAGCCGTTTGGTGGTGCAACTAGAGCTCTTTGATATCAGCTGTTAATATATTTTAGATTAGACATTTAGACATTAGACATTTTTAAACATTTCTCAGGTGCACTTTAAGAAACCTTATGTGTACTTACCATTACCAGGGCACTTTCATGCCTGTTTACAGAATTTTTCGAAATATTGAGAAGAAGAAACTATCAATGGATAAAGTCTTAGTCCCTTCCACATGGGTGAAACTGTTCAAAGATGCACTACAGAAGAAGCCTATTAATGATGTGCGCGTCAAAAATCCACTGACCGATAACGGGGAACACTCCAGTTGTTAAAGCTTTTACTTCAAAGATGCCCTGGACCATGTTCTTGTAAGTAGTATTCCTGAATTCAGTTTAATCCGGGGTGTGTATTTCTAAAGAGGATGTGTACAGAAGTTCATCCCACAATGTCTTCTTCACTTTATAGGCACCAGTCTCAGTTGAGGAGAGTAGTGAGGTTGTAATCCTTACACAAGGCATGTGATGTGCGATAAACACACCAGTTAGGCTTCGAAAGATTAAGGGTACAGGAATGTTATTCTTACCCAGACAAGGCTAATTTTTACCCATATCATAATTTGAATATATAGAAAAATAAACAAATGTGTAGTGTTTAACGCCCGCTTTTACTACATACGGCACCGCAGGCGCTGACACTGATGGTACATGAGATGAAGATGGAGCCCCGGTGGAATGAGATGGTGGTTTTTTCCCAGATATCCCGAAAAACCCGCCCCAGCGCCGAGTTGTCCACCACAAATCTCACTTTGCATTTAGCTACTGTATAATATTTAAATTACATTCACATAGGTCCATGCAAAAGGGGCATAAATCACACCGTGTGTCCGGAAGAAATATTGCACCCTATATTTCAGGTGCACCTTACTTGTAGGAATTTAAAGCTAGATGCACCACGTTTTATTCTAAATAACCTAAGATACAGTTTTATAATATCGGCTAAGTGAATATCACGTATAGTTTATACTATTCACATGAAAAATTAACTAGTTTTGAGTAAAAAAGTATAAGAGTTTCAAGGACTTAATATTTGTTTTCATCCATTTTATAAATCACATGAATATAAATGTTAGCCGAATGGGTTCAAGGAACATTGAGAAATAACCACTACAAATTTTGTGTCAATATCTTTTATAGTTTTTAAGAAACATGTACCAAAAGTATGAAAAATCAAGGTTTTGGGAAATCACGATCAAAGATTAAGCAGCAATCTCAGGAAGTGGGTGTATCATTACGCCATCTTCAAATTGACGAATTAAAGGACTTCAATACCAGCTTACAACCTATGAGTTATATATCATTTTAAAGCTGCAGAATTATATAATTTTTAACACTAAAATAAAAAAAATGGATTTTTCGAAACCTGTCGACTTCACAGAGTGCTTATGGAGGCAAACTATTACACGCTCGTTCACCACTGGAACATGTCACTCTGCCAGGAGGTACCACATTTGATGATACAATGACATATAGAAGTGATGTAGCAGAAGATGTAGGAGGGATGGAGTGATGTTTTGATGACAATGTTGCATGTCAGTCCATGAAGTGCATACCGGTTTACTCCATAGTAAAAATGTATTACTGAGAATAATGTATAATTTGTACATGGCTACATATTATAATATTGTAAAATGGAAAAACTCTAACATTAAGAATCAGAAGCTGTTAAGTCAAGTGACTTAATAACTTTTCATTCAATTGGAATTAAAAGTTGTTAAGTCCCAATAATAAAACATCCTCTCACACATGCTACATATGTCAAACCTTGAGAAACACTTATTGTTTTGGTATTTAAAAATATTTTTTGAAAACTTGGTGCCCTCCTGCACAGTTATGAA
This sequence comes from Mantis religiosa, assembly GCA_030765055.1. Taxonomy (NCBI): domain Eukaryota; kingdom Metazoa; phylum Arthropoda; class Insecta; order Mantodea; family Mantidae; genus Mantis; species Mantis religiosa. The sequence goes on along the minus strand of CM060952.1, from coordinate 206,055,364 downwards.
ACAGTGGCTTAGCAAATTCTGCTTCTGACCACTTCAGTTGTATTCACGGGCATCATCTGATAACTCGAAAACAATTGCCTATATAGCTCTTACTCTTGTAGGGGATTATATGGCGAGCAAAGTTTCACGTTGAGGCGACAATTTGAAGCTTGTTGGCGAGCAAGGATTACCACGTTGGGGACACTTTTTGATGCAAATGTAAATAATGGTGTTTAACTCAGGGTACAGCAGTGAGGTTTCCCACAAGGTATGCGTGGATATGGATGACAAGGATAGTTCTAATGACACCGGAATGCCCGTTTCAAACTGTTTATTGACTGCTGCTTTTTATCAGAACATCGAACTTGAAGTTGCCGACCAAGGGTTAGTAATATATTGTCACCCGAACGTCGGAACTCCCTATAGAACTGGCCAGCAAGAGGGTCAGACGTGAAGTAATCAGGCTCATACCCACCCATTAATCTCAGTCACTAACTGCGGGGGTGCTTAGGGAATTGTCACTTGTCGCTGGCCGCCTCTTCCCCATTCCCCTGCCGTCTGGAACCTTCGCGGTGATTCACTGAAACCAGAGACTTCTAGTAAACAGTGATATTCCTATAAAAAGGGCTGCAATGAGTGAGGACAGTCAGTTCTTGGCGAGCTGTGAGGAGCTCCCAGTGAAGGGACGGACTGCGTACGTGAGTCGGAGGAGTTTACGTAATTGGGAGTGCAAGTGGAACTGTAACGGACGGACTGGTGAATCGTAATTGTGTGCATTACGTAATTCCGTGTAATTGGCAAGTGTTCAAAGGTAAGTCGGTGGAAATAAAGAACATTTTTGAGTGGTGCAATTGGACTTTTCATTTCACGAACCCACTAAGTCACAATATCACTGTTCACGTACATATGAACTGACAAATATCTTCTCTCATCACTTCTGGTCTGCCTGGCCCAAGACAGAAGTGGACTGCCCTAATCGGCCTAACGTCGTGGTCTGTATGACCACTCAGCTGCGCGTGGGTGTATGTGTGACTTTCACTTTCTGTAAACCCTCTTTATTCAACCAAAAATTCCCTTTGTGATTGTTTTGTCATGCTATTATTAAGCATCCGAAGAATGCCTATTCAAACAGTCGAGTGCTATCCCTTAGAATTTTGTTTTTCCCTTGTCTTTTGTTACACAACTCAAACAACTGCACCTGTTCGTGCCGTAACAAATACAAAAGACTCCTTTGAAATCCATCATGATTCTTTACTTATTTCAATTGTTTAATTTCGGTAGCACTCTGCTAATGGTGTCTTTCTCCATAGTTATCAGCAATCTAACTTCAGTAATGAAAATGGGATGTTGATGACACCACCAGGCCTAAAAGTTATATATAAAACTATATGGCAGTGTCACATTTTCACCTAAAATACTGTAATTCGGGAAGGGATACAAGTGTTTCACAGATTCTTTAGCTCCGATCGCTATTCTACTTTTATCTGCATTTGGTACATTTTCTTCCTGCTATTTGAATACACGAAGGAACTTCTGCTGTGGCTACAATAGTTACTCCCAACGCCATGCACAACCCTGAGAACTCAAAAGAACTTTTAAAAATAAAGTAAAAAAGAAAGTTTGTAAGGGAGAATCAGAGTCCAAGTAGCTTTGCAGTAGTGGGCCAAAGTTTTACGTGAGACGAAACCAACAACTACATCAAAAGTTTGAGAAAATGTTCAACACAACGAAGCATTTTATACACATATCAGAAGAATAGAATAGGAAAGAATAGCTAAGGGTATCTCATCTGCTGGAGGAAAGACGGAAGCAAATGTCGAAAGTATAGGAAGTTTGACAAGATGTAAAACAGGAAGAAATCAAGAAAAGGACGTTCTCAGAAACAACATGCTGAGGGGAAGCTTTGTGCGGAAGACAGACTAAGAGCAGAAACACACTGAAACCACTGCAGCCCAAAATTAGCTTAATAAATAACAGAAAATTGTAAGATCACGTTTAGTACACGACTGCGAGATAAATATTGTATAATTAGGGCGCCGGGGTAGCGCGGTGGTTTCGTTCGCGGCTCCCGTTCTAAGGGTCCCGAGTTCGATTCCCGGCTCTGGGGTTGGCGATTTTATGTCGGCCCTATCCACGCCTTCACCTCTGTCTAGCACACGTGAAGTATCCTCTATGCCCAACGTGGTTCGGAGTCCACCGCCATCTTCACTATCACCCTATCATCGGAGGTAATGGACACCGCCCTCTGGGTGCCTCCACCTGAGAAATGGGTCCGGTCATCACTTGGTGGGGTGAGGTTACCCCGAAGGCCAAGGTTGCCATGTGGGGAGTGTTAGTAACTAACTAACTAACTATATTGTATAATTATAATAACAATGTCGGGAACCCATTTTATAAGAAAGTAAAACAAAACAAAAACGTATTTACAATGAATTATACAATAAACACCGAATACGAGAATTTTTTATATAACCGATTTCTGAAATATTTGCTATAGATATGTAAAATATTTCTTGAACTTTGCAATATAGATCTCGTTGACAAGAGGCCATCTACTGTTTAAACTTTAAATTACCAATTTTAGCTCCCACGCCCAACAATTACTTATGAAGGGACAATCAATTACGATCGTTTTTTTTTCATATTAATATTAATAACTGTTTGCCAAAATGGTACGACGGTGGGTCAAAACGTAATGCCTCGCTTTCTTTCCCTTAAAGAAGTAAGTTACGTAAAAACTTTGAATTTGGCGCAATTCCTCAAACCTTCTTCTCCAATCACCTGCAGTAGAAACTTCCTAACTCAACAGGTGGCAGCAGTGCATCCTCTTGCAAAAGAGCTGATATCGACACTCGTATTAGACAGCGTTCTGTGATTGAATTTTTGACTGCGGAATGTGAAACGGCAATTCGCATCCACGAAAGGCTAAAAAATGTGTATTGTAATTCAACGGTGGATTTCAGCACTGTTAGACGATGTGTTCGTCGCTGTAACGAAGCTGAAGGGCAAACACCATTGACAGATGAACAGCGAAGCGGCAGGCCGGTGAGTGCAGTGACTCTATGCAACATTCAGCGAGTCGATGACATCATTCGTGGTGATCGCCGGGTAACAACAGGTGAATTGTGTCGCATTACCTGCCTCAGTAAAGGCAGTGTGGTGACGATTATTCAACAACTGCGTTACTCAAAGGTTTGTTCACGTTGGGTACCAAGAATGTTAAGCGCCCAAATCAAAGAAACAATGAAAACGATAGCTTCCGAACACTTTGCAAGGCTTCAATTTGGAAGGAGAGGAGTTTTTGGAAACAATTGTTACTGGAGACGAAACGTGGGTTCATTTTTTTTGAACCGGAATCAAAGAGGCAGTCAATTGAATGACACCACAGAACGTCACCGAAGGAAAAAAAATTCAAAACTCAGCGGTCGGCAGGGAAAGTTATGGCGACAGCGTTTCGGGATGTAGTAGGTGTGCTTATGATTGGTATTTTGGGGCAGGGATGCACAATAAATTCTGTCCAATACGTCAGAACTCTCAAAAAGCTGAAAGCACGTCTTCGCCGAGTTCGCCCAACCAAAACTATGGCGGATGTTCTTCTTTTGCATGACAATGCAAGACCAAACACCAGTCGTTACACCACTGCAGAAATTGAAAAATTGGGATGGCAAGTATTACCTCACTGACCTGGCACCATCAGACTTCCATCTGTTCGGGCCACTAAAGGAAGCTCATCGTGGGATTCATTTTGAAGATGAGGAGGCTGTGAAAACGTCCGTAAGTCAATGGCTTAGGAAGCAAGACCGTGTGTTTTACCACACTGGAATACATGCCCTAGTTAAAAGGTGTACCTAAACTGTAGAAAAGGACGGAGATAATATTGAACAGTGACAAATTAATCGTCAATGTTGTAGTTTTCAAGCTATGTAAATCGGATTCAATTTTTTTGACAATTAAAAGAGAGAAAAAAATATGAGTCATTACTTTTTGACCCACCCTGGTACATATTGAACGACTGTGAAAATAAATTGTAATTGAAGCACTTACACATTAGATATCATCTTTCCTCCGACTGTACTGTAAGGTAGCAGCGCATCGCTTGTGTAATTGAAGTGAACAAGGAAGTTGAAATACAATATCCATGTAATGAACTACCTGAGGATAATTTGGCGTACCTGTTTCAAACAGGTAAAACTTAATTAAAGCATCTTGTACCATAATTACACGACTTTGACTTCAACACTCTGAAGAGTGTAACGTGGGCAGACTAAAAGTAATGAACATCTGGAACCATGAACATTGTTATACTTGACTTTCTGAACATAAACAATATCAATACCCTAGTGTGCATATCACATATAACTGGCTGTAAGGTAAAACACGAAAATAATTTAATAAGATATATTCTACAAATCATTATTATACACAGTGTGCTATTTAACGCCTAACTTATTACATATATCCTATGATAAATAACATGCTACTCTGTGTTGGAAAATGGACATGAAATTGAGTTTATTAATAGAGAAGAACTTGGAAATCAAGGTCAAGATTATGTAGTGATAAACAATGAGGCTTTAAAATATTAATAATAGGATTAATGGATTACAAATTATATCAAATGAATAAAAAACAATTTTGAAAGTTAGTAATGCTGTTTTGGCTACAATTGATGCTCTTCCTAAAATCCGTAAACCTGGAAATGAAATAAGACTCTTTGGGAACTGTATAAATTCAGCTTATGGTTAAAATACTTATATGGTCACATAAAAATTGAGTACTTTTGATACATTTGAGTGCTTGAACATTAAAATTTTCTGGCCCGCCTCGGCAGCGTAGACGCAGCGTGTCTGCATCACGTTCAAGAGGTCCCGAGTTCGAATCTCCGTCAGGGTGAGTTACCTGGATAAGGTTTATTTCCGGGGTTTTCCCTTATCCTCTAGGATGAATGTTGGGTAACCCTATGCTCCGTGGACCCCGGACTCATATGAGCATCATTTCATCCATTATATTCATCGTCCGATATGACTTAACGTTGGAGGACGTACATAAAAAAAGAATTAAACGTTTCTGGAACTGCTAAAAATACAAGAGCGTCCAGAAAGTAAGTTTTGTTTCAATTTATCTCGCCTGCAGCGCTGCGATAGCAGTCCCACACATTGGCGGTAGACGCTCTGTATCAAGGAGAAGAAACGCGCGTCATTGTGAGATCGCTGTCAGCCACGTACGCTTTGTTGTGCTTGTTTACAATGTCGGTGTTGATTGAAAACAACGCCGCTTGTGAAATCAGATCTGTGATTCGTTTTCTGAATACTATGAAAGTGAAACCAATTGAAATTTATCGGAAAATTTGCGATGTCAAAAGCTGTTGTGTGTCTACACAACAACGCACGACCTCACACTCCAAATGCGACGAAAATCATCCTACAGGGAGTAGGCTGGAACGTGTTTGACCGCCCCCGTACAGACCTGACCTCGCTCCTAGCGACTTCCATCTGTTTTTTGCATCTCAAATCTTTCCTTGGCGGTCAACACTTCAACAATGACGAAGAGCGTAAAGGAAATTTCTCCAACTTTTTGAATACACAGGCGGCAAACTTCTATGAAGAAGGTATCCATAAACTTGTGCCTCGCTATGACAAATGCATGCAAAATTTCGGCAGTTATGTGGAAAAGTAGTTTAAGAGTTGTAGAATTTTGTGTAATAAATATTTTTTCTGTTAGTGTACACAATTTAATTTTATTACCAAACGGAGCTTAGTTTCTAGACGTACCTCGTATCAGTAATGGGATATCATCTAAAACGATGAACTTGCTTCCTTTGATGTAACTGCTTTGTTTCCTAGTATTCCTAAAGAAAAACTTTTGATATTCTCAAAGCAGTGGTTGAGTTTTATAGATTTACATCAGAGCTTAATAGTTAAAGTTTATTAAACTTACTAATCTTTATGTGGATGAAAGGTTTTCTTTCTCTTATACTGGTCAATTTCTTCAATAAACTCTTGGTTTACCATTGGATGAACTATTTTCACCTTGTCTTGCTGTCGTTTTTGTAACTTTTTTGTAATGCAGTGCGTTACAGCATTCCTTTACGTGTTAAAACTTGTTATACATACGAGGTGGTTTTTATTCGTCATAATCAACTAAGTTTCGCCTTAAATCTTTTAAATTCACAAGATATAGATATTAAATTCCCATCATAAATTGAGAAAAACGGTTGCCTTCCTTCTATAGAATTAAAGACAGTAAAAATAACAATAAACTTAATTTGGTACTTACAGGAAATTGACACATATTGATAATTATATAAAACACAAAAGTTTTACCCATTTTCAGATAAATTTTCTGTTTTTAGAAGTTTAACGCATAATTTATTTTGTTTGTTTGCAAAAGTTCTGTTAGTTTGATTAGAGAAATACTGAGATGCCAGTACAAAGCTTCACATTTCTTGAACTGCTTTATACAAAGCTGCTATAAATTTAATTACAAAAATGTTGGTTTCTTGTTAACAAACAAGTAATATAAACAATTTAGTTGCTTACATTTTACACTCGATGTTAACACTAAGCACCATTTTTGCAGATTTTTACGTTTCACATAACAAGGTCATAATTTAAGTTACCCGGAGCCCGTATGTATGTATGGCCTGTCAGAGGCAGTCGGACAACAGTAAAATCGAAGTCTGGCGCTGCGCACAAAATGGAGGCTGCTTTAAAGGGAAAGAACACACAAACTACTCGTAATTAAAAGCCTGCCATCTCTTTCAGATAAACGAGCTCTAAGCAAACCCATATACTTGCATGACAACAGCAAGAAAAATGAGTTTGTTCCAAAACTCGTTAATAATCTTTATTAAAGGCGAACCTTCCCCTTCATTTTGTTTCTCTATGAAAATTGTGCATTCAAACGCTGCAGAGAGAAATTAAACCGTATAATTTAACATTTAATTGTAATATGTCTTGTGTAAATACGTGAATAATTGCCCAGTTTTCAAAATACATTTAATTTTTCTAGAGGTGACTTACAGCCAACATAAAGCACAAATTATCACGAAATATTCTACTGCTCTGCCTTATACATATACCTCTTAAAATAATTACGAAATGTGACATCAGATAGTCGCATACTTTCCAGTTTTAAAAGTTTTAATGCTATCATGTCCAAATATTAACGAAGACGCAATGGAATTCAATTTAATTTTCTGGCATTTCATTATGTGTTCATGCATTAAATTTGGCTATAAAAGAGTAATTGGTAAAACATGCACATATTAACTGTTTTGCTCACCAATTACAAGAGCTGTATTGATCGGTGCTCCTTAAGATGACGGATTTCCGTTTAAGGTCGGTTTCGAAAAGGAGTTGAACTGAAATCCAGCATCAGGATTAAGCGTGCTCCTCTAGTAGGAAATGGCCAAAGCCTCCTTAACTCTCCGCTCCCAGTAACTGTTGCATATTGCCCAGATGGTCATCAACCGAAAGTTGGCTCTATGTTCGTTATCAAAACAATGCTCTGCCAGTACAGACTTCTCATGTTGCATTAAACAAATGCCCCGTTCATGTTCGTTTATTCTGGTAGCGATGGCCCTTCCGTTTGTCCTATATATGTCCAGTTTGTCTTTCACTGGTTTCAACAGATGTTTAATCTTCAAAGGTAGCTTGTGGCTGGGCCTGATGTTGTATTTGGCGAGGTAAACGGGATGCTGTCTGTAGCGCTAGGCTTATCCGATCTTGCTGTATTAACCTTTGACCCAATTAATTTTCTATTCTCACGCTATCTCCTGACCTGGCATTTAATTTACCGAAAACAGTCTTTTGTTCAGTAATGCGAAATTTTGACAGTGTTTTCTTTGTTTCTATTTGGGTTATATCAAGTAATACAATTGTGGTTTTAACATTTAATATCCCGATGATGGGAGAGATGCAGACTCCCGAAACATCGATTTTTAATCGTCTTTTCACCAGGCTTGCTTCCCGAGAACAACTTGAGCATATTCGTCACCGGGAAAGCTTCTTATGTTCATTATTATATCTTTCGAAAATCAGCCATTTTCTAAATTATTTTTATTTTTATTCCGTGATATATATTCCTGAGTGCATCTATAAATTATTTTAGAATTTCCGTTTATGCATTAATTGCCAAGTCTGGTTCTGCTTAATTTATCAGAAGCTGTTTCTAAATTTACAAAGGCTATGTGTTAGATTCTCTTCTACTTTCGATAATTTTCTTAATAGAAAACATGTAATACATGCACGATCTTCCTTTTGTAACTCCCATTTGGTTTTATGTTAATTTTGGTATACATTTTACACTGTCTCTCTATTCAGGAGACATACCTGTGTAACTATTATATAAACATCTTTTGTCCTTTTTAAATATATACATAGCCTGTGCATTGTACAAGCTTACAGAAAATTGTTGTATTTTTCAGCATTTTCTAATAAAATTACTTAATAATTACAGCAGGATATAAGAATATTTTATTACAATCACCATTTAGAATACACCTTTTAGCCATTTTATTCCTTTACGTCTTAAGACCGAATGAATGTCATTTTTCTATAGCACTTCACTTGTTATCATTTTAAACATTTAAGGGAAACAAAACAAAGTTGCTCTAAACGTTAAAATAAATGAAAGGTTGCACAAATATGAAAGACGCAAAAGCTGAAACTACGATAATGCTGTATGCGGGCGTTTGTCAATTCTGACATTGCATCACTGAGTGGTAAACCGCATTCCAGAACGAATCCGCTATCATGATTTTACAGCGTGAAGGGCGAGCTGTGGAAAAACAAAGGAAAGGAAGAATATTCCTTTATGCGGTGGCTTTAATAATAATGATAATGATGATAATTGTAATAATAAGACAACCCCTCCTCCACATACGGCTACAGAGGTGAATACTCAACGACCAACACGAGGAACTGATAGGGCCAGCATGTAAGACTTGCCTTGAGCTAAGCCCAGATATTTTATTATATTATGAATATTATTAAATCACGTTATTTAAAACCTAAAAACATTTAAGGAATGTTTATAACATTATAATGCTTAAATACACTTTAGGAAGTGAATTTATAAAAAAATAAGACGTTAGTACAGAGGCTGTTCAATAAATAATGATCACAACTCTTATTTTTTTTATTTTTATTTATTTATTTATTTTTATTTTTTTTTTGGGGGGGGCAACGAACCTCTACTCATCCTCATAATTTTGATGGTCCTTCTGAAAATAGTCTCCACTGAATGCGATACACTTGTCCCAGCGTTTCTGCCGGTCTTCAAAGACATGATGGAAACCATTTTTGAGAGATTCTTCAAAATCGCCTCCGCAGCCTTCACCACTGCCTTTGATAATGGATAATGTCTCCAACGAAGGCGTTTCTTCAAGTTTAGCAATACAACAAGTCACATGGGGCTACATACGGATTATCGGGAGGGTCAGGGATGCACTTCAAGGTGATTTTTGCAAGATATTCAGCAAAAACCTTGGCAATATGCGGCCGCGCATTATCGAGGTGCAGCATCCAGCCTGCTTCACGAAAATGCGGTCTTTTGCGCCTGATATGGACTTGCAATGTTTTCAGGACTCCCGGTAGTATTGTACAGCTACTGATGTGTGTGAAGGTACAACATACTGATAAACAATTCCATGAATATCAAAGAATGAGTTAACCATAACTTTCCCAGCAGAAGCAACCACTTTTGCTTTTTTGGGAGGTTGGTGATGGAGATGTCCAGACTGAGCTTTTCTGTTTGCTTCCAGGATCAAAATGATGTAGCCAAGATTCATTAGCAGTGAATACGTTTGACAGCAACTCCGGGTCTTCCTCTTACATCAACTGTAACTGCGTGTAGACCTGCATGCGAATGTCTTTTGTTCAGTCTTGGAACCCCTCGCGTACAAACACGTCTCATGTGTAATGTTTCTGTCACCAACGTGTGGGTGGCATCCAATGAAATGTTCAGTATTTCAGAAAGTCATCTTAAGGAAATTCGTCAATGCTCTCTAACAATGGCAGCAGCAGTGTTGATATTTTCTTCGTAAGAGCAGTAACTGGGGCACTGGGTCCACCTTCCTTTGAAATTTATTGTCTCCCCTCTTTAAACATTTTAAACCATCTTCGAGCTGTGCTGTAGGGAAGATCAGACTCTCCATAGGCCTCCGGTAACATTGTATAGGCCTCAACTAAGGATTTGTTGAGACGAAAGAAGAATTTCAAAGCCACGTGTTAGCTCCATTGCAGCTGTAGGCGATACTGAACATGTCTGAACTTGTCTGGTTCTCACAGGCGGGAACCAAGAGTACCAACCATGTAACTACTACAGCGTGTTTGTTTCACATTAAGCTAACAGAGTATAATAAGACTGAATTTTAGTGCGAAAATCTGTGACCGTAAAAAAGTTATGATCATTCTTTATTGAACAGCCCTCGGACAGGTTGTATGCTAATAAACGCGTGGTTGCTATGGGGAAGAAATATCAATGATCTTCCTCAGATGAGAGACGCGACAGTATAAGTTTGAGTCCATTTTGTATTCTAAATCACTTTTGGGGGAGAAGGAAATTTGTTAGTGAGGTTGGCTTGATTTAAGAATCATCATGTTACGGCTGGAAATTCATCTTTCAAATTATCCTAAAACCAAATTTCTCGAAACAAAATTAAAACTTCTTAAAACTTCTTCAGATATCGTCACAATTTGGCGATCCTAAAACAACATATAAAAATTATATAACAAATTTCGCCACAATCAAAAATCGAAAGAATATAAAAGCACCATTAAATGATTACAAGAATCAAGATTTCTCCAGCTGGAATGTTGGCTTTTTTGGCCAAGAACGTTGGTTATGACAGCTTCTAGTTAAGCGGGCAGTGGTCCTACAACACTCTTATATTTAGAATGGAACCTGGACCAATTCTTTGGCCGGAAATCAGAGCGTCATGTTCGGGCCACTGTGCCACGGTACAGAGCTTACTGGTTCTTTTATGAATAGAAAAATGTGTAATTACGGAATATCTCTAAACGTTTATCTGAATTAAAGGAAGCACATTGAAGAATTAGCTTTTGTGGATATAATTTGTAGAAGAATGAAATAAATAGAGATTTAAAACGACTTCTAACGATCTAATTTATATTTTAAAACTAGGAGATCCTATCATAACTTGTAGATCATATTTATGTAAATACAAAACGATTTTACGTCCGTGTAAAATATTTAGTAAATAAAAATCCATAAATTGATATATTTGGACAAACTTTTCTTCTTTATACACATAAGTAAGTTCAAGAAACAAGATGATACTCAAAAACTGACCTTCTCTCTGTTTCTCTCTCACTCTCTGGTGTACGTACATTTGAAGCTCGTTTGTGAAATCAGAACTAACATTATCTGGAGTGCATCATTATCTCACCTGAAACAAAGAACAATTGAGAGTTAGATAACGGTGTACTCTACTTAGATAATATTGAACTTAACATATTTGTACGTACAGTGTCTTTAGTGTTCTGGATTTTAAGTATAATAAGAAGAACTAGGAAAATATTAAAAAATATATATTTTTAAAACAATGAAAAAGTAAAGTTCTTAAGCAGATCCTCTAGGAATTCTTTCTTCTTTCAGTTAACTTCAGCATTTTACTCTCGTACTATATGATGAAATATGTTTTAAAATGTTCCAAAGATGTCTACCACTTTAATTTCGATAGTGGTTATACTTGAAAGTTCCCTTTTTACTTTCCTTCACATTATTTTGTATATATATGCTGACATTGCCCTTCGTAAGAGCTCTACAAAATGGAGTTTGCAGTGTCGACGCGTCTCTCTTCCACATTTGCCATTAATAGTGGTTATTTTCCATGGCCACCACTGATACGCTCCGAGTTCTCCTTCCGGTATCCTGGTCGTTCGTCATCTGTTTATGTTCAGATGAGGGAGAGTAGCAAAGCATTGAATCCAGAGAGATTCTGGCTTTTATGGTCATAAATCCGCATCGATAATGCCCAAACACAACGAAATCCGATTTTCTCTGTATGCCCAGCGTACCGTGGTGGGCTAGACGTATCTCTGGCCACCGCAAATGATTGACTTATTCGCCACATATATGTAAAGGTCCTGAAATCTGTGTACATATTTAGTAGTAGAGCCCAGATAAAGCCGATTACTGCATTTTGGCATTGTGGTCTGGTTATAACTTGCTGTAAGTTCATCCACAGCTTTCGTCAATATTCCAGTGAAATAATGGGGAAATAGCAGTAAAACAGACATAGTCAAGTGGAGCAAACCTTATAACAAATATCAAAACTTCTTTACATTTAGTTGGCTTATCAGTCACTCCTAAGTATTTAGGGGCTTTAGATCAATTTATAATGCAGTGATTATTAACGCAATTTGGACTACTTTGTTAAGAAATGAAAGGGAAACCCTAGTCCAAATCAAAAGGCACTGACTCCAAACACAATTGGTTGTTCAAATTTACTACCAAACTGAATAATTAGTAATTAATAAGTAGTGTGCATAAAGGGTCAATATAAAGTATAACCTCGTTTACCCGGATAAACTGGGACCAGGGCCATCCGAGGTAACGAAAATTCGGAATATCCGCAGAATGACGTAAAAGATATAAAAAAACATGGGCACACTTTTAAAAAAATTAATCAATTAATACAGGCAGACTTTCACCTAAAAGCACATGACTCTACGTATTTCAATAGCTTATGTATTTGCACTGTACACAATATAGCTAAAGACTAGTTAGTAGAAAATAAGGCAGTGAGCTTCTGCTGTCTCAGATTAGTGCATCGCTTACGAGCATAATTTTTATTTGTATTTATTTCTCATCTTTCTTCTACATACAATTTCACTGATACATTAACATTTATAGCATTTCTTTCGCAGATTAACAAAATGACATATATATTTAACATACCCTTTCTACCTACTTGCCTCGAGTTTTGATCTCAATACACATAACTCCTGGTTTTGCGTATCTTGATGACCTCTCCCTTGTATCCCTCGTTCTAATTTATCAGCCCTTAATTGGTATTTATTCTTCATCAATCTTAATCATTTCTCTCTAACTTTCCCCAGATATTCACCTATATTTCTTACATTCCTTTCTCCTCTTACCAATAATATTTTCTTTATTATTAATACCTCGCCCCCATCTCTAAAACTGTCCCACTTTTGTTGCCAAATTTGTTCTCTCCATATCTTTGTTTGAATGCAATAAAGTATACTATGCCAATCTGAATTATTATAATAATAATTATCCTGAACTATTAGAAGTGTGATGATTAACAAACGCGGTATGTAGCTGTTTGACTTTAAAGTTAGCGTGATGTTTGGAATATCGCTTGCAGGAAAACACTGCTCGGACGTGAGATGACGTAGCAGCAAGTTTTAATGAGAGCGGCTTCCATCATTATCTCGACCTGGTGCGGACTTGTCGACGTCGTGCAATACACCAGGAGTGGCATTGCTAACGTCATTGTCACACTGCATCTTGCGCCGTGACATTTATCTAGCTACCTAGCTTCCTTCACTACCTCGCTTCCGTTCCCATCACCGGAAACGAAATTTCAGTTTGTTCAGGTCTATTCTACAAGATAAAACGCTCTGTTTATTCAATCAGAGGAACCTTTAACGTGAATTTGCACTTCTATAAAATGTTAATTTTTCTTATAGGTGCATTACCATTTAGTATTACTCATTTGAGTGACACAATAATGGAAACAAAATACTGCACCGATTCTAGGAGCTCGTTTCTTAGCACCTTACATAGTATAAATTGGTAACATCGTTGTCTTCCTCTTTATTTCACCTTGAAATACATTTTGAGATGCAAATCCCATTTCCTGTCAAATTTTACTTAAGTAGAATTGATAGTAAACACCCTGTACCTGGATTTGCTGACTTAGATTTGTAATTTTGTTCATTACAGGGTAGCTTAGAATGTAGTTAAATACTCGTGGGATATTTGGTTTATATCCACCTATCTTCTACAGCTTCCATCCTTTGTTTTGTTTCTTAGACTATTCTTATAAATAATTAATATCACAGCTGAAGCCTTCAAAGCTTTATAATGTTGTTTTATAAATATACATTTTTAAAATTTTTTTTTTTTTCATTTTACAAGACTTAAAACAGCTATCTAAGGTAATTATTTTATGTTGAACATGCACATGTCTCAGTCTACCAGAGCAAAAATCAATCAAAGTGATTGATTGTCATTAAAATTATACTAAATATCGTATTCAGTTCTTAATTACTTTCTAGTTCTTTGTGCTATATACGAGGGTTGTTCAATAAACAATGATAATACTTTTTACGGTCGTAAATTTCATACTAAAATCCAATCTTATTATATACTGTTAGCTTAATGTGAAACAAACACGCCGTAGTAGCTCCAATGTTGGTACTCCTGGTTCCTGCCTGTGAGAACCAGCAAAGCTCAGACGTTTTCAGTATCGCCTAACGCTGCAATGGAGGTAACACGCGAGGAACAATATACTGCTTTGAAATTCTGCTTTCGTCTCAACAGATCTTCAGTTGAGGCCTATACAATGTTACAAGAGGCCTATAGAGAGTCTGTTATTCCCTACAGCACAGCTCGAAGGTGTTTTAATATGTTTAAAGAGGGGAGACAATCAATTTCAAAGGAAGGTGGATCCGGTACTACAGTTACTGCTCTTACGGAAGAAAACATCAATACTGCTGCTGCCATTGAGAGAGAGGACCGACGAATTACCTTAAGATCACTTTCTGATATACTGAACACTTCATTGGGTGCCCCCCACACGTTGGCGACAAACATTACACATGAGACGTGTTTGTGCGCAATGGGTTTCAAGACTGCTAATTCCGTAACAAAAGGACATTCGCATGCAGGTCTACATGCAGTTAAAGTTGATGCTAAAGGATGCTCCGGCGTTACTTGCAAAGGTAATCACTGCTGATGAAACTAGACTACATCATTTTGATCCTCAGAGCAAACTTCAAAGCCCAGTGTGGAAATCTCCTTCAACACCAACCCCCCAAAAAGGAACAGTGAATGCTTCTGCTGAGAGAGTTATGTTCATCTCATTCTTTTATATTCATGAAAAGGTTTATCAGCATGTTGTACCTGCACACACATCAGTAACTGGAAAATACTACAGGATGTCCTGAAAACATTGCAAGTCCATATCAGGCGCAAAAGACCACATTTCCGTGAAGCAGGCTGGATGCTGCACCACGATAATGCGCGGCCGCATACTGCCAATGTTGTTGCTGAATATCTTGAAAGAAATCAACGCCAAGTGCATACCTCACCCTCCCTATAGTCCAGATTTAGCCCCATGTGACTTTTTTATTCACTAACTTGAAGAAAGGTCTTCGTGAAAGGCATTATACATCATCAGAAACAGTGGTAAAGGCTTCGGGGGCGAATTTGAAGGATCTCGCAGAAAATGGTTTCCAGCATGTCTTTGAAGACTGACAGAAACACTGGGACAAGTGCAGCGCATTCAGGGAAGACTATTTTGAGAAGAACCATCAAAATTATGAGGATGTGTAAAGGTACGTTGTCAAAAAAGATTGTGGTCATTGTTTACTGAACAGCCCTGTTGCTCGGGTATATTTGAGCAGGGTTATGCCCATGCAAACCCTAGATGATGTTCAAGAACGAATTAGTTTATACAGTAAAACGTGCCTATAAGGGACCCATTATATGCAGAAAACCTAGAAAACGGAAAATAATTTACGAAACGGAGTTATGTCCAATATAAAATTATACTCTAAGCCTGACAACTGCCTAACGCGCAATCGGAAATATTTTTCGGGAACCTGGGTTAACTATAATGGGGAATGGGAAAATGCAATTCCAAAACAAGGAGTATGTAAGATTTTCTATTCATTGTATAGGTGCTAATTATGTTATATACGTATTAAGTTATATATGCTAGATATTGTAATAAAAATAAGAAATAAACTGTAGTACTATAATTAACGTCCAGGACTCACTTGCCTTATATCATAGACATTACAGAAATTACATTGAAAAACGTCATCTTAATGTCTATTTCAGTTGTTTTTAATTCTTGCACATATCATTCGCTATCTCTTCATTTATTTAAGTATTGTCACAGTCTAAACTGTTGAAACTTTGGACTTGTTCCAGACATTTATCTTCTCACTAGATGTGTATCCCCAAATGCCTAATATCAGTTCCACAAATATAATGAACGAATAAGAGAAAGGCATATAATAATTGAATATCAACTTTATATCGGTGCTCTATTTCCAATTACTTTAATATGTAATATTCATATTTATTGCAACTTAATACAGTGTTTGAATACAATTAAGGCATGTCATTTGTAATACATAATCTCTCTTTAAAGTAAACGATTAGAAATGTCATAAAAGGTCATTCTCTCTCTCTCGCTCTCTCTCTCTCTCTCTCTCTCTCTCTCTCTCTCTCTCTCTCTCTCTCTCTCTCTCATACACACATACACACACTCAAACACACATATACATACAAAACGTAATTATTCAAAATAATTGAAGTTGTCATCAAAATATTCATCTATACTGTAATAGGCTCTGCTTAACAAGCATTTAGTCAGTTTGGATTTAAACTTAGCAGCTGACAGTATTTTTTAGGCTTTCCGGAAGCTTATTAAGTAGTTTTGGACCAAAGTATTGGGGCTTATGTTTAAATAGTTTTAGCCTGTGACCTTTAACTATATAGTTATTCTTTCCCCTTGTTTCATATGTGTGGACATCGGAATTCGTGGAGGTTATATTCCTGTTATGTACAAAAAGTATTGTTCGCAGAATAAATATGCAGGGAAGAGTAAGTATGTTTAATTTTTTAAATACGGCCTGCATGAACCCGTACGTGTTATTGATAGATAGACTCAACATGAAAAATTCAATGCCATGGCCGGGATTTGAACCACGGATGTACTGGTTTCCGTCCAGTTGCTCTAACCCATTGAGCTACCACGGACAACGTGTCGTCATGACATTAAATTCTACATTTGACTCGTATATTTCCCCGGTAGATCACTAGGGGCTCTCGTATCCGAGATACACCGTTTGTGGAGACTCACTACCGCAAGTACTTGAGTCCCAGGCTTCAACATTTAACTCTTATTATTTTAGTTAATTGATGGAAATTAATCATTTCTTCATGCTAGCCGTATATAGGCTAAGGTTTTTGATAGAGTCAAGATAAAAAATTAAATGCCATGTCCGGGATTTGAACCACGGGTTAGAGCGACTGGACGGAAACCAGGAGAACCGTGGTTCAAATCCCGGCCATGGCATTGAATTCTTCATATCCACTATCTATCAACAACCTTAGCCTATACGCCTAGTGTAAATCGTACGTGTTACTTTTGCCAGGTATCTGATAGCTCTTTTGTGTAGGCCAAAAAGTCTGTTAAAGTTTAATTTGGAAGTGTGTCCCCACAGCTCGATGCCATTAGAAATGTGTGAATATGCTGTGTATTTGTGTGTTTGTGGAATTATAAGTCCAATTGCACAAACTCAATGTTCTAAATTTCCACCAAATTACAGTTGGAACACTTGCCGATTACATAGAATGGCGTAGCGCACCCAATTACAATTCATCAGTTCGTCCGTTACAGTTCCACTTTGCACTAGAAATTACGTACACTCCTCCGATGTACGTACGAGGTCCGTTCCCACACTGGGCGCTCCTCATGGCTGCTCGCCGAGAACTGACTCTCTCCAGCCCGATGCGTCGCTTATATAAGAAAGACCAACTGACCTATCTAGAAGGTTCCGGCTTAGATGAAATATCCCGACTGTTCCAGACCTCAGGGGGAGGGGAAAGAGGCGGCCAGCGACCTATGACACTTCCCTCACCATCCCCTTAAGTGAACGCTACAAGATAAATGGGTAGGCGTGGGCTCTATGCCTTCTGTCCCCCCCTCAGCTGCTAGCTGGCCGTGCTTTCCGGTAATTAGGTGACAATATTGTGACTTTGTGGGTTCGTGAAATGAAAAGTCCAATTACACAAACTCAACAATGTTCTATATTTCCATCGACTTACAGTTTAACACTTGCCAATTACACAGAATTACGTACTGCACAAAATTACAATTCACCAGTTCGTCCGTTAAAGTTACACTTGCACTCGCGATTACGTAAACTCCGATACTGCACTCTTACGCTGATTGCCAAGAACTCTGACTAAGTGACTAACTAACTCCTCTTGCACGACGTGTTGCTTATATAGGGTCCGCTTGCCGATCTGGAAGGTTCTCCAATAGATGAAATATCCCGTAAGTTCTAGAACACAGGTGGAACAGAAAGAGACGGCACAGTGATGTTTTTTCTCCCAGCCATCTCCTGTCCCCACTATAAGACAAACGAGGGGGGCGTGACTAACACGGACCTCCGCTGCTTCCCGCTCTCAACTGCTTCTAAGGGTGTTCCAACGCTCGGGTGACAATATTAATGCAAAATATACTAACTTACTAGTATATACTGAGAGAAAATTGGCTAAATATCACAACACAAAAAGTCCTGAGTTTAATTTACTTTCTAGTTTTTCATTGTGGTTGTTCCAAGTTAACTTGTCATCAAGGATTAAACCTAAAACATTTACACTTTTTACACACTAGACTAGACTATTGCCCCTGTTAAGCTGAGGTTCAAACAACGTCTCTTATAGAATTAATTCGCTTTTTTGTGCATTAGTACACAGCCTGATATCATTAAAATACTGTGCCAAGATATTGCAGGTCAAATATGCTTCGATTTCTAGATTTTGTAAGTTGCTGTTGCCGAAACACAGTGTGGCATCGTCTACATAAAAACGTAAAGCTACTTTACCCTGTACCACAGTTTTTGTGTCGTTAATATACAGAATAAAACATATAGGTACCTAAATGGACCCCTGGGGCACGCCAGACTGTACCTCTTCAGGTTTTGAAATAAAGTCCCCTTATTTACATTTCAGTTGTACATCTTGTGTTCTGTTAGAGTTTGCGGAAGTAAGTATAAGCATCTTTAATAATAAACATAACCATATTTGAAAGGGAAGTATAAAGATATCTTAACTGCAAGTGGATGCATACAGGACGCTTTGCGTTTTTCTCACGTGAACGACTTCTCCGCTCTGGCATAGAAATCAATTATCGTACTTTTATAGCTAGTGTATAACAAATGAAGGCAGAGATGCGAACATGAGGGCGGTGCCGTGACGGAAGCTGCAGTTCCCCGCCCTTCACAGGTCTTTATACACAGTTCACTGCTCAGTTCTGAGTGAAACAGCCAATTAGAGCGACACTCAATCAAAAATGATACTTTGAAAGACGAAATATCTATTGTTTCAATCTGAAAGCTGAAAGGTGCAATTACAGAAAATTGGCGTTTCCATTGATTAGAGTACAAACTACTCTTATAGAACCATTATTGCAGGTATCTCAGGTGAGAAAATCTACTTCAAGAAAAACTATTTATGAATCTAATTTCTGTCTTCTCAAAATTTGCTGCATTTGATTTTGTGATTTGCTAATTACTACCCTCTCTACCCCTTCAATGGTAGATAGAGTTCACTAAGAAATTCATATCGGATACTAACACGAGCCGTGTCCGTAAAATAAGGTCTCCAAAGCGTTGGAGGCGTAAGGTACGCGAGATCTGGCAACACTGGCGTGTAGATTGGTTCCACCCTTT
The DNA here is from genome assembly GCA_030765055.1 of Mantis religiosa. NCBI lineage: Eukaryota > Metazoa > Arthropoda > Insecta > Mantodea > Mantidae > Mantis > Mantis religiosa. Next base: position 206,035,691 of record CM060952.1, on the reverse strand, counting down.
CAAATCCACACCATAGCGAACCCGTTGCAACGATTAGTCTTGGCTGGGCAGCCGTTTGCGTTGGAGCTTCCTATCACTTCCGCCGCCAAGTGCAAGTTGCGTGCAGTGACCCTTTTTTTTTTTTTTTTTTTTTTGAGTGCCAACAGCACTACCCCAATTGAAATTCATCGTCAGTTATGCGAAGTCTATGGGCCACAACGTATGGACATCTAAACCGTGCAAAATTAGGTCAGAGAGTTCAAACACGGTCGTACAGACGTCTATAACGTACAGCCTTCTGGTCAGCCTTCGGTTTCAGCCGAAACAATTGCAAAAGTGGAGCAAGAAATACTTAAAGATCGGCGTGTGACAGTTCGTGAGCTGTAAGAACTTATCCCTGACTACGATAGACAAGATTTTGACCGCACAATTGCATTATCGCAAGGTGTGTGCAAGGTGGGTACCCAAAATGCTCACCGTAGACCATAAACGGCTATGTGTTGAAGCAGCCCAGCGATTCGTGTAGCTCTATGCAGAGCAGGGCGAGGAATTGTTGGATTCAATTGTCACTGACGACGAATACTGGGTGCACTACACAACACCAGAAACTAAAGAACGTTCTCGCCAGTGGCTGCATTCGAATTCGCCGAAGATGCGAAAGTTCAAACAGACATTTTCTGCCAGCAAAGTGATGGCAAGTGTGTTCTGGGACAGTAAAGGTGTATTGTTGTGCGAGTTTATGCCTACCGGCAGAACAATGAACGCCGCTAGCTACTGTGAGACTTCAAAAAGTTTGCGACGTGCATTCAAAATCGAAGGAGGGGAATGCTGACGAAAGGAGTGATTTTTTATCATGACAACGCTCGTCCCAAATGCTTCACATGCAACGGCTGAAGTCCTGGCCCAGTTGGGTTGGGACATCCTCACCCATACCCCCTGCAGTCCAGACTTAGCAACTAGTGGTTATCATCTGTTTCCTGAGTTGAAGTCACACCTGGGTGGAACACATTTCCAGACCGACGATGATTTGAAAAACGAGGTTGAGCGCTACCTGCGCAACTTGGCGGGAGAGTGCTATGACAAGGGTATACAAAAACTGACACAGTAGATCGATCGCAATGGTGATTACGTTGAAAAATGGATGTAAGCTCCGCCTTTCCATAAATGTAACATTCATGGACAATAAACATGTTTTCTATATTAAATAATTTCACCCAATTATCGAGGAACCTGACCAACGACAGCTGAGAAGGGACCAGAGGTATCCGGGCCACAGCCACCCATTAATCTCAGTCACTAACTGAGGGGACGATTAGGGAAGTGTCACTTGTCGCTGGCCGCCTCTTCCCCCTTCCCCTGCTGTCTGGAACCTTCGCGGTGATTCACTGAAACGAGAGGCTTCTAGAAAACAGTGATATTCCTATAAAAAGGGCTGCAATGAGTGAGGTCAGTCAGTCAGTTCTTGGCGAGCTGTGAATGCGCCCAGTTAGGGGACGGACTGCGTACGTGCGTCGGAGGAGTTTACGTAATTGCGAGTGCAAGTGGAACTGTGACGGACGAACTGGTGAATCGTAATTGTGTCTATTACGTAATTCTGTGTAATTAGCAAGTGTCAAGTGTAATTCGGTGGAAATAAAGAACATTTCTGAGTGGTGCAATTGGACTTTTCATTTCACGAACCCACAAAGTCACAATAAAACTGGAGACCTAATTTTATGGTCACGCCTCGTGATTCCGACACTACCTTCTTAGTCATGCATAATCCAACTTTCACTAAACCATATTTGTCACGTAAATATGAAAGATTTTACCTTATATTTATGCTAGGACATTCAAGATTGTGTTAGATGCTAAGTTTTTCGATGAAAAACTTTCTGTATAATTTCGTTTATATTTTTATTCAGAGTGCAATTGGAGGTTGAACAGTATTGGTATAACGGACGAACCGCAATGAAAAGGACAATGGTGGAACATTCGATTTCAGTACATAATGTAAACATCAGAACAACATTTCTCCCTTCTATTTACTCACAGAGAGAGAGAGAGAGAGAGAGAGAGAGAGAGAGAGAGAGAGAGAGAGAGAGAGAGAGAGAGAGAGAGAGAACGAAGAAGAGCCTATGCCTCCCGATTAGGGCACAGATTTATATTGTCACGACCGCATTGTTGAAGCGAGGCGGTGCGAGTGAAGAGTTCAAAGAGACGGACAGGGCGCTGCGGAGATAAAACCTCGCGGAAACGGCGGGGGGAAGGAGGCGAAATTCGGGAGAGTTCTTTTCTTTTTTCCTCTAACGCCATCATGATTGTTTGAGAACATACCACGAATTTCTGGAATAGTGAGTATCTATAAAAGGAGCCGCCACCTGCCGCCGTACAAAAGCCACGCAATTCTTTTTACAAAGCGCCACACCCCCGCTGACTGCCCCAACTTCCACTTTTAGAGGCCGAAGGATAGAGTGGACTAATTCCATCAAGTACCTGGGCGTTCAACTTGATAGAGCCCTAACTTTCCGCGGACACATCAGGGAACTATCGGCACTGGTACAGGGGGCTATTGCCTCTCTGTACCACATGCTGGGTTCGCGCTCGATGCCAGTCCGCTTAAAGCTACACCTCTTTCGAGCGCTGATAATCCCACTCATGTTTTACGCCTGTGAAATCTGGGGCATGGCTGCAGATAGCTGGATAGCATACCTTCAGTGTGCACAGAATAGAGGACTCCGATCCATCTATTCTGAGGGCCGTTCTTTCCCCGTGAGGTTGCTTCACGAAGTCTCTCTTCTCCCATACGTAGAGGTCGAAATTAGCCGCCGGGCTACAAAATTTTACGCTCAAATTCCAGCTCACAGAAGCGCCCTGGTTCGGTCTCTAGGAGACTACGACGCTACGAGACGCCGCTTCAGGCTTTACCGGGTACCCCGTATGGCTTGCAGGCACCCGAGGTAACAAAGGATTTAATCCATACAGCAGCATAAGCTAAACTTCAGATCTCCAAAAGTGCTGTTTGGCTACAAAATTTACCCCACTTTAGAAAAATAAAACACCAGGGTGTAAACAGAAAAGCGGTTTGGCATCCTGTACAAAATTAAGAGGACCAAAAAGGCTACCTCAACAAATTTCCTCAACAAAAAAGACCCCATCATCGTGTAACCATCAAAACTATCACCCTGCCGTCAGACCCAAAACCTGGGTGGGTACGCAGCAAAAACCTTCTGGTTGTTAACAGCCTGTCAGTATACGACTTGGACTTGGGACTGACAGTCATTCGGTAATTGGACACGTGTGCGTGAACAGCTGTAAAAGTAAACTCTTTTGTGGGCGATCACCCTGCAAGTTGTATTTTGTATGTGACGTAATTCTGCTACGGTAGTGGTTGACAAAATGTGTATCTACAAAAATAAAGAACAATTTTTAGTGTTGTAACCTGGAGTTTTAATTTCACGTATAGTGCAAGTACAGTTCATTTCGCCGATGACACTAGTGTCCTGGTGACCAGTACAAATTTAAATGAGTGTATAATTAAAATGAACTATATTTTGAACTGTATCTCACGCTGGTTTGAAGCGAACAAATTATCTGTGAATCTAGACAAAACAAAAGTGGTCAATTTTATAACCTATCGTACGTCACAAACTCAAATAGAAATCGAGATTAATGATATCTTATTAGAAGAAATTGACAGCATAAAATTTCTGGGCCTTCAAGTGGACAGATGTTTAGATTGGAAAGCTCACATAAATTATATCTTACCTAAACCTAGCTCTGTCTGTTATGCCATCCGAGAGCTGATTAGTGTGAGCTTTATTGACACACTTAAATTAGTGTATTATGCATACTTTAACTCTATTATGGAGTATGGATTATTATTTTGAGGCAACTCAGTAGAAAGTAAAAAAAGTATTTCTTATGCAAAAGAGGGTTATAAGAATCATTACTAACCCGCACAACAGATGATCCTGTAAAGAACTTTTTACCAGATTGAAGATATTAACGCTTCCTTGCATGTATATATTCTCGATCCTAAAATTCTTTGTATGCAATCGTGCCTTATTTGCAACAAATAATATATTTCGCAGAATAAACACTAGACAAAAGTATAATATCCATTATCCCAGTGCAAAACTTTCTTGCTTCCAGAAAGGTGTGTATTGTGACTTTGTGGGTTCGTGAAATTATAAAACGAGGTTACAAAACACAATTACTACACTTTATTCTCCTCCATTACCTTTTGCTAGCTAACCTGAAAACTGTTTATTTTACAAAAACTACATTCAACTGTCCGTCGCTACCGGTCATCATTTTTCATCGGCTTCGCGAATCTACCGCCAGGGTGACACTGCTCCCTCCTCAAGGCTGGTCGTCCAGAACAGCGCCTTCGTAGCGGGCCAGGCGATCCAGGTGTACCACCAACATCTTTCCTCGGGGCACCTTCTGGATGCGGTAGACCACATCGTTAATTCTCTTCACCACACGCTACGGTCCTTGCCATGACTGCTGAAGCTTCGGGCAGCGTCCCTTGGTCCGGGTCGGGCGGTACAACCAGACCAGGCCACCTTGCTGGAACCCTTGGCTGTTGGCTATCCTGTCCTATCGGGTTTTCATGCGGTCGCTCGCCTCCTGGATGTTCTGGCGAGCCATCTCGTGCATGTCGTGGAGGTGGTCCACCAAGTTCTCCACATACTCGGTCGCTGGCTGTTTCAATTCCCTCAAGAGTGGACCCAAGTCTGCGTCCGCCAGCTGCTCCCTCCTCAGGCCTGCGCTATCCCAGCCATCCGCAGGCACTGCCGTGACTACTCGAACTGCTGCCGCACGCTCCTTCCCCTCCACTGTTGTGCATTGGCCGAACTCTTCTGGACAGGGTCTTCGGGACATAGCGTCCGCGTTACCGTGACGCTTCCCTCTGCGATGTTCCGAGGTGAAGTCGTACTCCTGCTGCCTCTGGACCAAACCTGCTGTCCGGCCTTCCGGTTGCGCCGTCACCATCACCTCGCTCCTCGCTGGGACAACCACATCTTCGCTCAAGACGACCCTACCAATTCCAAGGCGCTCTTCATTTTGACGGAGTATAACCTCTTCTCCGTTGATCCGTAGGACCTTCCTGCCGACGTCGACCGTCGCCTCGTGGCTCCTGAGGGCATCCAGTCTCAGAATCACCTCCTCAGCCACCTTCGCGACAAACTCCCACAGACGCACTGTAGTCCGACCCAAGGTCAGCTCCAGCTGGGCCTCCTTCTCCACAGGCATGGTGTCGCCCGATGCCGTCACAAGCTCGTATGGTCGGCTCGGCTTCCTCGTCGAAAACCCCTTCGCCACGTCAGGTCTGATGATGGTCACGGACGCCCCGGTGTCCACCAGCACGCGGCACGGCTTTCCTCTTACCCAACCGTCCGCGATGAAGTAATCCATCCAACGGCTGACGGCGCGGATTGTCACTCAAGGGGATGGTGGTAATGGCGGCGACGTGCCCCTCTCCACGCCGGGCCTAACTCGTTCTTCCCGCTGCCCTTCCTGGTGTGGGCAGTCTCTCTGCAGGTGCCCGGGCTGTCCACACCCCCAACACAGGCCACTAGGTTTTCGCCGGCGTCCCACAGCTGGTCTTCTGTCTCCGGCGTAGCAGACACTGCTCGTTCTCGACGTCGGGATAGATGCTACCTTGGCCGCCTCCATCCTTAATGCGCTGTCAGCGCCTCGTGGATGGTTTTATAATCGCCGAACATTAAGCGCTGACGAATCTCCGTGTCCCGCACCCCGTCGACAAAGTTGTAAGCGGCTTCCCTGGATAAGAACTCCAGTGGCAGGTCAACCAAGGCCTTGCTAGCTAGCTGCTCAATCGCTACGGCTAACTCCTGCAGCGTCTCCCCCGGCTGCTGTGACCTTGTCTTTAGTTGGCTGCGGTACGCTACGGCTAAGCGGTGGTTCCCGAAACGATTCTCCAGGGCCTCCGAGATGTCCTTGGGCGCCACCGTTGTCTGCACCGCGTTTAGGACTTCCGCGGCCCGTCCCTGGAGGCTGGCTATTAACTGTATGGCCTCCTCCTCCGGTGACCATCTGTTGTGCCTGACCACTGTGTCGAACTGACGGCGGAAGACTTCAAACGTTGACGCGCCGTCATACTTGCGAGGTTTGATGCGCGCAGATGTTGTGTCGCGTCCCGGCGCGTCGGCCTTCAAGTATTTCAGCTTCCTGCCGACGATGTCCTCCACCATGGCGTTCAGGGACTTGACTCTGCTGTCGGCCTTTCCCTCCAGGTTGTTTACGCGGTTCGCGAGGTCTTCGACGTCTTCAACCATGGCGTTCAGGGACTTGGCGTTACTGTAGGCCTTTTCCTCTAGATCATTGAAGCGGTTCGCCAGGTCCTCGACGCGCCCTTCCACTTGGCCCATCTGCTTACCCAGCTCCGTCACGTTATCCCTCACGCCGGCCAACTGTTCCTCAAATTTGGCGGCCAGGACCTCGTTCGCTTCCTTCATTTCCGTGGTCAGTTTGTCCATCTTTGCGGTCATTGTCGTGGCCAAGTTGTTGTTTGTACTCCCCAGCTTCACGGCCAGGCTGTTATTTGCCGTCTTCATTTCCTTCATTTCCGCGGCCAGGTTCTTATTCGCCGCTTCTGTTTCCGCAGCGAAGTTGTCATTTGCTGCTTTCATTTCCGTCATCTTCTCCAAAATCTTTTCCAATGCAGCCTCCATGTCGGCGCACTCCTGACACCAATTGTGACTTTGTGGGTTCGTGAAATAATAAAACGAGGTTACAAAACGCAATTACTACACTTTATTCTCCTCGAAATACACTGTTCACCATTACCTTTTGCTAGCTAACCTGAAAACTGTTTATTTTACAAAAACTACATTCAACTGTCCGTCGCTACCGGTCATCATTTTTCATCGGCTACGTGAGTCTACCGCCAGGGTGACAGTATTATGAAACTATCAAAATATTTGGCGCACTTCCTAATGTTCTTATAGAAAAAATTGATAATTTCGGTGCTTTTTAAAAAGCTATTAGAGAGTACCTTTGCTGAAAATCTTTTTATTCTGTACAAGATTATCTGAATGACAAATTATCCTGATAATGCTTCTGTAGCTCTATAAGTAGTATCTAACCATTCCAATGACAAATCATTACTAATAAATATTTGATGCATGTTGAAAGTTTATTTTTAATGTATACGTATTTAATAAATAACAATGAATGGTATCCATTGCAAAAAGGTTGAGACGTACTGGCATAAGCCAAGTGAAAGCTGACTTAAAAGTGTTTCATTTTGTATCATCTATAATTATCCCTGCTTTGTTTTCCGTATTGTTGTTCATATCGCCTGTGTACTATAATATGTGTCTTATGTTAACTTTTGTACATATACATGCTCTTAAACTTTATACCTCTGGACATGTTCAATATTCACAGCCTTTTCTGGCTACAAGTGAATCTACTGAACGCAAATCAATCTAATCTAATATAATCACGAACCCGGTTAGAGCAGCTGGACGGAAACCAGAAGATTCCTGGCTCAAATCCCGGATATGGCAATGACTTTTTTAGTCTGAATATATAGCTCCATACCTAAGTCTCCACACGGCTAGTGTGAAAGAACAATTAATTTAAATTAATTTACCTAATAACGGTTAACTATAATACTCGGGCCTTAAAGTACTTACAGCATAGTAGGTCACCATTAAGGTAGTTGTCTCATGTGTTTATGAGAACTCCTAAGTAGTTTACCGCGAAAAACACGAGTCAGCTGGAGAATTTAATTTCATCGGCACGTTGGCTATAGTAGCTCAAGGGTTAGACGGAGACCAGAAGATCCATGGTTCAAATCTAGGCTATGGCATTGAATTTTTCAGTCTGAATCTATCTTTACATACTTTAGTCTGGAAGAGGAATATGTATGTTCGTCGTTAATTTGTCTCCATCTTCATCAGCCACACGTTCGGGCGCAATTTGGGACAGGATTTTTATGTTGGACGCACAATTCTTTCTCTTCTCGTATGAGTTTTTGGGGCTATCTATTTCCTCTGGTCACCAATTGTATCATCTTATTCTAAATAAGAGACATGATACATCTGTTTTTCAGGCGTGGTTTGGAATAAAGTTTCGGAGAAGTCAAATTCTGTAACTATTTAATTGTATTATTTAAATTACATTTTGCTTGAACTTCCTTTCCCAGTCACTTCCAATATGTCGATAAATTCTTACTTGGTTACATTTATACATATTCAAAGTATTACTTAAATGTTCTTGATCTTGAACCACTATTCAACACACTCACCATTACAAAACATCTCTCTATAACAAGAATATTGATTTATCGTAACTATGGTTACTCATATCTTAATTTTGTGATTGGCCGATTTAATGGCACGTCACAACATTACGTCATATTACTTCATACAATTATTACTTCGGCCAATCACACAATACACACATTTTACATATTTGAATTATCAGATATATTTACATAATCATTTTTTATAAATTTATATACTTTTCATACTTCAAACATAACCCAAAAGTACTGTTACAAGTCTACACACGGCCAATATAAGGGAAAAATTAATTTCCAATATTAACTATGTTTTCCACTGGCAGATAGTATCCTAATACCAGACTATCCGAATGCTGGTCCAGGATGTACCCAGGTTGCAGTGAAGGAGGAAGTGACACACAAATGGAAGGATAGCATATAGGTTTAGTTTTCTTCTAAGCTATCGGGAAATATTCTGTGAATAGGTTGGCCTTTGTTGAGCGAACTCCAAGTCTTCATATATCCTGAAGCTTGTTCCCTCGGGGCAACAGCTCAGAGAGGCAGCCGTGACAATCACAATTCAATTCCACCATGTCTCTCGCTTCCCTCTTGGCACAAGCAGTTTCAGGGGATCAGGTTTTGCATGTATATTCCCTCCAGAGAAAGGCGCGCCAAACAAAGTTCCATGTTTCACTTTAATTTAAAGGGCTTTTAAAAAGGAACGCTCCACTCCATTCTACTAACCTTCAAGGCACTACAGCATACAACAATCTTCTTTCTCTTCAGATCAATAGCCATCGAGCAGGCAATGCATAGTTTAAACTTCTCTACCGCATGCCTACTAGGAAATTCAGAGTCATTTATATAGAACTCTCACATTTCTTTCTTTAATTATTCCGTTGGAAGTATATTCAATTGCCCAATTTTAGCAACAAATTAAGCAGACTGTTCTTGAATTCAAATTCCATGTCACTAGATGCTCAGATGTTTATGTTTTATTCCTATTTACCATTGTTGACAGCTGTTTTCCCCATTTTGTTCTCTTATGTTCAAATCACAATTGCAACATGAATATTCGTATATTACGCAAATAATTTTGAATATTTACTTTAAATTTAATTAAAGTTTATGAATTGCTTAATTTTCTAATCCAGTGGTGCACCCGTATAGCTGTGAAGGTTACGTTAAGAGATAATTCGTCATTGTCATTGTCTTCAACGTCTGAGAACTGCAAATTTATTATAATAGGTTAAAAATCTCATTACCTGCTTACAAAAGTCATCTTCTTGTAGTTTATTTGATGTCTCCCGTTGTTTTCCCAGTTTTGTTCCGTTCCTTGTCAACTTCTTCGCGAATAAGTCGTTAAACGTCAGTCAGTTTAAAAATATTATTTCTGTTTGCAACATAATCTGAGCCCACATTAACTCTATTGGATTGTTCTAGCAGTAGTAAGGGGGGAAGATGGTTCGCGTCTCATTGATCCAGCTAGTACAATTTTTCATGGAAGTGTAACTCAATAATGCTGCTTTGAACTCTCTAGAGTAAATAGAAATTACGAAGCAGTCATATACAAAAATATAATGTGACCAGACACGTTCTGCCAGACCAGCAAGAAGTGTATCGTTTCCTCTCATCGAATTGAACAAACACCTTGGCTTATTCAAAGTAGATATTTCTTTTATCACGTCATGTCAAATGTTTACGTTTGAATTCTGAGTAATTTCAAATATACGTTCACACATACATGCCGACCAATAATGATATTCATTACAATGCTTACGTCGTAATGCGTTGTTATAATATAATGGTATATACTTTATTTGTATTAAAACTATTTGAGTCAAAAATATGGGGTTTCTAAGGTTATGTCAAATACACTACTCTCTCCTTCCTCATGGATCAGTTTTTGCAAAATCTGAATTTTTGTCTCAGCGTGAATGGTATTTATTAGAGATTGATTAGTTTGTCCCTCGTCACACTTAGGGGGAATGCAATATGACAACACCGCAGCGCTCAAAGACAAACACCTTACCATTTGAATATAATAGTCAACCTGAAAATGCAGTAGACATTAAATAAACGACTCTTCCTTGTGAAGCAATACTGGCTTACCAATTCAATTACGGCTACTCAAAGGACATACCAGAGAGATTTTTGTGTTCGCGATTCTCCCAAAAGAAACACAATACTGGGACTGGTAAAGAAACTGGAACAACTGGATCTCTGGCAGGCCCATACATAAGGGAGGGGGTGTTCCAGACCTCAACCAAATGAATTATCATTTCAAACCTTTAATACATACTTCAAATAAATTTTAGTTCAAAATAAATTGAAAAAGTTGATTCAAGCTTCTCTTCTTGAAGTCTCTATTAACTCCCAGGCACAGTAGCTGTAGAACTCGTTAAATACACAAATAATGTCAATTACAATAATGTAGTGCAACGTTAATAAATGCCCATGTATTATAATTTGTTGATTAGAATTCCCAGATATGCATATAATTTTTAACTTTAAAGTTCCTATTCCCTTTTTTTCATTCCAGGTGTACTAATACTTCAAATGCAATAATCAGTGGTTCGCTTTTTAATTATCTGATTGCTGCTTATATCACTTTAGCTCAGGTATAAGAACAAAAGAGGTGCAGGGTCTTTCTACAGACTTTATCGAAGGAAACAAGAGAACGGCTAACTTTTCTAAGAACAATTTGCAGAAGCTTGTGTGGAGAAAGTCATGTGAATATAATATATTACATGTTTTTCTTATGTTTGACTAACATGATAGAAGCACATCCCTGATTAACTATTTATTAAAATCAAATAATTCTAAGTAGATTTTTGGACCCCCCCCCCCTGAAATTGACCTTTAAATACGTATCTGATCTCTGGTGACTGAGGAAGGCCAGGATCGTTCATCTACGCTTCGTACGGTTGTTGTTGACGTAAGAGCACGACGGGGCCAGTCACCCGATAATCATTAAGACGTTTGTCGTAGGAGACAGGATACACCTAGCCAAAGTATCAGATCTGCGAAAAGTGCAGGCCTAAAGCCATATAGGATTACGGCTGTTCATCTGCTACAGGAACTAGATAACCCGGGCCTCCTTCTACCCGGGAGCGATGGATACTCCGGGACTCTTTCTATAGGGCAATATCTGGAGTCTAAAAAGCCCTCCCCCCGCTAAGCACAACGTCAAGACGGGATGGAAGTGGATAAGCCACTCTACGCGCGTCAACTCCGAAGGGAAGACTACCCAAAAATCTCGATGATGCGCCTGGTGATTTAGCACACCTTCTACTAGCTCTGCAGGCTAGTACCCCTAGACTTTTTGGGCGACCCTCTACCCCCTCCGGGCAGCCGTAGCCTGGCTAGAAGTACCATTTCCCCGTGAGTGTCTGGAAAACACTGCCCCTTCGAGTCCAACCCAATCCGAAGAACTCCCCGAAGAGAGGGGCTCGGCAGTTCGGCCCGATGTTCCTCTAGTAACGTCAGAGGTACCACGAGTGCTAAGGGGCCGCAGCGCCCTCACCTCGGCAGTTGAAGGGGACGGATCCCCTCCCCTACGGGAAAGCTCGAGGGTATCTTTCAGTGTAATCGACACAGAGTGAGGGCTTCTCCCCACTCTAATGGCCAGGGAGTTACCGAACTGACTCCGTGGAGCTTTCCATAGTGCAAGATATAGAGACTAACAAGCCCCCCTCATCTGGTGCTATGGACTCAACCGCCAATCGCAAAGGGGATGGCCACGGATGGACCTCGGTAGGGCCGCCTGGTGATCTAGCACACCTACGAGCTATATGGACTATTACGCGGGAATATGTGGCTTCCCTCATCACATCCGAAGACATACCCGATCTCTCACGGGTATCGGGTACCAGTGCTCCCTCGAATCAATGCCCGCCTCGGTAGCTTAGATGGTAGCATGTCTGCCTCACGTTCAAGAGGTCCCGAGTTCGAATCTCGGTCAAGGTGAGTTACCTAGGTAAGACTTTTTCCGGGGGTTTCCCTTCAAGACGAATGTCGGGTAACTCTTAAGCTCCATGGACCCCGGACGCATTCAGCATCATTTCACCCATTTCATTCATTCTCCGATGAGTAAATGTTGGGGGACGTAAATTACAGTAACAACCTCGAGTCCATCCCAATCCGAACAACTGCCATTCAGGACGGGCCTCGAATGTTCGGCCCGAGGTTCCTCTAGTAACGTCAGTGATACCACGAGGGTTTCAGACGTTCATTGAACACCATGGAGCGTGCTTCCATTTATCCGGTTATGTGAACTCCCAGTACCCACGACATAGGGCCATCGAAAATCGACGTCATCCATGAAGTACCTATGTACCCGATTAAAAACGGAGTTTCGAGCGCAATTTCCGCACAGAGCATTTTTTAAAACCAGACTGAACACTCCAGACTACCGACTGATTTTCATGGAGTTTGTTGAGCAACTGGACGTTGTAGAACTAACTCCAGGATACTTCTAGCAAGATGGCGCTACATGTCATACATCAAATAAATTCATCAAACTAATTGCAAGTTTCTTTGACGACGGATAATTTCCAGAAATCTATGGCCAGCGAGATCTCCGGATTTGACATCGCCGGAGATCTTTCTATGTGGTTACTTAAATGACAGAGTTTACGCCACACATCCCCAGACATTGGACGATTTAAAGCACATACAGGAGATTCAAGCTACTGATAACGTAGTCCTCCAACGAGTGGTCAGTAACATGGAACGACGTGTTGAGTTCTGTCTTATGCAGGATGGAGAACATTTTCATTATTTGCTATATAGGTATAAAATTTCACAATATTGCTCTACATTTATATATGATAAATTGTTGCTACCACAATTTGTTTTGAAACAATCAATCGAAGAAATGTCAGTTCTATATAAATCACTCTGTAGACAGACAATGTGTGAACTTTAGCGTGAACGGTGTATTTTGTGTAAATAGAGCTTAATTTGCAGCTTTCAGTTGTTTTGTAATGAGATTATTCGAGACAAATATGCGCAACGTGCAGTTCAATTTGATACACATAATAAAACAGAAAAATCTGTCCAATGCCTCATTCTCTTCCCAAGAAAACTGCACGAACCTGAGAAGGTCCATTATTCGAAAAAGACGGGCAATGTGCTCCTGTCCTCAATAACCGCAGATAAAATAATTAAAGTCCAATGAGACATATTCTGAAATATATGTTTCAATGTAGGTTAAACTGTCTGGGCTTCTGGTTCACCTCCGCCGTCGCGAAACAAATGGAAGGCGCATGCCTTCCTATCGCTGGCAGGGGATTGAACTAGGGGCTTGCTGCCATTCACTAACCAACCTAAACAGCTGTTGCAGATATCGGAAAGTTTCCATGCACCGGACTGTACGTCAAAGAACCATCACCGACGTGACAGTGCTATCTATCATTACCGACACATTTATAATTAAAGTAGAGCTTTCAGAAGGACAATTTTGGACAGTTTTGATTATCAGGAAGGACAGGATACGCTAATTAGGCATTTCCTACACGGAAAACAATTATTGGTTTAAATACATATTTTCCTTATATTTTATTGTCGTTAATAGTGGTTAGTAAGCCTGAAGCTATCTTCTGCTTTCTATTTGAGAGCTTTTCTTTGTATATCTGACTAATCTTACACTTTTCATTTTTAAAAGTTAGGTGAGCACTACAATGTATGACTATCATGAGGGTGTCATTAGGGGGATTGGGATTTCATTACGGAGGGGATACGGTACTTAAGGCACCATGATGGGCTAATTGTTCTTATGACCCCAAGTGGGGCACCGCGGGAAGAAGCACGAGGTGAAGGAGAGAGAGGGCGGCCGACTCAAGGAGTCACGACAGTACAGAGGGAAGGGTACCTACAGTTTTCTTGGATAGAGACTTCCCCCGACAGGTCAGGACAACGAACTCGCTCCCCTACCAGCAACCGACCTACCGGAGAAGTAGTTTCCCTCAGAGCATATCATCCTGCAATGCACCACCGGGACTCCCGCCGACACTTCTACCCTGAAACAGACCACCAGATGAGAGATGATGTGAAATTATAATCAAGATGAAATGGAGGGACAATAAATTCGGGGACTGTAATTAACCTACCCAGCCTTCGTCTAGCCACCCGGAAAACCCCCGATAAAACCATGGGTAGTGTTGGTCGGACACGGGAATCGAACCCGGGCTTCCCGAATGCGGGTCATAGGGGAAACACCTGAGCCATCCCGCTCATTGCCATTAGAGGGAAAGAGAAGGGCGATTAAACACAAACGTACTTCTTTCACATGACCTTATCTACCCATAATTCTTTAACTTGTGTTCTTATGTGACTTCTGCACAAACTTCATAGGAAAGCTTGTTTACTTCAAGTTAATCAGAATAAACTTTTGGTTATTCTTTGTTATTACAAGGGAAGAGTTTAAAAACATGGCCGGGTATTATGAACTAAACTACGAGGGCTGTTCAACAAACATACGGTCATAATTTTTCGCACTAAAATCTAATCTTATTATATTCTGTTAGCTTAATGTGAAACAAACACGCCGTAGTAGTTTCATTGTTGGTACTCCTAGTTCCCGCCTGTGAGAACCAGGCAAGTTCAGACATGTTCAGTATCGCCTACCGCTGTAATGGAGGTAACATGCAGTTAAAGTTGATTTTAGAGGAAGATCCGGAGTTTCTTTCAAACGTAATCACTGCTGATGAAACTTGGCTACATCATTTTGATCCTAAGAGCAAACAGCAAAGCTCAGTGTGGAAATCTCCTTCATCACCAACCCCCAAAAACCAAAAGTGGTTGTTTCTGGTGGGAAAGTTATGCTGATCTCATTCTTTGATATTCATGGAATGGTTTATCAGCATGCTGTACCTGTACACATATCAGTAACTGGACAATACTACAGGGATGTCCTGAAAACATTGCAAGTCAATATCAGGCACAAAAGACCACATTTCTGTGAAGCATGCTGGATGCTGCACTGCGATAATGCGCGGCCGTATATTGCCAATGTTGTTACTGAATATCTTGCAAAAATCAACGTGATGTACATCCCTCACCCTCCCTATAGTCCGGATTTAGCCCCATGTGACGTTTTTCTATTACCTAACTTGATGAAACGACTTCGTGGGAGGCATTCTCCATCATCAGAAGCAGTGGTGAAGGCTGCGGAGGTGATTTTGAAGGATCTCTCAAAAAATAGTTTGCAGCATGTCTTTGAAGACTGGCAGTAACGCTGGGACAAGTGCATCACATTAAGGGACACTATTTTGAGAAGAACCATCTAAATTATGAGGATGAATGAAGGTACGTTGTCAACAAAAATTGTGATCAGTCTTTATTGAACAGCCCTCGTAAAATTAAAAAATACCTTAATTGCGGGGAATCGCATCAATATTTTGGAAATCTTTCACACACTACATAATTGTCACGTATATATGAAAGCTTTTACCTTATGTTGAAGCTTTGACATTCTACATTATGCTAAATGCTAAGTTTTTTAATGGAGAATTTTCTGTGCACTTTCGTTTTAATTTTTTATTGCGGACGCAAACGCATCCTAATCGCCCGCAATCGAAGGATGACTAGGATTGGCATAGCCAACGCATCGGGAAGGAAAAAAGATGGAACATTCAATTTCAGTACATAATGTAATCACGAGAACAAAATAACACATTTCTACACTTGTATATTTATATCTTTATGTATCTCACACAGTTTATCCACATATGATTTGCTTCCTTCCCACAGCGCCCACACAAATTTCGTGGTACCACTCTCCATTTCTCTAAGCTCATTTGAGCATCATTTCAGTCGTTTTATTCATCGGTCGATATGGCTTCACGTTGGAGAACGTAGATAAAGACGTAAAAAAATGGAAATTCGAATAGCCCGCCTTGTCTTAATCCGCTAAGCCCGCCGTTGTAATGGTTTTTATTTTTGCCCGATTGCAGCACTGAGTAACTATCACAACAACAAGGAGAATTATGGATGAAGAGAGTTTGTATTTTCCTGTTGTACAGCTTTCTGGAGTAATTTCCAAGCAAATTCGTTATATATCTGTGCCAAACGGACATAAAAATAATAAAATACCAGAAATAGAGGAATTACATATCTCCTTTCCGTAAAAGAAGCTCAATTTCTCACTTAGACTGAAGAAACACAATCGTACTAGACAGTCAACTGTCTCAGGTAGTTGACTTCTTACTTCCAACAAAACAATACACTATCGTCACCTAGGGAACAGATTTTGAAGAACTAATTCGAACCACCCTCGCTTACCTTAGTTCCAAGTGATCAATATCGCGAATATAGTAAATTAAAAGATTGTGGGTTTAAGAAATTTCATTCATTTAATCGATCTTTTAAGGTTCATAGTTACACAGCCTTATCGACAATGCCTTCCGAAGCAAGATGACATTCAGATTTAATTGTTATTAAATGAAAGCATCATTAATACGTGATATTTTATTAGCATTACTAGAAAAATTGTTTATAGTTCAATGTTTTTAAAAAAGTGTTCCACATACAGGGAAATTTTGTGTGAGACTTTCTTCAGAATATATCTGTTGTATGAATAGAAGAATCTCAGCTTAAATACCAATTGGTTTTTGAATTAAGCCATTAAAAATACAAATATACCCTTCCTACCCCCCCTCACACACACAAATACCTCACTAGGGCACGCCTGTATCCTTTTCTATTGCTTTATGAGATATCATTCCTGTATTACAAATTTTTCTGTATGTAATGCAACTTCATCTTCTTACTGCAGCTAAGTGGTAGATAGTGTAAAAACAATACGAACCTAAGAATATAAGTATACACAAGAGTAATATATGGAAAGTAGGCTTATACTTGTCAGTGAAGGCACATTATTGGCACGCTCTTAATTGATGAGTGACATTTTAAAGGAGCGAGACGACAATGTTGCCAGTTCGTTCCCAACATCCAATACTTTTTGGCACGGTAGTGACAGCAGTGTATGGGATAAATGCAAGTACTGTTATAAACTAAGTCATGTTGTCAATAAAAAGAGTTAAGCAAAAAATGTAACTTCATTTATAGGTACTAGGCCGAAACTTAAATCACATTCATTGCGGGGACTTTTTAACGAGCATTTCAACCAGTCTCAGATCACCGCATGGGTCAAGTGATTCGCGTCACAGCTGATACGTGCTTTCAATTGCATTAAATGAAGGAGTCAGCTCAAAAAAGTTCCTAGCAGGTTAACATTTGAGTCTTAATTGCTGCTGAAGGTGCATCATATGAATATTATATATGTTGCTTCTACAGAAATGACATGATGACAAATCAGAAAATTTTGGACGCTTAACTTACCTTGCTTTTGCTATACTAAGCGTATTAGTTTACCGAGGCTAAATTGAATGCATTTTTACATGTACAGTCGTGGGAATAAATAATTTAGCACTTTCTCAGAGCCAGAAATGTTCTATCCTTTATCGACACCTTATGTGACGTGCGATATAGGCACAAACGCGTTAAACCAAAGCCGCCAGGTTTTCTCTTCCGGGAGCTTCTTGGGAGGTATGTACTGGAGATGCCCAGGATGTTTCCTAGGGGTAAGAGAATGTATCTTCCTTGGCTCCTTGGAACACCCCAAGGACAATTTGCTACAATACACAAAATCCACGATGGTTCCATGTAGTATCCGAACTTGCTTTTAAGAGTTTCTATCCCGTTTTAATGACCGGTTTTAATTCATACTGATGGCTTCAAGTGCTCTGACGGAGTTGGCTGTGCGTTTGTCTACGGAACCGAACCCTCTACAATCGGTTTCCGTAGCAGCACGCCAATTTTTACTGCCGAGCTGTATGCTATATACCGAGGAATTTTATTTGTACGTCGAAGGAAGCTGGGTGACAGCCTAATTCTTACTGACTCCCTTAGCGGCCTTCAAAACCTTCGTCAGTTATACAGCCATCACCTGATTTTGCAACATATCCAGGATGCCCTCCACGTTTTGCACGCCTCTGGCGTTAGTGTGGTATGTGGGTGGGTTCCTGGCCACACGAGACTGACTGGGAATGAACTAGCAGCTTAGCTCGGCAGCTAAGGCGGCTACCTCACGGCCAAGTGTTACCATTCCACTTGTGAGCTCAGATGACTTTCGGTTCGTTTTGCGAAGAGCGGTACTCTCGTGCAGACGCGGTGAGTAGTCTGCTCTCCCTGGAAACAAACTCGGAGTGTGTGTAGTGTATAACGCCCGCTTTTAATACATACGGCACCGCAGGCGGTGACACTGATGATACATGAGATGAAGATGGAGCACCGGTGGAATGAGATGGCGGGAAAAATCGGAGGTCCCGGAGGAAACCCGCCCCTGCGCCGTGTTGCCATCACAAATCTCACTTTGCGGTCGCCTGGGATCGAACCTGGGCCGCCTTGATGAGAGCCAAGCGGTCTAACCACTTAGCCACGGCGCGACCAAACTCGGAGCGGTAAAGGAGCTTCCGATTACTTGGGGGACTTCCTCTCGTGCCTCATGTCGAGAGGAAGTGATACTTGCTCATTTGCGCATTGGCCACTGTTGTTTTAGCCATAGCCATCTTTTAAAAGGAACCCCTCCCCCTTTCGTTCTGCTCGCTGTGTGGTCCGCCACGGTCCTGTCGGTCCGCCACGTACTTTAAGAATGTTTTTACTTGGCTCGCCTTCGCCGGTCTCGCCAGCTGCCGGCCAGCTTGGCAGAGCTACTGGCGGACGACCAGAAAGCGGTGACCAAAGTTTTAAAGTACCACTTAACACTCAATTTTTTAATTTAGCCTTTAAAGTTGTATACGTTTTACTGTTTTTTTTTCTGTGGTTTTACGTTTCTTTTAATTCTGACGCACGAGATGTGTTCGTTGTATTTAGGATGACCTAATTTATTCCTATTTTATCAAGTTTTAGCATGATTAGTTCTTTAAGGCCGCTGATGACTGAACTGCTGAGCGCCGAAACCCACAATTATCATCATACAAGACGTTTAACCGCGCGATTTACACTGGTCACATTTCTAATATGCATTCAATTTGACACACTTTATCTAGCCTCACTCTTGTTTCGGAATACCAACAACTTCAGTCTCTTCTTCAGCTATCTTTCGTGTCATGTATAACTTGTGACAGGTAGCACATTTTTCTTCTTTTGTCCCACAAATCCCAACACTTTTTCATCAACTTCAGGACGTTTTCTTTTGCGAAGACCTGTCAATTTCTTCCTACTACCTTTAGTAACAAATGCCTATTTCTGATTTCACCACAAGTGAACGTTACTCTCTGATACATTGAACTCCCTTCCTGCCTTTCTATTACCATTTTTCAGCATAAATAATTAACTAACGCTTTAAGGAAACATCGTAATCCATTCTTACTATGGAATCCAGAATAAGGAAAATTCGCAGTAATGGGCATAAGATAATTTATTTAGAGGAACTCTCGTACGATACACATTACGTTATTTTATTATTTAGATGCAGAGGTTCTACTCGCAATAGTCCTGGACCCGTATGACCAAGGACGTGGGCCCCCTTCTACCCGGGAGCGCTAGAAAACTCCGTGGGCCCTTCATGGGCCAATAGCTTGAATCTAGAAAGCGCCCCCATCGCCTACAACGTCAAGACGGGATACGCCACTTACGCGCGTCAACCTCGCAGGAAAGACTACTGGAAACCTCGATGGGGCCGCCTGGTGATCTAGCACACCTTCTACTAGCTTCTGCAGGCTAGAAGCCGGGACTTATGATGCAACCCTCTAACCCCTCCGGGCGAACGTAGCCTGGCCGGAGCTACCCAATTTTCCGTATGTTTCGGGAACACACTGCTCCCTCGAGTCCAACCCAATCCGAACTCCCCGACGGGAGGGGCTCGGCAGTTGGGCCCGAGGTTCCTTTAGTAGCGTCAGAGGTACCACGAGTGTTAAGGGTCCGCAGCGCCCGCACCACGGCAGCTGAAGGAGACAGATCCTCTCCCCTACGGGAACACATGACCTATAGAGAAAGCTGGCAAACTTGCAGAAAGGCCTGGGAGTACGAGGGCCGGAGTTGTAAAACCATTATAAGGGTTCGTCAAAAGATGCGGCCGAACTGCGCACGCGTTAACTAACAGACTTTATGTGTGAACATATTTTCACCTGTTCTATATTTTGACAAAGGACGTTGATGTTTGACATAGTCTGAAGCACACGGTAGACAGTCTGGGACAAACTAAATTAACATGATTTGTCAAGGTTGCCAACCATTACGACATACATTCAACTAGCGGAAATAAGCACTGCAATTAGAGCGGCATTGACTCTCGTGTATTTACTCTGCTGAAAGCACCCAATACAGAGATGTGATTCCTTATTCCTAGAGGAATGCTTCATTCCAGTAAATAACCATATATCAAACTCCAAATTACGGTTAGAACTGTTGGCTTCACACCTTTCAGTTTCTGAGCTTCGGTTTTGAACGTAAAATGTTTTCGTATTAGAGAATCGAGGTTATCTTTCGTTCACTTTCTGGAATCCTTAATTTATATTATTTGAATTCCTTTTTCTCACTACTTCCCTCAATCTAGCATACTTTTACTACCTTTAAACCATACTTTATTATGTACTTCAAATTTAGCATCACTCTCTCACAAAATAATGAAAGATAAAAAGAATAAAACAAAGAAGATTATAAAAAAGCAAAGAATAACATATCGTATACAGTATTCGAAATGACAACCATCATATAACCAACATACTTTAGATTTTAAAATCGTATTATATGGAGGCGGTCATTTTCTGGATATTCCGAATCTTATATAAAGCCTAAATTGACAACGGATTTTAAAATGCATATTGTTTTGTTATATACTTCCCCGGTAGACCACTAGGGGCTCTCGTATCCGAGATACACCGTTTGTGGCCAATTACTATTGTAACTACTTGAGTCCCTGTCATTTGTTTTAGAAAGGCAATATGCCCACGCAAATCCAAGCAGAGTTGGGTTCAGTGTATGGGGACTCTGCACCATCATTTGCCACAGCGACATTTTGGGAGCTGAATTTAAACGTGTGCGTAAGAGCTTGGGAGACCACAAACGTTCAGGACGTCCAAAAAGGCAACTACCGACGAAAACATCGCCGAAGTTCACCAAATGGTGTTCGACGACCTCCGAATTAAAGTGAGAGGGATAAAACAGGCTATGAACACGTCAAAGGAACGTGTTTGTCACATATTAAATCAACGTTTAGACATGAAAAAGGTGCCCGCGCGTTGGGTGACGCGTTTGCACGCGTTAGACGAAAAAATATTTCGAATGAACATTTCCAACGCTCTGTTGGCGAAGTTTAGGCGCAATAAATCTGAGTTTTGGCACCGATTAATTATTGTAGATGAAACTTGGATACACCATTATACGCCCGAGAGAAAAATACAGTCCAAACGGAGGACTGCAAAGGCGGAACGGGCTCCAAAAAAGCAAAAGCAGTTTTTTCGGCTGGGAAAGTGATGGGGACTGTATTTGGTATAGTCATGGAGTTATTTTAATCAATTATCTTCAAAAAGAAAAATCCATTACAAGAACATACCACGCAACTTTACTTGACTAGCTGAAGGAAGAACTTGCGGAAAAACCACCACATTTACAGAAAAAGAAAATTCTATTTCACCAAGACAAAGCACGTCTCACACCTCAGCGGCTGTAATGACGAAAATCCACGAATTACATATAGAACTGCTTGACCATCCAACTTACTCACCATATCTAGCCCCAAGCGAAATCTTTTTGTTCTCTTACCTGAAAATTTTGCTCGAAGGACAGAGATTATTGTCAAATAAGGACGCAATCACCTTCGTCAAAAACTATTTTGCAGAGAAAAACGCTGAGTACTATTTGGACGGCTTACAGAGATGCGAGCATGGCTGGCAGAAGTGCGTAGAGTTACAAGGAGACTATGTTGAAAAACGTCGAGTACTATTTGGACGGGTTACAGAGATGGGAACATCGCTGGGAGAAGTGTGTAGAGTTACAAGGAGACTATGTTGAAAAACGTTTAGTACTATTTGGACGGGTTACAGAGATGAGAGCATCGCTGGGAGAAGTGTGTAGAGTTACAAGGAGACTGTGTTGAGAAATGCCGAGTACTATTTGGACGGGATACAGAGATGAGAGCATTGCTGGGAGAAGTGTGTAGAGTTACAAGGAGACTATGTTGAAAAACGCCGAGTACTATTTGGACGGGTTACAGAGATGAGAGCATCGCTGAGAGAAGTGTGTAAAGTTACAAGGGGACTATGTTGAAAAACGTCGAGTACTATTTGGACGGATTACAGAGATGAGAGCATCGCTGGGAGAAGTGTGTAGAGTTACAAGGGGACTATGTTGAAAAACGTCGAGTACTATTTGGACGGGTGGCAGAGATGGGAGCATCGCTGGGAGAAGTGTGTAGAGTTACAAGGAGACTATGTTGAAAAATGCCGAGTACTATTTGGACGGGATACAGAGATGAGAGCATCGCTGGGAGAAGTGTGTAGAGTTACAAGGAGACTATGTTGAAAAGCGCCGAGTACTATTTGGACGGGTTACAGAGATGAGAGCATCGCTGAGAGAAGTGTGTAAAGTTACAAGGGGACTATGTTGAAAAACGTCGAGTGCTATTTGGACGGGTTACAGATATGGGAGCATCGCTGGGAGAAGTGTGTAGAGTTACAAGGGAACTATGCTGAAAAACGTCGAGTACTATTTGGACGGGTTACAGAGATGGGAGCATCACGTGAGAAGTGCGTACAGTTACATGGAGAGTAAGCTGAAAACATAAAAAATAAAAATATATAAAAGTAAAAATTCTGAGAAAAATGTGTTGTATTTTTATTAGGTCGGAAACGTTTCAGACCACTCTCGCAAAGACCTGTCATGAAAACAGAGAAACAGTGACCGAAAGAGAGGAGTAGAAAACATGCATACATTGCCTTTTCAATAATTTTAACATTGTGGATTGATGGACCAAGTGGAAGAGAAAAAAGTGACCTAAAAGACAGAAAGACTTCAACCCAACAAGAGGCAATCGACAGGAGTGCAAATATCAGCAAAAATATAGAAATGGGAAGGGGAACAGGCTGCAAGGATAGTAACATTCGGCAATAATTCACTGGCGCAGAAATAGCTAATTGCATCAATTAGAGACGGTGCTTTCTCATCCAGAGGAACTGACCGGGAAGAATCGGAAATGTGTGTGGGTGATAACAGTGCAAACCGAGGAGGGTTTGGAAATTCCGAAAGGACGGTGAGCGATACGTACAAGAAGATAAGTGGGGCACTTCTCTGCGAAATACGAGGGCTGTTCAAAAAACAATGATCTTTTTTTTTTAAACGTACGTCTATTCGTCCTCATAATTCTTATGTTTCGTCCCAAATAGTCTCCCCTGAATGCGATGCACTTGTCCCACCGCCTCTGCCAGTCTTCAAATCACCTCCACAGCCTTCACCACTGCTTCTGATGATAGATGTCTCCCACGAAGGCGTTTCTTCAAGTTAGGGAATAGAAAAATGTCACATGGTGCTAAATCCGGACTATAGGGAGGGTGATGGATGCACTCCACGTTGATTTTTGCAAGATATTGAGGTACAACATTGGCAATATGCAGCCGCGCATTATCGTTGTGCAGCATCCATCTGCTTCCTGGAAATGTTGTCTTTTGCGCCTGTCTGGACTTGCAATGTTTTCAGGACATCCCTGTAGTATTGTCCGGTTACTGATGTGTGTGCAGGTACAACATACTGATAAACCATTCCATGAATATCAAAGAATGAGATGACCATAGCTGTCCCAGGAGCAGCAACCACTTTTGCATTTTTGGGGGTTGATGATGAAGGAGATTTCCACACTGAGCTTTGCTGTTTGCTCTCAGGATCATAATGATGTAGCCAAGTTTCATCAACAGTGATTACGTTTGAAACAAGCTCCGGATCTTCCTCTAATGTCAACTTTAGCTGCATGTTACCTCCATTGCAACGGTAGGCGATACTGAACATGTCTGAACTAGCCTAGTTGTCACAGGCGGGAACCAGGAGTACCAACGATGAAACTACTACGGGAGTGTTTGTTTCACATTAAGCTAACAGAATGTATTAACATGAATTTTAGTGCGAAAGCTTATGACTGTAAAAAATTATGATCATTCTTTATTGAACAACCCTCGCATTTACTAAAAGTAGCATGTAGAACGAGTATGAGGCAGCTAAGGAAAGTGGACGAGAAGAAATTGCAATGGTGAAAGTTCAAGGTGACATAGCTGTAAGAAGACAGGGGATCAGAAAATTCGGGGAAATATCCAAGAACAAATGAATCATCAAAGGTGACTAGCCTGAAGAAAGTGGTTATGTAAAACGTAGGGAGAGAAGTGAGAGTTATGGAGGTGGACACGAGAAAGTGAGATGAGAGTTTAACCATTTAATTGGCAAATTATTTTCCTACTTATGCCACTCCTGCTGTATTTGCTAAACCGATTCTCATTTCGCTTTCTGCGGTGCCTCAACGAAATCGATTCGAATAGCCTTGGTCGTTAAAGTCATATACAACAGACTGGCGAGCAATTCAAAGCAACGCCATGGGTTCGAATCTTGCAACTCCAGTGAAATGTGCCTCTGTTAAAGAACGGGGAGGGCCTAAGTAAAATAATCGATATGTTTGGATGTTGACCGGTATCATTTGTCTGCAGTTGCTTGGATTTTACCTTTTTATTCTAAAAAAGTTTTACAAAGTAATTGTAAAAATAATGTAATATTGTCACAGACGGTATTAATTTACTCTGTTGACTCAAGTAGTAGGTGACGTCACTCTCTCCCCTCCTTTATGACTAGATGAATAATCTTTAAGCGAGAGATTCTCTCTCTGTGACTGCCAGCTGATTAAACAACATGCATCTATAGGCAGCTCCACTTCTGGACAGGTAAACGGCCGTTGTGGCCGCCTTTGTAAATCTGTTTTTGTACGAAATATTCTTATTAAGTGAATTCCACTTTTAATTAGCTTTACCCTACCTTTTTACCAATGAACCATTATAGAAAAGATCCCAACGTCTCGCTAAAACATGTAGTTCCGCTCTGAGTGTTTGCTCCCGAGTGTTCGACCTGACCACGTGTTCCTTAAGTATTTACAAGGTAAGAACGGGTCCTCACAATATTTACAATTTAAATGACTCAACGTTTTCCTAGTTCAACCCACAAAGGCCAGTATAATATTATAATAACAAAATACGCGCAATAAAAATTATTAAGTTGAGTACAGAATAATGTTCCCCTAAAAGGTTAAGGTGAGAAGGTACTGCATATCTCCGGAATGCTCTATTTAAATGATCTTTTGGTGCTCATTACTAAGTAATTATTATTGATATGTACATAAAAATGTTGAGACATGTTTAAAATCCTTTATCTTTAATAATACCTATAATTGTTTGACAATTTTGTACTGATAATTTGTTATACTCTTAGCTTTTGAAAAAAAAGGCACTGAAATTTCACTTACTTTTATTTTTTAAACAAGTATAATGCATCTCAGAGAACAATCCCTTATTATTATTCCCATGACTGCTTAATACCCACAAAAAATTCCTATGTTTTTATTGATTAGTTTTTAAAAAAGTGTACCAGAAACTAAGAAAACAGCTTTAAAGTTTATATATTGATTACTGACTTCTCACATAAGTCAACACATTCCTGCTGCATAGTCTTGACCCTCTGTATTCTCACTTGTCCTTTTCAAGTTGCTCTTCATTTGTCTTGCCTTATTGGCCAGTTCTTCAACTATTTTATCTGCTTTCAGGACTCGCAGCTCATCAATTTCTGTATATGACTACTATCATGATCAGCACGTGTATTGTGTGAACTGGGACTACTAACCTCAATATTACATGTGCTTTCGTTGGCTATTGCATTTATATTTTTCACATTAACTGTATTGTTTTTAGTAAAACCATTTTCTGTTAACTTTCTCGTTCGAAATGTTTAAGGCTTACCCGTTAGAAGTATTTACCAGTAACTAGTACAAAATATTATTCAGAACAAATAACTGTTCACGTACAGCCAAAGACAAAATAAAACTATAATAATTGGAGTTACAGTGATACCAGTAGAAAGCTTGAAATATCCGTTACAAAAGCAAGGCTTAGTTCAGAATTATCTGTTCAGTATTACAGAAGTTATGATCGATTTTCTGAAAGTTTGCGAACAGCGGCGTGGCAAAAATTTAACACCCAATAGTATAATTAGCGAATTAGGTAAGAATATTGCTCCAATGAACTGTTTAATTGTATATTTGTAATCTAGAGCGATACCCCGTAGGGGAATAGACCATTCGCTTCAGCTGGTGTGGTGAGGGTGCTGCGGACCCCTAGAACTCGTGGTATCTCTGACGTTACAAGAGGAACCTCGGGCCACACATTCGAGCCCCTCCCTGAATGGGAGTTGTTCGGTTTGGGTTGGACTGGAAGGGGCAGTAGTTCCCGATACCCGTGGGAGATCGGGTACTTCTCCGGACGGGGTTGAGGGAAGCCATATATTCTGGCGTACTAGTCAGCATAGATCACCAGACGGCCCTACCAACGTCAGATCGGTAGCCTTCCCCTTAGGGGTTGGCGCGCGTAAGTGGCACATCCACTTCCATGCCGTCTTGAGTCCACAGAACCAGATACGGTGGCTTAATCTCTAGGTCTTAACCTATGGAAAGCCCCAAGGAGGGGCCGGGCGTCCTTTCGGGACAGCTCGGTAACTCCCTGGTCGTCAGAGGGGGGGGGGGGGGCATCAATCTTCACTCCGTGTGGACTGCCCTGGTAGATACCTTTGAGCTTATATATAATCTAGAGGGACGACATAAAAATGCAAAAATAAAAAGAAGTGGGTTTTAACCAAAGTGAAGTGCCTTCTCACCTTAAGGGGCAATGGGGAGAAGTAAAAGCCTCGAACCTCGAATAGGTGAGTTAAAAGATACATGAGTGAAGGATGTGATTACAATAAAAGTTGAAATAAAAACTAAATGACAGAGAAACACACAAATTGGGCAAACATAAAGATTTGGGCAGAGGTAAAAGTTACTCAGAGAATAGGATAGAATTGTGCGGAGGGGACTTGGCATGGAACCAGTCTTGTTATATTGTACCTGTACCCCAAATGGACCATCCTAAGAAGGAAGGATGAGGCGAGAGGAGACAGGGTGACCGATCAAAGGAGTACGACAGTGCAGAGGGAAGGTCTCTACAGTTGACCAGCTGTAAACTCCCCCGTACGCCAGTGCAACCGGTGTCCCAACCATCGAAGTCCTGAAAGGGCCCACTATGTCAGGTTAGAGACCAGAGACCGTCCTAAATAAGCAGCAAGTGTTTAGTACGAGTATGTCATCCTACCATGCACCGCTATGACACCCGCCGACACTTCTACCCTGAAAGAGACCACCAGATGAGAGCTGATGTAAAATAAAAATGGAGATGAACTGGAGAGACAGGATATTCGGGAGGACAGGAGGGGATGTAATTAACCTTACGAACATTCGCCTGGTGACCTGGGAAAATCCCGAAAATTCACAGTGGGTCATGGGAATCGAACCTGAACCTCGAAATGCACGACCGCTCGGGTAAATTTAATACCCCTAGTAGAAAACTGTATTGAAGCCTTGCTCTAATACTAAAAATATCATTTGTCGCAACAATTTATCTTACCCCCACAACCTCATTAAGATTTTTATCAATGAATAGAATCATTGAATGTTATCAGGCTTCCCTAATGCTTTTAGTATAATCACCACCCTCCGTGGTGTTCATTTCTCTAGCCTTAATGTGTTCTTTGATTTAATTACGTCCCATCTTTTTTGGAGTGCTTCTTTCAAGCCTTCTTTACTGGGAAAAAATATTTTTTTTTATTTTCTGCTCGAAAAATATACTACAGATGTTCTACAGGATTGATATCTGGTAATTGAAGTTATATTAGGGACTGTCGTAAAGGTTTAATGATCACCCGGTAGTTTTTATGCTAGAGTGGTGAAAACTTTCCAGATGCATTATTGATCTTTCATGTTGGTAGTTTCATTACTTTTGAATTCTTTTATCCTTTAACAGTAAGTACCAGAAGTGTCTGAGGTGTAAGATGGAGAAAATTTAGGCTTGTAGTGTGATCAAGTTCCTGCATTTGAAGGCCAAAACTGCCCGGGAAATCCACGATGAGATGACAACTGTTTATGGAAATGATTGCCCATCGTATGACACTATTTTGAGGTGTAAAAGGAACTTTCAAACTGGTCACATGTCCCTGACAGATGAGCCAAGAGCTGGTAGACCGTCAGCTGTCACAGTGAAGAAAGTGGAGTGTTTAATACTGGAAGACAAACGAGCAACTATCCAAATGACCATGAATGAGACACATCTTAGTTATTGTAGTGTGTGGAAAGTTATTCATGATAAACTGCACATGTCTAAGGTTTCTGCACGGGGGTTCCACGTTTGGTAACCGCTTTGCAAAGGCAAACACGGCGTGATCAATTCAGATGTTGATGCTGCTAGAACAGGATAAAGATGCTTTTCGTCTGGTAACCATGTCTGAGTCCTGCATCTATAAGTATAATCCAGAGACAAAAACCAACCAAGAAGTCATCTCGTCTAATCCACAGTTTCCTCTACGACCGCAGCTTTTCAATACGCATTGGTGGAAAGCTTTCATCCCCACATAATACTACTGCAGGTGTCCCACAGGGTTCTATCTTGGCCCCGACTCTATTTAATATATACATTTCTGATATTCCTAACTTAGCTGCTACTTCTTTAGCTCTTTACGCTGATGACACAGTACTATATTATTCTCATGTTAATCTCCAGTACGCACAAGTAGTACAGCTCTCTTTAGATCGCCTAACTCATTGGTTCAGCACTTGGCGGATATCTTTGAGCCCTCAGAAAACCGAAGCTAAGATCTTCACTCTTCGCCGATAAGTATACTCCGCTTCCTCCGTTGTGTCTCTACAGGAACAATGTCTTATGGCCCCCCACTACAACTCCCGTTAAATACCTTGGAGTGCTTTTGGACTCTCGACTGACCTGGCGTTCTCATATCGATCGTCTTATATCACTGGCCTCCGGGCGACTTTCAAAACTCTCACCTCTGTTGCATCGCCGTTCCAGCCTCGGCCTACAGTCTTCATTGTTACTCTACAAATCACTCGTTCGTCCGCTTATTACATATGCCTGCCAAGTGCGGGGGGCCGCACACACATGTCATCTGCGTCGTCTTCAGGTCATACAGAATCGCTTCATGCTCATCACTACCAACGCTCCATGGTTTATTCGTAATCAGCAGCTCCATCACGAACTAGGACTGTTACCTCTTCACGACTATATTCGCAGGATCGCTCGTCGTTTCTTTTCCACGCTGCAAGAAGTTCCAGGAGCTGTGCATTATAACATCGGCGTCCGCACGCGCCAGCCCTCACGCTTGAAGAGGAGACTACCACAGGACCTGCTTCTAAGTGATACATCTGATTCGAGTGATTCTAGTGCTTGATGTCTGTCTTACATCTTCAATATTGACATAATTTCTCAGAGAGTATTATTGGAGTTCTAACTTAATGTAGTTAGGGGGCGGCCTGTTAGCCTACCCCTGAGTGTTATTGTTCTTATTGTACTGTTACCTTCTTTTCACTCTGATCTGTAAAGCATTATACTGCTGATCGATCAATAAAAAGAGTATAAAAAAGTCAGCGGAGAAGGTCATGCTTTCAATTATCGGGGACTGCCGTGAAGTCATCCTTACAGATGAGCTTCCAAGGGTCAAACCATCACTGGCAGATACTACTGCAATCTTCTGGACAAGTTACGAGCAGCTCTGATTAAGAAACCACACGGTATGCTCTCCAAGGTTGTTCGTCTTCTGTCTGACAATGCACCAGCCCATTCATCTCACGTTGCAGTTGATAAACTTTACAGCGTCCGCCTTATTCGCCCGATCTCGCAACAATTTACCTTTTCTTATTCCCGGAACTGAAGAATCCGTTGCGTGGTCGCCGATTTGACAATACAAATGACGTCATTAATGAAGTGTTCAGTGGCTTAAAGTGAATTCTGCAGACTTCTACAATCAAGGTATTCGGAAGATCAAGAAACGCTGGGAAAGATGAGTAAATCTGGATGATGGCTACGTATAAAAGAATTAACAAGCACATATCTTCACAAACTCACTATCACTTATTTAAGGCAAGGCTGCACTGAAAATTCGCCGAAAATGTTGAAAATCATTGAATTTTATTTTTGGGAATGTTTGGGTAGCTTAGGGTGTCTAGTAATAGATGGCATGATATTTTTATCATTTTCAACATTTTAGGTCATCACGTGACAGTGATACTCTAATAATTTTATACTCTAAACTCATACTCTAATTATGTGGCTAAATTTTAATAATGATCTATTTATTATTATAGAAGTTGGAATTTTCAGTGTAGCCTTGCCCTAAAGGATATAGTTAAAACTTTACGACACCTCTTCGTATACGGTGTAGCCACAAAGGAGGCACATGGCGAAAGAAATTAAAGTTGTTGCTGTTATTATTATTTTTTTTGAATTAACGTCCGCCCCAATGTTAAGTTATATCGGACGGTGAATGAATTGGGTGCAATGATGCTCAAATGAGTCCAAGGTCCATGGAGCTTAGAGTTACCCGACATTCGTCTTGAAGGATAAGGGAAACCCCGAAAAAACCCTTATTTGGTAACTCACCCTGACCGAGACTAGAACTCGGGACCCCTTAACGTGAGGCAAACATGCTACCATCTACGCCACCGAGGCGGGCTAAAGTTGCTATCAAGTTCTAGTGTATGAGGACAGGCATGAAGGTTTTGTTTTAATATCTTCATACATTTTATGATTTATTGTTACATCGTTGAAGTACAGTTGAATGTACACCGCCAGATCGTCACTGCGCCACTCCCGCATTCAATCGCAATCAAACAGACCCTTGTAGAGATCTGGTGGTTTATTCCATGGCTCTTCTGCGAAATTTAATCACTTTATTTCATTTCTGGAACTGAACTAGAGCTTCTACTGCGGTACTCGATCATGATATCCGGTTTCACGATAAATATGGCGCTTAATAATACCGCGAAACAGAAATACGTCATGCTACATTCGCGCATTCCTTTGCTGCACTGATTTTCGATCCCCATTTCTCTTGTTAGGCTGCCTCCAGTCTTTGGCGGGGTTTGTTCTGTTTTGAAAACACAAAACCTTTCACATACTGTACAGCAAAGCTCTGATACGTTTCTCATAGCAATTTGAATTCATTGTGTCATTTAATAATAAATTTCTTTTTTTTCTTAGCTGGTGTCTGTGCATTTGTTCTGTTTATTGACCACTCCGTTTCTTATCACTGCTTTTCTTTTATGTAGACAAATGAATGTTCGGTAGTTGTGCTTTTGATTTCGTCATCTCGTACCACTACCTCGGGTGTACGAACACACTGTGTGACTATTCCATTATGTGTTTCAAATGGGAAGAGTTCTGGAGTCGAGGTAATCAGATGCCGTGTCACACTCAGCGTTGCCAGCTTGTTACCCCACTCCTTTTATATTTTCTCTCTCTGGCGCACACATACAACATGCACGAATCCTTGGCACAGACGTAAGGGCCAGCAAATTTTACTTTACAAACTTCTACAATGATGCAGTTGCCAAAATCAAAATTGGAAAAAGAATTTTCGCAAAGTATGTATATTTTAAAATACTATAACTATAATTGTAGTTTATGGATTACCTGTTTTTGTAATCCAATGGAACTGCCAGTGGCTCATCCATACCACAGTCAATGTCACTTCCATTAAGAGACAATTCGTCATTGTCACTGTCTTGATCGTCTGAGTCTTGCAAATTAACGATTATAGGTTCCAAAATCTCATCACATACTATTTATTTCTTAAAATCGTCTTCTTGAAGGTTTTCTGCATGCCTCACGCAGTTTCCGTAGTCCTGTTGTGTTACCTACTCAATTTCTTCGTGAACAAGTAATTTCTCGTCCCTCAGTTTAAAAGAATTTTATCTGTCTGCAATCCCCCTTTTTATTTGAGCCCACACAAACTTAATTGGATTATATTGGCAGTGGTAAGATGAGAGGTGTATTACCTCGTGTCCCATTTCAATTTCAAGTTGATCCACCTGATACACTTTTTCCGTGTTTTGAAACAGAAGTACTCTTTGCAATAACTCACTTTTAGTTTCTGTTTCCGAAAAATTTTTGAAGAACGTGTACACCTTAAAAATAATACTTCGAGCCTGACTTCGCAATACCTGCCATTTTGACTCGCCACTAATTCACCGCAAGAAGCCATTGCACTATTTAACTCTTACTCTACTGTTGTGTAAGGAACAACCGAATGATATTGATCTGAACTCTCCAGAGTAAATAAACACTTCGTATCCTGCATTCATTCATAAAAACAAGCATACAGCATTCCACGGGCCAACAGGAAATGAAGTTTTCGATGGATAGAGCCAACATTAAAAATTCAATGCCATGGTCGATATTTGAACCACGGATCTCCTGGTTTCCGTCCAGTCACTAACTGATTGGGCTACCATGGTCAACGTGCCGTCATGACATCAAATTCTCCATTTGACTCGTATATTTCCCCGGTAGACCACTAGGGGCTCTCGCATTTGAGATGAACCGTTTGTGGCGACTTACTCTCTTAAGCCTATATAAAGCTATCAATTAACTAGGAAATGAAGTGTTTGCTCTTTCTCGAATTTAACACCTTGACTTATTCACAGTAATACTTTTATCACGTCATGTCAGTAGTTTAAATTTCAGTTCTGAGCAATTAAAAGTATATGTACATACATACACACCAGCCACTTTGAACTCTCTAGAGTAAATAGAGATTACGAACCATTCCTAAACGAAGATATCGTGTGACCAGATACGGTCTGCCAGGGCAGCAGGAAATTTAATGTTTCCTCTCGCTCGAATTGGCTTATTCAAAGTCATTCTTTTATCACGTCATGTCAAACATTTACATTTCAGTTCTGAGGAATTACAAATATACGTACACGCATACATGCCAACCAATAATGATATTCATACAGTGCTTATGTCGCGATTTATTGTTATAATACAGGTAATAGTGGTTTATTTATTTGTATTAGAAAAACTGTTTGAGCTAAAATTATGGGATTACCATGGTTATGTTAGATACATTACTCTGTACCTTCCACATGGATCAGTTTCGGAAAAATATGAATTTTTGTCTTAAGGCGAATAGTATTTCGTACAGATTGATTAGGTTGGCGCTAGTCACACACCACTTAGCGGGAATGCAATATGACAACACTGCAGAACTC
Source organism: Mantis religiosa (assembly GCA_030765055.1). Taxonomy (NCBI): domain Eukaryota; kingdom Metazoa; phylum Arthropoda; class Insecta; order Mantodea; family Mantidae; genus Mantis; species Mantis religiosa. Next base: position 206,002,134 of record CM060952.1, on the reverse strand, counting down.
CGATTGGTTGCTGACCTAGTAACTCTGAAGTACAAACACCTTCCCATTTAAAACGCATAGAAGGTATGCTTATACTTTTTTTTTGGCCTTCGGTAAAATCCCATAAGGCCATCGTAGTAAAAATAAGAAAAATAATGTAAGGAAAATTAAGAGGATGGGAGGAGACTAGATCTGTAGATCACTTTCTTTAAGAAATTGTAGAAGAGCTTGGTATACAAGTTTGTGGCATAACTGTAATATGTTGTTGACGCTAGCGGGAAAAGGAACAGAATGTTGAAGTAGGCGGCGGAGGAAGGAAGAACGGTGAACTCGGTAGCGACAGCAACTGAACAGGAGATGATTGAGGTCAGCGGTTTCGCCTCGGTCATCAGGACATACAGGGGAATCGATGAGACGTAGTCGGTGTAGATGCGCAGGGTAACATCAATGTCCAAGTCGCATTCTAATGATGGAGGTGAGATGTCGACGTGCAATCCTGAAGCTGGAGAACCAAGGGGTCGTGGATAGATGCGTCTGAACGGCGGCGTAGTGTTTGCCTTTGATGGACTGCGAACGAATCCAGGCGTCATTCCAGCGACAATAGGCGTCACGATGAAGGACCGGGAAGAAATCCGTGTAGGGCAGTTGGATGCCTTGGAAGGTGCCTGAATTTGATGTCCGGCTATGGTAGCGTTGTTCACCAACGTCAGTATCTCGTAAAGATAACGGTGCATATCTCTCGTCCAGCGGGGAGATGAGAGTCTCTGCAGCACACTCTACGCATCGGTTAAGATCAGCAGTTTGGGGAAGCCCTGAGAAATCCCATATTGCAAAGCGTCACGATTGGCCAGAACCTCCGCAGTGTAGCTGGAAGCCTCCATAGGTAGGCGGTATCGAGCCAGAGCATTAGTAGAAGGACAGACGTATGCATAACCTACTTCATCAGCAGATTTAGAACCGTTGGTTGCTTATACTTTAGAACACGGGACAAGTAGGTCATACTTTCTCTTACATTTGCTTTTAATGTAACCATATAAATTTGCGATAGTAAATTTAAGTCATTCTGGGCAAAAATACACAGCTTTATACACAATTCCTAAAACACTGCAAATGACGTACCTATTAGTTGGCTGAACAAACGACATAATTATTTCTGGCAGCCAATTTATTTTCTTTAATTATAGTTACATTTGCAAACAAAGTAATCATTCTAATTAATGTAAGTCACCTCAGAAATACCTTTATCGTGCGTCTAACTTTGAATATTTTTGTTATAACGCTTTGTATGTATCTGAGAAGTTCTACATATAATTTTCATATTTTCCCTAGTGCTCTATTATTTTCGGAACCAGTGTTTACACTTTAGCAGCTGCGAAATGAGAAGCACGGGGTAAATCCACTCTGCGAGTGCGTTCTAATATACATCATTGTGTACCCTTTTCATCAATTCTGCCTTTTCCATTCGTTTCATTATAGGAAACGCGGATCCACAGCATTAATGAATTTGTATGTAGGCAGTGTTCATTCATTGCTGAATACCTTACATTTTCTTTCGGGGAACGCGTCCATTCTCTCAGGTTCCAGGAGTGCTTTCAACGAAACAAAAGACACCATGCTTGAAACAGAAGAAGCACAAAGAACTAAAAATTATACAATAGAAGTAATAAGAATACAAATACGTATGATTTTGTGTTTGCATATGCATTATAAATTCCTCTGCGCCCAGTGGGTTCGCAATAAAGGAATTTAAAATGAGCCTTACTCCTACAGCGGGCAACTTATATATTGCTTGGTCAGAAGTCGAGTTTTGTGTACATTATTCTCTGTTACATAGCAATATTTAGGTGGTTAAGGTCATTAGGAGCGAAATTCTTAGATTCGACTTGAGCAAGTTCACTATAAAACAAAGGAAAAAAAAACAGAACTGGAGAAAAGACCACAATATGCGAGAGCTGTACAATAAGGAAATATCACTTGACAACGTACCCCTACTCATCCTCTTAATTTTGATGGTCCTTCTCAAAATAGTCTTCCCTGACTGTGATGCACTTGTCTCAGCGTTTCTATCAGTCTTCAAAAACATGCTGGAAACCATTTTGCAGGAGATCCTTCAAAATCACATTCGCAGCCTTCACCACTGCTTCTGATGACGAATAATGCCTCCCACCAAGGTATTTCTCCAACTTAGGGAACAAAAGAGGTCAAATGGGACTAAATCCGGACTATAGAGAGGTTGAGGGGTGCAATTCATGTTGATTTTTGCAAGATATTCAGATACAACATTGACAATATGCGGCCGCGCATTATCGTGGTGCACCATCTAGTGTGCTTCAAGGAAATGTGGTCCTTTGTGCCTGATATGGATCTGCAATGTTTTCAGGACTTTTCTGTAGTATTGTCCAGATACTGATGTGTGTGCAGGTACAACATGCTCATAAACCATTCCATGAATATCAAAGAATGAGATGACCATAACTTTCCCAGCAGAAGCAAACACTTTTGCTTATTTGGGGGTTGGTGATGAAGGAGCTGTCCATACTGAGCTTTGTTGTTTGCTCTCAGGATCAAAATGATGTAGCCAAGTTTCATCAGCAGTGATTACGTTTGAAAGACACTCCGGATCTTCCTCTAACATCAACTTTAACTGCATGTTAAATCCATTGCAGCGGTAGGCGATACTGAACATGTCTGAAATTGCCTGGTTCTCACAGGAGGGAACCAGGAGTATCAACAATGAAACCACTACGGCGTGTTTGTTTCACATTAATCTACAGTAAGACTGAATTTTAGTACGAAAAATTATGACCGTAAAAATAATTATTCATTTTTTTTGAACAGCCCTCGTATTAAATGTAATAATGTGGGTTTCTTCAATTTTCTACCTGGTGCAGCATTTTCATAATAAGGCGTTATAGGCCAACTGACTGGCCTTTTACCTTGGCGTGACAGCCTTATTAGAGAGCCAAGGCCTACCATCCCGACTGCCGGCCTCACGCAAACTTAGGCAAGGT
>CM060952.1:205989144-205994144 GCA_030765055.1 Mantis religiosa | reverse complement strand
AAATTTTCCCGGAACTAGTTTCAGAGGCCTTCCCTCTATCTTCAGCTGGACATCGACTGGTTCTCATTGGTGTAGCTGGCAATATTTTGTCATCGGTCTCCTCTGGTGGCGGTTCGAGGAACTTGCTGAACAAATCTTTCTGGGGGATGTCGAAATTGAATACTTTGTTCCTATTTTTTGAAATAAAGATTTGTTTCCATGTGGACAGTTGTTGTTTTCCTGTTGTACGTTTTAGTAATTTTGGTTCTGGATTTATGTTGTGTTTTTTACCCAAAAATGCGTGGCAACTGCTGATTTTTCTAATTGTTTGTATTTTATGTGCCTAAAATGTTCCTTTGCTCTTATTTCTAAATTTCTTTTGGTTTTTCCAATATAAATTTGACTACAGTCACAGCATTCAATTTGATATATACCAGATTTTCTGTTAAATGGAATGGCATCTTTGATGTTTGAGCAAATTAGGTTTTTTAAGGAAAATGGTTGACTGGTGCTCGTTGAATGTTTTGTTTTTTGAAGACTTTTTTTGAATTTATCAAAGCCCATGGATGGTAAGTGAAGTGAGTGTAGTTCAAATTTAATTCAAAAACATCCCACTGCCTTATTTTAAAATATTTAATAACACTGTTAAGGTGATCATTATTTCATTTTGATGTTAACGTTATATCATCGAATGGCAAAGCATTCACGTTCAAGTCCTCGTTTTAATGTTTCTAAGTGATGGACTTTACAGACCTGTTGTTGCCTTCAGATAATGGTTTGGGACGTTATACTCATGTATTGGTGCGTAGCCGAAGACACTGAAATCTCAGATTAAAAATTATTAATAGACTGTTTGCTGGGTATTAAATGTCTTGGCCATTAGGTAAGGCTAAAGGAACGCGCTTACGTACTTGAACTTAAATCGGGTCGAAGGATACTGCCGATGTGATTGATAGAGGGCAAGATGTGACATCCGTTTTGGGATCCACTTCTGGCATGTATCCAGCAGCCTATATCTCATCCGTATCTTTTGGACTGGATATGATAACTCCTGAGTCGCGATATTATATTACCGCAACCATTAAAAGTTTATCCATGGAGACAAAAATACATTATTGGTTACAAAGAGGTGATACAGACAATACTGAAATAGAGTCGGTTCCGTTTTCATTGTAGTTTTAATGTATATATCAGAAGTTTGCTTTAATATTTCAGCATGTGTGTGAGGACAATGATTATCTCACAATCTGAACATTAAAACCTTGAACTGGAGAACAGTTCGCTTACGTAGCTATCGTTCATATGCACACAAAACAAAATTACTCAAATCAGTTGCGTTGGACAAAAGAAGGCGTTGCCTAGAGTGAAACAAAATAGTGACATTTCCACGATTTGTGAATATAGTTTCTATTTTAATGATGTCATATTTGTATACTGTCCGTAATGGACAGTTCTTGTTCTTGTTTAATTAAAAAAAAAAATAGAAATACCGAAGTTATGAATGTGTATTTATGAAGCATTTTACACCATGGATCTCATGTACTAATGCTATGCATTGTGCGAAGAAATTTTAGTCTTGCAGTAACAATATTGCTTCTTTCAAGCAGAAATTTGCGACCATCATTTGTTCTCCTATTTGAAACCAAGATATTTCATAATATTATGCATATAAGATACAGAATCCGTATAATTTATTCTATCCCTCAATTGGTCAGCCTTTTGGCAGTTGGATATTCAACCTTGCCATATAAATCATAAATTGTTCTACGTGAAACACACTTTTTAAGATTATCGAAGTTGGTAGCACGTTCTTTAGCTGCTCGATGTTTACCTTGAGACCTAAACATGAAAACTGCTCCTAATTTTGTAAACTGTTTGTCTTCTTTAACAATGTTCGTCACAGAAAGATCACTCACGTGACAAACTTGTAACATTAATTCTTGACTCTGAGCGAAATTTGTTTGAAAAGGAATAAACATTAACAAAAATATTTCTAGTCTATTTATGTAAAATCTTATGAGTTGTTTCACGGTTACTACTAGACACACCAGTACTAGACTTGCTAAGCGGTATACTTACTAACCTTCAAAAGCACGAGTACACTCTTAAAAGATCACAACTTTACTGAATGCAAGGTACAAAATGCAACTGCAGCATACCACGTGTGTGATTTTCTTAACTGATAGTTAATAATTCCTTTCTTTCTAGTCCGGCAATTTATATTTCCATGTCTCAGTAACCAGATGTGCCACAAAAATGGGGTTTGGACAGTAATGTGGCTGCGCCGTAGCTCTGTGGTTAGACCACTTGGCTCTCACCATGGCGGCCCGGGTTCGATCCCATGCGACCGCAAAGTGAGATTTGTGATGAACAACACGGCGCTGGGGCGGGTTTTCTCCGGGATCTCCAGTTTCCCCCGCCATCTCATCCGGTGCTCCATCTTCATCTCATGTATCATCAGTGTCATCGCCTGCAGTGCCTATGTAGTAAAAGCGGGCGTTAAACAGTACACATCTCATTGGACAGTCATCCTCAGCTGGAACATGGGAAAACAAAATAATTCTTTAATTGGTATCTTTAGAGCACGCAAAAAATAGCCATATGGTTCAGCAAAGTGAGCCAGCATGCGTGCTTAACTGTACAACGTTGCACGCAACGTATCGGCTATTAGCCACAAAACAGCCACACCTAGCACAACTTTATGTTCATTCCTATTTGTAGCTACTTTAGCTCTGCAGGCTAGTACCCGGAAACTTAAGGCTTCCCACAAACCCGTCTGTAAACAGACGTCCCCGATCTCACTCGGGTATTGGAACCACTGTCCGCTCGAGTCCAACCCAATCGAACATCTCCCAAGAGGGAGGGCCCGAGGTTTCTCTAGTAACGTCGGAGGTATCACGTGTACTAGGGATCAGAAAGTGCCCGCACCACAGCAGCTGTAGGGGATGGATGCCGTCTCTGACATCGGTAAGAGGGTTGCCGGTTCTGGAGTGCCGGGGGAGTTTAAGGGGCTAAATAGCAGTGACCCTGCCCTCTGCACTGTTGCGATTCCTTGAATCGCCGCCTTAGATCTGTCTCAGCTCGCCCCATATTTCCATCCCGAGGAGCCCCACCTGGGGCACAGGTACAAAAGATCAATCTGGTGGATGTGCCAAAATCTTACGTAGAGTTCTAGGCCGCGCCGTGGCTCAGTGTTTAGACCGCTTGTCTCTCACCAAGGCGGCCCGGGTTCGATCCCAGGCGACGCAAAGTCAGATTTGTGATGGACAACACAGCACTGGGGCGGGTTTTCTCCGGGATCTCCGGTTTCCCCCGCCATCTCATTCCACCGGTGCTCCATCTTCATCTCATGTATCATCAATGTCATCGCCTGCGGTGCCGTATGTAGTAAAAGCAGGCGTTAAACACTACACATTCATTGGACAGTCATCCTCAGCTGGAACATGGGAAAACAAAATAATTCTTTAATTGGTATCTTTAGAGCTGGTAAAGATATTAGCCATATGGTTCAGCAAAGCGAGCCAGTATGTGTGCTTAACTGTACAGCGCTGCACGTAACGTATTGGCTAGTAGCCACAAAACAGCCACACCTAGCCCAACTTTATATTCACTCCTATTTTGTAGCTACTTTAGCTCTGCAGGCTAGTACCCGGAAACTAAAGGCTTCCCTCAAACTCGTCTGAAAACAGGCGTCCCCGATCTCACACGGTTACTGGGAACCACTGTCCGCTCAAGTCCAACCCAATCGAACATCTCCCAAGGTTTCTCTAGTAACGTCAGAGGTACCACGAATTCTAGGGGTCAGAAAGTGCCGCACCACAGCAGCTGAATGGAGACAGATCCACTCCTCTAACCATGGTAAGAGCGTTGCCGGTTCTGGAATGCCGGGGGAGTTTAAGGGGGTAAATTGCAGGGACCTGGCCTCCTCACTGTTGTGATTCCTTGGATCGCCGCCTTAGATCTGTCTCAGGTCGCCCCATATTTCCATCCCGAGGAGCCCCACCTGGGTAACAGGTACAAAAGATCAATGTGGTGGATGTGCCGAAATCTTACGTAGAATTCTAAATTCTATCCAATAGTTGTCAAGTAAAGAAAGACCTATGGTACCTCACAGAAGCCAAAAAAGCCGATATCTGTGTTTATGATGTTAAGAACTTCTACATTCATGAGAAAACGTAGACTATAAAATTAATAAGGGTTTGTAAGGCCGGGTAATAATGCACGCAGAATTGAAAGTTTGAGGGTAATTGCACCAATCTACAGTAGGAATAACAAAGTTTTTCTGCACCGGTTATTAAGGAAATCTTTAAAACTGCTCGCGTGTTAGTTTGGCTTTAGAGATTTCCCTGCTGCACGAAAACTGCTATGTGGCGCATTCGAACAGCAACTATGTAGCATATTTTAGTTTAGGGCTCTAATAAGTTATATAGGTTACGTGGGGAAAAAATCTTAAACTCATACTGAGAAATGGTATAGTAGCTAATGATCGAGTTAGACCCAAAGAACAGTTTAAAACTGGAAAATGTGGGTTTTGGTGCAATGTCCTTGACAATTCTACTAATTGGAAATGTGAAGGTTAATTAGAAAAATTCAAAAGGTTTAACCATAATATCATTTTCCAATTAATGAAAATTTCCTTCAGATTTTCTACAGAAATTATTCACCAAAGTTGAGCGAATGTGGCTGGCAGCAGGTAAACGTTTATTGATCTGGAAACTGTTTCTCTGGATAAGAGATATTGCTGTTCGGAATGGTTACAACGGTTTGTAGATTAGAGACCGGTACTGTTCATTATGTAGCAGTTAGTATTGTACTTTACGTTTTGTTAAGAATAGTCAAAAGGATTAGCATTTATAATAAAATAAAGAAGGAATGTGAAGTAGGTAATGGTGTAACCATGACAACGCAATATGTTAAGTTGTTAAATGTTTTAAGATTTTGTTCTTCTGCCTATGACGGTCTTAAGGGTAAGACGTGCATTTGTCTAGCCGAGTGTGTGCAGAAACAACTTTGTGTGGGCA
>CM060952.1:205904144-205984144 GCA_030765055.1 Mantis religiosa | reverse complement strand
TAATAATAATAATAATAATAATAATAATAATAATAATAATAATAATAATAATAATAATAATAATAATAATAATAATAATAATAATAATAATAATAATAATAATAATAATAATAATAATAATAATAATAATAATAATAATAATAATAATAATAATAATAATAATAATAATAATAATAATAATAATAATAATAATAATAATAATAATACAAATAATAATAAAAATAATAGCAATAATAATACTTTATTATCACCTTATGTTTTACAAGCATTGTTGAAAACAGGCAAGTCGTCAATTATACACAATTAAAGTTGCTGGAATATAAATAGATAGTTTTTGGCGTTCATAGAGCCGCATTAAAAGAACTCTAGAATGAGTGAGTAGGCAGTACCAGAAACAACGCCACGTGCCTCACGCTATCGAAGTTCGCAGGTAGGTAACACACTGTGCCGCCTGCTGTGGCTGTTTATAAACATACCGACATGCTCCACGATAGCTTCATACTATTAAAATTTCCTTTGGCTTATGAAAGCACTTCTGAAATTACTTGTTTATGGGTATTTAATATGCTCCGACAACAGACGATGACGGCAAATAAGCTGCTGGACATATGCAACATATAGAGGGAAGTTAATGTTAATGAGATTGAGAATGGAAGCATTAAGGGGATGCACCACCGAAAACCCCAAATCCAGCAATTTTCACCCAATCTTGCTGAACTTTTTACCACTTAGTTCTGATGCATAGTGGACACAATTCAAAATTTGGTTTTTATATCTTCAATAGTTTGAGTAATTAATTTGTGAAATTCAAAATTTGGGCAAAATTCAAACCGCTACACACGATGAAAATTTTCAACATTTTAATTTTTCTATTTCTAAAATATTCAGATGCTTATGAAGAAAAGCTCTATCACATGAATTTCTTATACTGCTTTTAGTTCCAGAGTAAAAAAAAAAAATAGGTATGGATCAAACAAAAAAAAAAGGGCCAAAAATGATTAAACCTTTGACTTTTTATATCAAAAACTATAAAAATATAATGAATATTAAAAATTCATATGAGAGAAACCTTTGTTTGATTTCTAAGAACATGTGTTGAACATTTTAGAGGGACTGAATCCAAACTATATCGTGTGGAACATTTTGCATGACACAAAATGTTGAAAAAACTATAACTGAGTAAATCAAATTTTAAAATCCAAAACATTTTCCTTCTCAGCTGTATGACTTGAAGCAGACTAAAACCCTCCAGATAGGTAAGTTGCACCCTCCTGCCTCTTCCTTCTGTCTTCTGCTGCAGTGTTCTTCAATTTCAGTTTCCTTCTGGATATTTTAGTAGTTACTTTCACAGAAATTGCTGAATGAAGTAAGCGTAATTGGTCCTTCCATTTACTAATTTTTAGAGATGCTGGTGAAATCTGTGTCCATTATATCTGACTGCAGCTTGAGTGAGGCAGAACAACCAAAATTGAATTCACTGATGGTAGATGTCTCTTCTTTGAAACAAATATTTCTTTTGGGCAACTATGCCATATCATGTTATGTAAACTTTCATTTTCATTTTGTATCTTACCCAATGTTCATCTCCTTAGGATTTCATCTGATGCCAGCCTTTGGTACACAGGCATTAATTTTCTTATCACATCAGGCCTCAAGTATGTTCACATTGTTGTCTTATGTTAGGTGTTTCTTCCCATATATTGTTTGAACTATTCATGATCCTATGTATGTACACAGTCAACAAAAGGCCTGTTGTTTCAAAGAATGTTTTACCTATAACCTATATAACAGTTATATGCACGTTTTGATGTATAAAATATCTTTATAAATGTTAAATGGCACACTAAAACTCATCAGTTATATATATATATACAATATGTAGTTTAACGAGAAAGACAAGAAAATCCCGTCCGTTGGATTCTCACACAAAAGTAAAACAATAAACATTATTATTTGCTTTAAATGTTTGCAGCCAGTGTTTTGTTTCCATGGTGCCACATATTGTAAGAAATAACAATCATACCAACACATAAAATTCCAACAGAAACTTTTCCCACTAATATAAAATGTATTAATTTAGTAAATTCAATCAAGCTCAAATGACAGGTTTCTGTGAATCCAAGGGCCACTATGCAGGGGCGCACGGGCATTTAAATTGTCATATGAAGGTATTTAAATGCTTGAAACCCATAAAATGAGTTGGATTATGATACTAAAAGGTTCAAAATATTTTATTAGCTTAAAAACAAAAATATTATTTTTTCCCATATTTTTAGCCAATTTCGGTGCTGCATTCCCTTAAATGATAAAAAGAACGGAGAACAACATCAAAGAATTGTATATAAAGTTAACCAATAATAAATGCCTTATGCAATGTATAGATAGATAACAAGCAATTTATTTTACTGTTTTAGTTAATTGATGGAAATTAATAATTTCTTCACACTAGCCGTACATAGACTAAGCTTTTTTATAGATAGTCAACATGAAAACTGCAATGCCATGGCCGGGATTTAAACTACGGATCTCCTATTTTCCGTCCGGTCGCTCTAACCCATTGAGCTACCATGGTCAACGTGCCGTCACGACATTAAATTCTCCATTTGACTCATACTCTGGCCGATATAAGTATTCGAACGTAAATATATTTATTACTTATATAATTTTAAAGCTACGTAGATTAAGCATACGTAAATACAACTGGTACAAAGAAGACTTGAGTCTTCCATTAAACATATAAACTCATAAATAGCAACTGAAACTAATTTGTACCACAAGGAGAAATAAAACGTTTACTTTACATCTTGACATAAGTATTCGAACAGAGAATAGCTAGTGTTTAGTTATCATCCCCTTTTTTTGAATTACTACTGATAACACTAGTCGACAAAGATTTCTTCACAAGAAATCTGATTAGTGAATCTACTGTATTTTGTCATACGGAATTCAGATATGTAGACAGAATTTTTCCATCAGGCACAGTTCTTTTTGTGACAGCTACTTTTTTAAAATCGGATTTTAGCGTTTTCTTTGACCTGTTATAGGAACCTTTACCTCATATGTTGCGATTTAATCCAAGCTGTGTATAAGGAAATGATTTCTAATACTATGCTGAAGAACAATAAAGCAAGGATCTGCAGGTTCATTCATGTTTGCACATGTTTTGGATAAAATATTTCGTGTGTTAGATTGCTGACTTGGTGGAAAAATGGTATAGATCGTATGCCACTTGCAATTACTATGATTTGGAGGGAACCGAAGGATCATTTAAGTGATATTTATTTCTGTTTGACAAATATAAAGGGAATCACATCTAAAACAAAGCATACAGTTAAGTATCTGAATTTGCAGTCTGCCATAAGACCTGAACAGTTCCCTGTACCTGTGTATGCAGATTCAACCTTAGGTGATAACTCTGATTCTGACCTAACTGAAACTAAAAATACCTTTGATGAAAATAAAAATAAATCTATATATGAAGCCAACACATGTTCATCAGAACCATGCTCTCCCAATCAGAAAGACCTTAATGACCTGATTGGGGATTTAAATCTGTCTAAACAGCAAGCTGAAGGTTTAACTTCCAAACTCAAAGGGTGGAATCTACTTCAGAAATAAGTAAGAATATTTAGTTAATGTGGCTACCATAGTGATTTCAAGGACTGCTTGTCTGAAGAAAATGGTATTGCATTTTGCAGTGATATTTGTTCAGTTATGGAAACTCTTTGAGCTTCAACACAAGCCAGAAGAGTGGTGACTATTCATAGATTCGTCTTAAGTTAGTTTGAAGTCTCTGCTGCTATATATCGGCAATGAACTTCCAATTCATTGGCATTGCTGTCACAATCTAATAATCATCACGACTACTCAACGTTTAATAGATCCTTATAACTTTCTACCTCTTATAAACAAAAGCACATTGCTTCATCAAATATGCGCATGGCACTGATATGAAACAGTCATATCATAATATGAAAATAGTTTTAAAGAAAATACAATATGCAAACTGTCAATAGAATATCTGTGGTGATTAAAAGGTCATTGCTTGGTTTGCAACTTGAAATCACCAAATCTTGTTTTTGTTTTTTTATTTTTTTATTTTTTTTTTTGGGGGGGGGTGCCTCTGGGACAGCAGAGATAGGGAGCCTCACTATGTTAAAAAATCGTGGCCTAAACATAAATATCTTCTCTTTGGACAGAATAATGTGTCATGTGTCCCTTTAGTGAGTCCTGAAAAAAATATTATTACCTCCATTGCATATTAAGTTAGGAGTAATGAAAAATTTCGTCAAAGCTATGGATAAACATGAATTCTTGTACCTGAAATCAAAATTCCCCAATATCAGTGAAGAAGGAATCTTTAAAGGACCACAAATCTAGTCATTAATGGTTGATGAGCATTTCGAAGGACTATTACATCCACTGGAGAAAGCAGCCTGGCCGTCTTTCAACAGTTAATGTTTCAATTTTCTTGGAAACCATGAAGCAGAAAACTATCATGACATAGTGACTAATGTTCTGCATTCTTATAAAGCTATGGGATGCAAAATGTCTTTAAAAATTCACTACCTGGACTCTAACTAGACTTCTTCCATGAAAATCTTAGAGCTCTCAGTGATGAGCACGGTGAGCGTTTTCATTAGCAAATTTCTACTATGGAGAAGAAGTACCAAGGCAAATGGAGTTCCAATATGCTGGCTGACTACTGTTGGACCAAGAGTAAGGAACGTTCCAGGTGCAAAATATGCCCGAAAATCACTATCTACCACTTTCTAGGTAAGTCAGAATGAATAGTTACAATTTTGAGTTAGATAACTAATTACAAATATTTTTAGAATATCATAAAAATTCAAATAAATATCACAGCAAACTCCTGCCCAATGGGGAAAAACTAAAATTATATTTGAATTCAGCATGAAAAGTACTTCTAGAAAATATCATTTTAATTCTTGTGAAAGAAAAAGATTAATTTTTGGTGACTAGTGTAATCGTTTGGGAATTGTCTGTATGTGACTGCAGATATTTCTCCACTCTGTTTGAAGAAGTTCCTTCAGATGGTCCTTGCTTCTGATGAGATGCTTCCACACACGCTCCTCGAGTTAACATTTTTCAAACTGTGCCTATACGTGTTAAAGCTTGATGTGAAGCCATTTGCATTTGGACGCATATAACAAGTTTATTCATTTACACGGATATTTAGAAGCCTTAGTTGTTTAGTACTGAGGCAGCAGGAAATGTGTGTAGTATTTAACGCCCGCTATTACTACATACGGCACCGCAGGCGGTGACACTGATGATACATGAGATGAAGATGTAGCACCGGTGGAATGAGATGACGTTTGAAACCGGAGATCCCGGAGAAAACCCGCCCCAGCGCCATGTTGTCCACTACAAATCTCACTTTACGGTCACCTGGGATCGAACCTGGGCCGCCTTGGTGAGAGCCAAGCGGTCTAAACACTGAGCCACGGCGCGGCCAGGCAGCAGGATATAAAGGTAATCCTTCAAAGCTACTGCAGATATTCTAATTGCCTTTTTTCAAAGACGGTCTTTTTTCTTCAATTTTATAAGATGGAAATGAATCGAAAAAGTTCTTTGTGGTAGTTTTTAAAATTGTCAGAATTACCTTATTTGGAGCCTGTCGGCAGAACAGCAACAATCTTTTACTGAAATATTCAGCTTTTAATTACAAATGTTCCACACGGTGTACTTGATATGTTCTGAGGTTGGTAGATAACAAGGAAATAGCGATTAAATAAAAAGTTCTGCCAGTAGCCTTCCCTTTAGGAAGCCCAGCAGGCGGCACAGCAATCATTAATAAACACCACACAGCGCCCCGACCACATAATCGTGAGCAAAGTGCGGAACTATGCAGAGGCGCACGTCATATTTTCTACCCGCATCTCCAATGCTCGCACAGGGAAATATGTCGGAATTCCCAGCAAGGCGTCGGAAGGGGTGAGCCATAAATCAGCTGTTTTTGTGCAGACTACGACGACCGAAACTCCTCTAAATATTGCCAGGGAATTGCAAAACCGCTGATAAAACTCCTGTTAACAGTAACAGCTAGATTAACAGCTGTGCACGTTAAAATGTAATGTATTGTACCGGAATGTTTCGCTGCCTTTCTTCATGTAGAAATAATGCATACATGCATCCAGTCTGATGTTTTGGTTACGATAGTTTAAAGTGACAGAAGCATGGATTACAAATGAGGAATAAACGTTTTGAAATGATTTAAATACAAAATAAATTACACTAAATCAACAAATACAGCCGATGTTATCTAAGTAAAACCAAAAGACTATAAATGCACCCCGAGAACCTCCTAAATTTATTCGCTAGTCATTAAGAGGTCCCAAAAGCCTCTAAATAAGTCTCCAAGAAGCCTCCAAATGCACCCTCAAGGCACCAAATAAACCCAAAAAGCCTCTTAATACACCCCAAACAGCCCTTAAATGCATCCCAAATGCCCTAAAGATGTACCTAAAAGTCACTAAATACCTAAAGGCTGCTAAGTACAATCCAAAATCCTCTAAATACATGACAAAGAAGCTAAATATACGTCTAATGCCTCTAAACACATAACAAAGACAGTAAATACGCTGAAAAGCTCCTGAATTCATGAAAAATGTCCCGTACATATGCTCCAAAACCACCTAAATACATTAAAAAGCCGGTAAATACGTCCAAGAGCCCCCGAATACATGAAAAAGGGCTCGAAATACACCTCAAAGTCTATAAATGCACCCCAAAGCCACGAAATAGACGCCAAAAGCCTCTTAATACACCCAAAAAAGACTTTAAATGCATCCCAAAGGCACTAAACATGTCCCTTAAAGACAGTAAATACACCAAAGGTCACTAATGCACCTCTCAGGACACTAACTACGTCACAAAAGTCTCTAAATACACCCCCAGAAACCCCTGAATACATGAAAAACAGAAAATATGCGCAAAACATCTCCCAAATACACCAACACAAAAGTTTCTAAATACGTCTCAAAAGCCTCTAAATACACCAAAATACACTAAATGTACTGCACAAGACACTAGACACCTCCCAAAAGCCTCTAAATACATCCCTAGAAGCTCTAAATACTTTAAAAAGTCTCTAAATGCGCTCCAAAAGCCCATAAATTCATAAAAAGACCTTAAATACACTCGAATAAACCGCTAAATACTGAAAATGTCACCCAATACGGCCCCCAAAAGCCCTTGAATACACGATGAAAGCTTCTATACACAGAAAAATGGCGGTAAATACTCCCCAAAAGCTCCTAAATGCACCACAAAAGCGCCAGATGCACCCTATGAAGTCCTAAATACTTCAAAAAGCTAGTAAATATGTCCCAAAGGCCTCTAAATACGTCCCCAATACCCCTAAACTTCAGCAGAAAGATTGAAAATACGTCGCAAAAGACGCTAAATGCGGCCGGAAAACATCTAAATAAAGCATAAAATGCGAATAATAAACGATAATAAACCCTTTAACTATATAGAGATCACGCACGGCCGCCATCTTGCCCTTTTGGGTCTGCGGTGGAACCTCCTAATCTTTTCAACTAGAGATCCTGTTTCAGATATATTTTTTGGCAATTGTGTGGTTTTTATCTTTCTCCACAGAGAACATTTTAAGAATCTTAATAGATGACTTTTTTTCAAGAAAAGGCACATCTATCAACAGAATTATATATAATCCAGTAATAATGGCCTTGAAATTATTTTATGCTTCAAGTTGCACATTTCTGAAACTCGGAAAAAGAAGCATTTTCGAAAATCCTGTGAGATAAGTAGACATATGTAGTTACAACTAATCAAGTTATTTTTGTTTATTAGCAACAAAATTTGTCGAAGAATTTTAATCAACTCGTTTTAAAAATATTAATGTATTTTTACCCTTATAAAACCTCGTGTCATCGGAAAGAATAGGGAATATATATAAGCATTTGAAGTTACCCTGGATCGACTAGCTCATTGCTTCTTTAACTGGTGCATTTTCCCTCAACACTAACAAGATAGACGTTAAGTTCTTCTCTTTTACGTCCTTATAGGGATCCTGCTTCACTACAGCTGCTCGGGGAACAGCTCTCATGGTTAAAACAAATGCAGTTCGGCCGCTTTCTTTGACGAACCCTTATAATCGTTTTACAACACAGACCCTCCTTCTCCCAGTACTTTCTGCAAGGTTGCCACCTTTCTCGATACGTCATGGGTATCGTACGAGGTTTCGTCTAAATAAATTACCTTATGCGCATTACTGCAAAGCTTCCTTAGTTTTGACTAATATATATTACAGAATGTTTCTAAGGTCACTATCCATTACAATGAAAACGAAATATTTTGTTTCTTTTCTTTTCAGACACTTGTATCCTAGTGCAAGATGTTTAGCACAGAAGAACGGGTTGCCAATGTTTGTGCACGGGTACGCGGATTGTCATATGATTTATACAGTCATAATTTTTGATAGTCACTAGTGGGCGGTGGGGTCCATTTCCTTTGCGAGGCAACAGCACTCGCGTTGACTAGACAGACTTTACCAACCAGTGTGGTGTGCTACTTCACATTAAATATATTCAAGGGTATGCAGCAGGGCAATCCACATAAAGTGAAGACTGACCTACCCTCTGATGGCCAGGGAGTTACCGAGGTGTCCCAAAAAGTGCGCCCAGCGCCTCCGTGGGGCTTTCCATAGGAAAAGACCTAGAGACTAACAAGCCCCTGCCCCATCTGGTCCTATGGACTCAAGACGGGATGGAAGTGGATACGCTGCTTACCCGCGCCAACTCCAAAATGGGAGGGCTACCGATATGAACTCGGTGGGGCAACCTGGTGATGTAGCACACATTCTACTAGCTATGCAGGCTAGTACGCGGGAATATATGGCTTCCCTCAACCCCGTCCGGAGACGTAGCCGATCTCCCACGGGTATCGGGAACCATTTCCCCCTCGAGTCCAACCCAATTTAAACAACTCCCAATCAGGGATGGGCTCGAATGTTCGGCCCGAGGTTCCTATAGTAACGTCAGAGATAACACGTGTGCTAGGGGCCTACAGCGCCCGCACCACGGCAGCTGAAGCGATCAGACCTCCTCCCATACGGTGAGTACTGCTGAACACTCGACTTACTTGGAACGCCCACATCTGTCGGTCTGTTACACTTGCGTTTGCCCGGCTTTCAAAACTGTACTGTTTATTCAAAAAGCGCACCTGACTTGGTTATGAATTTTCCCTACTTTACACATTTCTACACCGTCCCATTTTCACCTATGCACCTGGGATGGCACCAGCAAGACTAATCTCCGCCGATTGCATGTATTACAAAACAGGGTGTTCCGTATAGCTACAAATGCTCCATGTTTCGTCAGTAAACAACAACTTCATCACGAGTTTGGTCTTCTATCCGTTCACCAGTACATCCGACGACCGGCACGACCCTTCTTTTACCATCTCCAGGAGATCCCTGATGCTATTACCTTCAATTTTGGCGCTCGCACTCGCCAACCAGTTCGCCTCAAGCGCAGACTGACACAAGATCTCCTCAGTGACTTCTCCAGTACATCCGACGACCGGCACGACCTCTCTTTTACCATCTCCAGGAGATCCCTGGAGCTGTTACCTACAATCTCGACGCTCGCACTCGCTAACCACCTCACCTCAAGCGCATACTGACACAAGATCTCCTCAGCGACCTCTCCAGTACATCCAACGACCGGCATGACATTTCTTTTACCATCTCCAGGTGATCCCTAGAGCTGTTACCTACAATCTTGGCGCTCGCACTCGCTAACCACCTCACCTCAAGCGCAGACTGCCAAAGGAACTCCTCAGTGACTTCTCCAGTACATCCAACGACCGGCATGACATTTCTTTTACCATCTCCAGGTGATCCCTAGAGCTGTTACCTACAATCTTGGCGCTCGCACTCGCTAACCACCTCACCTCAAGCGCAGACTGCCAAAGGAACTCCTCAGCGACCTCTCCAGTACATCCGACGACCGGCATGACATTTCTTTTACCATCTCCAGGTGATCCCTGGAGCTGTTACCTACAATCTTGACGCTCGCACTCGCCAACCAACTCACCTCAAGCGCAGACTGCCAAAGGAACTCCTCAGTGACTTCTCCAGTACATCCGACGACCGGCACGACCTCTCTTTTACCATCTCCAGGAGATCCCTGGAGCTGTTACCTACAATCTCGACGCTCGCACTCGCTAACCACCTCACCTCAAGCGCATACTGACACAAGATCTCCTCAGCGACCTCTCCAGTACATCCAACGACCGGCATGACCTCTCTTTTACCATCTCCAGGAGATCCCTGGAGCTGTTACCTACAATCTCGACGCTCGCACTCGCTAACCACCTCACCTCAAGCGCATACTGACACAAGATCTCCTCAGCGACCTCTCCACTACATCCGACGACCTGCACGACCTCTCTTTTACCATCTCCAGGAGATCCCTGGAGCTGTTACCTACAATCTCGACGCTCGCACTCGCTAACCACCTCACCTCAAGCGCATACTGACACAAGATCTCCTCAGCGACCTCTCCAGTACATCCGACGACCGGCACGACCTCTCTTTTACCATCTCCAGGAGATCCCTGGAGCTGTTACCTACAATCTCGACGCTCGCACTCGCTAACCACCTCACCTCAAGCGCATACTGACACAAGATCTCCTCAGCGACCTCTCCAGTACATCCAACGACCGGCATGACCTTTCTTTTACCATCTCCAGGTGATCCCTAGAGCTGTTACCTACAATGTCGACGCTCGCACTCGCTAACCACCTCACCTCAAGCGCATACTAACACAAGATCTCCTCAGCGACCTCTCCAGTACATCCGACGACCTGCACGACCTCTCTTTTACCATCTCCAGATCCCTTGAGCTGTTACCTACTATCTGGGCGCTCACACTCGCCAACCAACTCGCCTCAAACGCAGAATATCACAAGATCTTCTCCTGAGTGACGTCTCCAGTACAGACGACCTAGAAGAGTGATGACTATCTGACTTAAAGTTCTCAATTTGTCTTATAGTTACCTGTATTAGTCGGTTTGCGAGAGTTTTTCCGTTCAGTATAAAACAAATACTTCATATTAACTTACATTAAAATAAATTAATAAAAAGGAAGAACTGGTCTACGCTTGTAATGCTGGTATGCCGAAAGCAATTTCATTTCCATAAGTTAATATGAAAGTTAAATATCTTACTTATCTAGAATAAATGTAAACTGCATAAAAATTTCATCACCCATATCCTGACAGGGTAGTAAAATGCTTCATAAAAAGCTCGAAATACAATATTCATATAAAATTAATTAGGTTTTTTACTCAAGAATTATATAACACTTTTTACGAAATTGTGAGATTCTGAAACTACCTTCCGGTGAAAAAATCCAAACAAAGGAAACGCTCCTGATATTACTACTTCAAATACGACGACGGACTAAAAGCTATGTTCCCTAAAAGATACACTTGACTTTGGAACATCAACGGGAATTTGTACAAAATCTATGTTTGATCAGCTCTAATGAAATAACGTTTATGTGGGACATGAAAAGTTAGTAATTCTGGAAGCACAGTTAGAAAGATAAATACCCTGCAGTTACGCCGTTAATAACAAAATCTCAAACTTATATTTCTCTACCAAAGCTATGCCTTTTCTGAGACTGCCGTTTGCATTTCTACACAGGCTGGAGTGTTGTATTAATTTGTCCTCCTAATCTATCTACGTGGCTTTACGTAATAATCTTTGTCAGTAAGACATTCGTGTTATTAAGTAAATAAGAAGGAAGATTACTGCCCTAAATCAATTAGAGGGTGACGCCAAGTAGAAGTTTCTTTGTATCACAAATAATTTTAATGTACCGTCTTAAGACTAATAAGCACTTAAAAATTGGATTTTGTCAGTGCGCTTTCAGCCGCAGTAAAAGACTGAGTTGGCTGAGGCGGTGTTGTCTATGGCCTTCATTGAGGAAAAATCGGGTTAGGACTTTTTTTTTTACGTCCTCCAACTTTAAGTCATATCGGATAATGAATGAAATTGGTGAAATGATACTCAAATGATTCCGGGGTTCATAGAGCTTAGAGCTACCCGACATTCGTCTTTATGGATAAGGCAATACCTCGGAAAAACCTTAACCAGGTGCCTCACCCTGACCCAGATTCGTTCTCGGGACCTCTCGTGCGTGAGGCAGACATGGTTAGGACCCTGTGGTTGACCTACCTGATACATAGGTTTTTTCGGGGGTCTTCCGGAGTCCCCCCTCCGGCCTACAGTGGTAAGTACGTGATTGGCGATCCCGGGGTCCAGAGCCAAATCTATCGATTGGTTGTCTCTGATTGGTGAGAGACCTTATGCCAAACGCCTATACAAGGTTCACATCCGTGTTTGACTCTTATCTAAACAAGGTAAATTAAATAAAAGTGATATTAAAGTCAAAGCGAAGCCAAAGTAAAGCCAGAGCGAGGCCAGGACGGAGTCAGAGTGGAGCATGATAGGAGCAAGAGCGGAGCCAAAGCAAAGTCCAACAAAGCCAGAGCGGAGGCAGAAGAAAGACAGATCAAAGCAAGAGGAAATCCAGAGGAAAGCGAGAGCAAAGCCAGAGCAGAGCAACAGCAAAGCCAAAGCAAAGGTTAAGCGGACCAAGAGCAGAGCAAGAGCAAAGCCAAAGCAAAGCTTAAGCTGGGGCCAGTGCAAAGCAAGAGCAAAACTAAAGCAAAGCTTAGGCGGAGCGAGAGCATAGCAAGAGCAAACCTAGAGTAAAGCCAAAGCAAAGCCAAAAGCGGAGCTAGAGCAAAGTCACCCGCTTCGGTAGCGCAGATGGTAACCTGTCTTCCTCACGTCCAAGAGGTCCTGGTTTCGAATCTCTCTCTGGTGAATTACCTGGACATAAGTGTTTCTGGGGTTTTCCCCTATCCTGAAAACCAAATACCGGGTAATTCCAAACTCCATGGACTCCGAACACATTTGAGCATCATTTCACCTATGTCATTCATTATGTATTTCTTCCTCCGAAATACAAATTAACCTGAAGCTATTTTATCCGCAACAATCACCATGTTTACCAACTCGGATTACACCTCTTGTTCTCCTCCATGCTTTAAGTTAGCACCTAGTCTTTCACTCTCGAGGTCGCGGGCTCAAGCCCGTCAGGGAACAATGGAATGTTTGGAGCTTAAGGATCTAGGCATGGCTTCCTTCGGAAGGTAAGTAAGCAAAAATAAACGGCCATTCACCTCCAGTATCGAATGGGACACTTATAATCACATTAGTTAAGGAGAATGTACCAAGACCCAAAAACCTACGAACCGGTTGCGTGATGTTTTGCCCGTCCGCGCCTTCAGCAGTCGTATACCACTATCATAAAAAGGTGCGGGGAAAAAGCCATGCAACATTGTTAAAACTGCTTTTAAAGGCTTTATTCACCTATGATATTAGCGCAGATGCTGCAACTGACGACCTCCATTGTTCCTCTCTCACTCGCCCTAGTTCAAGCTGGGAAATGCTGGCAATTTCCTCGCGGATTTCTTGTATTAATCCTTCCAGGACGTTCTGAACCGTGACGTAGCTGGATAAGGTAGTATGCCTTCCGCCCTGGCCACGGAAAGCGGTCCGAGTTCGATCTCACCCTAGGGTGTGGAACTTAAGTCCCGGGTATCGAACCGGTAATTTCAAAGAGTGTGTGGTACAATAAATAGAACATTTAGAAACAAAATACGCAAAGAAACAAAATTAAAGTTCTACAAAGTTATGACTGTACCTATACTGACATACGGAAGTGAGACTTGGACGTTAACTAAAAAGCAACAGAGTAAACTACAGGCTTCAGAAATGAAATTCTTGAGAAGTGTGAAAGGATGCACGAAGAGGGACTTTTTAAGAAATGAAAATATAAGAGAAGAGCTGAACACCTTTATTATGAATGATAGGTTAAAAGATCTCAAACAAAAATGGAAGGAACATGTTGAAAGAATGCCGGATAATAGACTTACAAAAGAAATATCACAGTATCATCCTAAAGGTAGGAGATCTGTGGGCAGACCCAGGAAACGATGGCTGGGAGAATTCGAAGGAGGAACAGGCACTTGATTACCTATGCCATAAAGTGAAGAAAAAGAAGAAGAAGAAGAAGAAGGGTATCGAACCGGTACCCTCTCAGCATCGAGAGGGCAGTGAGGAGCTTACGAGAGGCAAGCAACCTTAGTTAAGAAAGCCAGCTTTCCGGCTGGGGGATGCCGAGATGCTCACATCTCCACGTATCGGTTGGATGTTCGCCTGAGTGCGTAAGTGGGCGTGAGGCCGACAGTTTGGTTGGTAGGCATTGGCCCTCTTAGGGCAGTCACGCCAGACTTTTTTCTAATCCTTCCAGGGAGTGCAGATTTGTCTTGTACACTTTATGCTTTAGGTTCCACCAGGGGACCAGGTTGGCAAACCGAGGATGCCACATATCTCTAATAATAATTCTGTCCTCAAAGATACGAGGCATCTTTTTTAGGTAAGCGCCGTTTTGGAATTAAAAAAAGACGTGCATAGATATCGCATTGATTTTATTTTTAGTTGAAAGCCTGTATCTTAATCTACTTTTCTACATAATTTCCGTGAATATTGAGGCACTTGTCATAACGTGGCACCAGTTTTTGAATACCCTCCTCATAACATTCTGCCGCCTGACATGTTAACCACTGTATCACAACTGTTTTGACTTCGTTATCGTCTTGAAGACGCTGACCCACCAGATGTTTCTTCAAGTGCAGGAACAAATGGTAGTCGCTGGGCCCCAGATCAGGGCTGTACGGAGGATGATCCAGGGTTTCCCATTGAAAAGATTTGATGAGATCTTTGGTCCGATTAGTCACATGTGGACGGACATTGTCATGCAGCAAAATGATAGCCTTACTCAACTTGCCACCTCTTTTGTTCTGGATTGCACGGCGCAGATTGTTCAATATCTCACAATAAGACGCTGCATTGATTGTCTCATTACGAGGCAGAAACTCCACTAGCAATACTCCTTTTCTGTCCCAAAAAACTGTGCACATGATTTTCCGGGCAGAAATTGTTTGCTTAAACTTCACTTTTGTGGGTGATGAATGTCGCCATTTCAGGGATTGTTGTTGC
The DNA here is from genome assembly GCA_030765055.1 of Mantis religiosa. Lineage (NCBI taxonomy): Eukaryota > Metazoa > Arthropoda > Insecta > Mantodea > Mantidae > Mantis > Mantis religiosa. Next base: position 205,969,014 of record CM060952.1, on the reverse strand, counting down.
GATTCTGTTGTGACGTAGGCCACCCATGTGTCGTCACCAGTAACAATTTGGTCTAAAAAAATTCACCTACATTGTGGTATCGCTTAAGGAAAGTCAATGCACTGTCTAAACGTTGGGTTTTGTGCAAATCCGTCAACATTTTCGGAACCTAACGTGAACACAATTTCCGGTACTTCAAGTTCTCGGTTACAATGCGATATAAAACACTACGAGAGTATTGAGGAAAATAGTCGCACAATGATGAAATTGTAAAACGTCTGTTTTCTCTCACCTTTTCGTCCACTTTCTGCACCAAATCTTAAATAACGGCCGAAGGACGGCCACTCCGTTCTTTATCATGCACATTTGTGCGGCCATCTTTAAATGCTCTCACCCATTTCCTTACCATTACATCACTCATAATGTTTTGTCCGTAAACTTCACAGATCTCACGATGAATATCGATCTGTTTTACGCCTTTAGCACTAAGAAATCGTATAACAGCCCGTACTTCACAATCGGCGGGACTCACTATTGTCGGAGGCATCTTAAACACTCAGTAACTAACGTATACAATGAAGAATCAGACTGTAATGACGTCAGTGCGTAGACAAGTGATGTAGGCAACCAGCGCGCATGCGTGGATCGCCGGCCATAGCGCTGCGGCGGCGGAATCGCAAAACGGTACTGACTTAAAAAGCATGCCTCGTACATTGCTGCAACAGCAATATGTAAATACATAGATGTAGAAAACGTTCTGGCAATATACTTGTACACTCAGCTTTGTATATGAGTACCACAGTTACTTTAGGATAATTTGAGACAATGGTGCAGCCTTAGGTTAGGGATTTCTTTCTAAATCACAACTCATATTTCTGTTTCGTCCTTACGTTTCTAATTTGTAATTTCATTCCTGATTTCTGGTTTTCTTTGTAATATATGCATATCATTATTAGTATGATTAATCTGAACAAATTGCGAAAAAAATATATTTTTCCCCTGTATGACAGGTTTAAACGCGGTAATAGCAAGAGCGGGTAAGGAATTTTGAAGAAAATATGTGGAGACACAAGATTTTGTCCCTATTTTAGGTAAAATTTAGTCAGTCGGAAAACGTCCTACAAAGTGACGCCACAAGGCTACGAATACCCAATTAGAGAAAAATCGAGTGTGAGGCCAAAGTAAGGGTAAACTGTGTTTTAAGATGAGTGACACTCTTTTTTGAAATGTCACAAGCACGAAGAAGAAGTACCAAGGGAAGGAAAACGATTGACAATTTGCCTCTTGGGGTGCTCTTCTTTAAAGACACACCCCCTGGATGCACCCAGCGTCATCACACTGCATGGAGGGCGCTGATTTCCCTCCTGACCATGTGTGGGCGCACTGGTGATGTTCGGCCGATGAACGACAGCGAACAAGGCTGACCCTTCCTAGGTCGAGGTTATGTACGAGACACTCAGGTTCGCCTGCAGGATGTTTCAGGGTCACCCTCTATTTTCCTGCTTACCAATTACTTATATGTGCTTTTTAACAAGATGTCAGAAGGTTTTTCTTCCAGACTTAGCGTTTTATTGTACGAGAGAGCATAGATAGCAGGAAGCCAATGTCAATTGTCTAAAACGGAAATTGAAGAAGAAGAAAAAGAACTTGGTCTGACATTTGCTCATGCAGGTTGCTATCAATACGCTTGTATGTGCTCCTTGGTAACTTCGTTTGCTTTACGTCCTTTTGAAAAGACTGCCTCCTGTGTGAATGATTGGTTGTTTGTTCTATTGTTACCTATCGTTTTTGTCACCTCTCTAGATATTCTCGCTCACCCTTCCTGTTACGCTTTTCCAGTCGGTCACTACTCCTTTTATCAGATGCATTTGCTGCAATATCAGTCATTTCGCTATTATTTTTTAGGTTAACGCAGCTTGAAGCCCCGTACTTTGCATTCTTTTTATTCTTTGTAATTCCTAACTGCCATAAAATTTGGTGCGGCGAAGATTTATATTTTTGTAAATTGGTCTATTACAATTCTTTACGTTTAAAAATATTCACAAGTATAAGTTGACAACCACTCAGTGTCCACATAGTATGCCCTGTTTCAATGAACACACTGCTGAAGGTTGCACTTTTTTTTCCACCTGTACATATAGACATATATGCAGGCAAGAGAAGCTTGTGTAGACTCTGAGGTAATATATATTTTAATATACGAGAGCTGTTCAATAAAGAATGATCACAATTTTTTTTGACCACATACTTTTACACCGTCATAATTTCGATGGTGCTCCTCAGAATAGTATCCCGAGAATGCAATGCACTTTGACCAGCTTCTCTGCCAGTCTTCAAAGACATGCTGGAAACCAATTTTGAGAGATCCTTCAAAATCGCTTCCGCAGCCTTCACAACTGCTTCCGATGATGGATAATGCCTCCCACGAAAGCGTTTCTTCAAGTTAGGGAATAGAAAAAAGTCACATCGGGCTGAATCCGGACTATAGGGAGGGTGAGGGATGCAGTTCACGTTGGTTTTTGCAAGATATTCAGCAACATCATTGTCAATATGCGGCCACGCATTATCGTGGTGCAGCATCCAGCCTGCTTCACAGAAATACCTGTAGTATTATCCAGTTCCTGATGTCTGTGCAGGAGCAACATGCTGATAAACCATTCCATGTCTATCAAAGAATTTGATCACCATTAACTTTCGCAGCACAAGCAACCCCTTTTGCTTTTTGGGGGGGTTGGTGATGAAGGAGATTTCCACATTCAGCTTTGCTGTTTGCTCTCAGGATCAAAAGCATGTAGCCGAGATTCATCCGGATCTTCCTCTAACATAAACTTTAACTGCAGGCAGACCTGCATGCGAATGTCCTTTTGTTCGGGAATCAACAGTCTTGGAACCCATCGCGTACAAACACATCATATGTGCAATGTTTCTGTCACCAACGTGTGGGTGGCACCCAATGAAATGTTCAGTACTTCAGAAAGTTAACTGAAGGTAATTCGTCGATCCTCTCTCACAATGGCAGCAGCAATGTTGATTTTTTAAGGAAGACTTGTGAAGTTGTCAAAAGTGAGATATGTTTTATATATAAATATGAGTAGCTGGCATGCTTAATTTGTAAGATGCCTCATTCAGACTAGGTGTGTTCACCATTTCTTCCAAAACTGCTTTTCGGTCTTTACTTCAGACCATCTGCAGTGGATGCTGCTCCAACTACTTCCGGCGGACCTAAACTTGATTCTCCAAGAAACTTAGGGCTCCTCCCCTTGACGATCTCCTGATTTTTAATAGCAACATTTGGGACTGGAACTTTGGGGCTGGACACAGATGATTGGTTCTCACCTGTGATATTAACTTGTTGGAGTTTGTTTATCTCTGGCTGTGAAGAAGTTGAACTGTTGGAATATTGTGGCAAATATACTTCATATTCTATATCAATCTATCTGTTGTTCCAGAAAAAAGATCACCAGTGACAACCAATTATCTGTGTCCAGCCCCAATGTTCCAGTCCCAAATGTTTCTATTGAAGATCAGGAGATCGTCAAGGGGAGGAGCCCTAAGTTTCTTGGAGAGTCAAGTTTAAGTCCGCCGGAAGTAGTTGGAGCAGCATCCACTGAAGATGGTCTGAAGTAAAGACCGAAAAGCAGTTTTGGAAGAAATGGTGAACACCTGCCCAGTTTGAGTGAGTAATCTTACAAATTAAGCATGCCAGCTACTCATATTTTATGTAGCAGTGTTGATCATTTCTTCCGTAAGAGCAGTAACTGGAGCACCGGGTCCACCTTCCTTTGAAATTGATTGTCTCCCCTCTTTAAACATTTTAAATCACCTTCGAGTTGTGCTGTAGGGAAGAACAGACTCTCCATAGGCCTCCTGTAACATTGTACAGGCCTCAACTAAATATTTGTTGCGGCGAAAGTAGAATTTCAAAGCCGCATATTGTTCCTCACGTGTTACCTCCATTGCAGCGGTAGGCGATACTGAATATACCTGAACTTGCCTGGTCCTCACTGGCACGAAGCAGGAGTACCAACAGTGAAACTACTTTTGCGTGTTTGTTTCACATAAAGCTAACAGAATATAATATGTTTGAATTTTAGTGCGAAAAATTATGACCGAAAAAAAAGAACACTTTTTATTGAACAGCCCTCGTAGTTCGTTAGTTGCGTAGGAACAAATACGTTCCTCCTCGGATCACGTGTATGCACCCAGACAGTCAGTCAGTCGAGCTGTGGCTGATTCCTTTCAAGCAACTGTCATTCACACCAAAATCCCCCTACTCAAGTAGATCTTTTGTCACATGTGAACCTTTATGTCTCTTATTACGGCCATCATTTACTAAGGAAGGGTGTAAGAAAGCCGCTTTACTCTTCATATGTCGACCCTGGGACCGCCTGCGATGATAGCTTTCCCTTTCATGGTATATTACTAAACAAAATCCTGTTTCAGATTTACCAAATATACTCAACGTTCCATCTAATTTACTGACTCTCTAATCTCCGTATCCAGATTTTATGGTAGAAGAATTATTTATGAAATCCCAAAAAATTAACAAATCTTTCACTCTTGGGTAGAATACGTCTTGATTTTAACGGTTAGCAGTATAACGTAAGCTACACTGGTTCCATATATTGTACACTAAGTTTAATGGAATAAAGAAAGAGTGAGAGTATATTTCTCTCTCTCTCTCTCTCTCTCTCTCGTGACTATAGGGAATAAGGAAGCTATGGGCAGTAAAGCTCAATAAAATGCAGGGCGCCGCACCTTGTAAAACAACATTACTGGCCCCACAGACACGGTTTATGGTCACTATAAATTCACACAATAAAGACGTTAGTGCCGGCCCAGCATACAAATATCTCAACGGATTGCACTCCGCGGTTATTTTCGTTTACAGCTGAATTCCTATTTGAGGGGGCATTGGAATTTGGTTCAAGAATTCGCAGTCACGAAATGTATGCCCATGGTATTTGAACCAGCAATTTATGTAGAGTTATAAGTAATATTGCAAAGAATCCATTGTACCGCAGGTCCCCTTTCTGGACGTTTCGTGGTTATATGCAAGTTAGTCTGCCTCTCTCATTGGGAACACTAAGTAGGGGACAATAGCAATTTTGCACTCAAAACTTACGTTAGGAGAGATTACCGGAAATACACGTTTTAAAATGCCTTATATCTAAAAAGTAAAGTTCTATTTACTAAATGGATCTGCTCCTGTAAATATCCTTTTAGAGGTTTGAAGATATTAACGCTTTCTTGCATGTACATATTCTCGATCCTAAAATTCTTTGTAATCAATCGTGCCTTATTTGCAACAAATAATGTAATTCACAGAATAAACACTAGACAAATGTATAATATCCATTATCCCAGTGCTAAATTTTCTTGCTTCCAGAAAGGTGTGTATTATGAAACTATCAAAATATTTGGTTCACTTCCTAATGTTCTTAAAGAAACAACTGATAATTTCGTTGCTTTTAAAAATGATGTTAGAGAGTACCTTTGCTCAAATTATTTTTATTTTGTACAAGATTATCTGAATGACAAATTATCCTGATAATGCTTCTGTAGCTCTGTAAGTAGTATCTAATTGTTCCAATGACAAATCATTACCAATGAAACTTTGATGCATGTTGGAAGTTTATTTTTAATGTATATGTCGCGGCAAACCCGCGTACCAGTGTTAACTTCATTTTGGTTCTAATTGGAGCTATGAGTTCTCTTATCCTCAGGTGAATGCTTGTACCAAATGGATTTTGGTGGTTGTTGGCTACTCAGTCGTATTAGTAACACTTTGTTTGTTTCAAAATTATTTGGTTTAATTCCTACTAAGTTTACTTATTGACTGGTATCGGTTTCTATTTCTTCTTGATACGGCGACTTCTTTGCTCTAATAAAATTCTAATGCTGCTTCCACTTACGCTGGTTGCGCTATTCTTAGCTTCCCTACATTTCAGACTTATAAATATTCGCTTCTCTTCTTAACTCGCATGAACACGTCCTTCCTGTCGAAGTACCACCTTTTAAGTAAGTTTTTCTTACTTAACGATTCAGTTCGAACCTTATACTGACCTCTCTAACTTTATCACATGACCAAACTATCTCACCCTTCTCAAATGTTACTTTATTATTGGTGTCTCTTTTATTTCGAATTTTGGCATTGGTTTGCAAAACTCATCTAACTCATTGACGTTCAGCCCATTTAGGCCGCGCCGTGGCTCAGTGGTTAAACAGCTTGGCTCTCACCAAGGCGGCCCGGGTTCGATCCCAGGTGACCGCAAAGTGAGATTGTGATGGACAACACAGCACTGGGGCGGGTTTTATCCGGGGTCTCAGGTTTCCCACGCCATCTCATTCCACCAATGCTCCATCTTCATCTCATGTATCATCAGTGTCATCGCCTGCGGTGCCGTATGTAGTAAAAGCGGGCGTTAAACACTACACATTTTATTTCACCCTGAGTTGGGGAACGCCTACCCTGAGTTGTTTGTAACGGTATACATCATTATCAAATCCGCGAAGTAAATCTCTTTAGCGTTCATGCTGAACAGCGTTTTGAAAGCCGCTTTGTCCAGACGCATTCCTGGCTGGAAATGTACTATAGTTTTCAGACATTCAACTTTTCCTAGCACAAAGAAGGTAACGGTCCTTCCTTCCTGTCTCTCTGACGTGTAAACATTTTTACAATAATGTTTATCTTTTTTACCTGGTTGCTAGTATATATGTTATATTAAATTAAATTCTTCCCTACTTATTCTTTAAGTCAACTGCTATTTTAATCATTACTCTATCCATTCTAATTTCATACTATTATAACACGATATTTATATTAGTTTAGCAAGCAAGTTTTATTAATGTATCTTCTTTTTTTTAATTATCTGATTTCGATGAATCCGCCGCCTCCTAATCGCTGCCTGATACTGAGGTTACAATGTATATAAGAAATAACAATGAGAGGTATCTATTGCAAAAGGGTTGAGACGTACTGGCATAAGCCAAGTGGAAGGTGATATAAAAAGTGTTTGATTTTGTATCATATATAATTATCCCTGCTTTGTTTTCCATATTGTTGTTCATATTGTCTGTATACTATAATATGTGTCTTATGTTAACTTTTGTACATATATATATGCTACTAAACTTTATACCTCTGGACCCGTGCAATGTTCACAGCCTTTTCTGGCTACAAGTGAACCTACTGAAAGCAAACCAATGTAATCTAATGTAACCATGCGCAGATGCGTTTGTGTGTGTGTGTGTGTGTGTGTGTGTGTGTGTGTGTGTGTGTGTGTGTGTGTGTGTGTGGGTGGGTGGGTGGGTGGGTGGGTGGGTGGGTGGGTGCGCGCGTGCGCCAAACATAAAACGGCGCCATGCTTTCCTTTATGTGACGATGTAAAAGAAAGGAGATGGGTAGATGTATTATTCCACCGGCAATTGTGATTGGAGGGAGCAGTCGCCCTATTGCATCTACCACATGGCAAACATGTGCGCTGTCAATGAATTTCTATAAAATGTTTTGCTCTCACATTTTCGATGCTTTGAGTAGCTTATGCGGTACCACTTTTACAGACGAAACCGCGCATCTCTGAGAGAAAAAGCTTGCCGAAACATAAAGAGAGATAACTGAAAGGTTCGCTTTATTCGTTGTTACAGGAAATTCCACTAATTTCTGGATCAATGAGTGGAGGTACAAATAGGAAGCCGAGACTCGCCAGTTGGACAGTCGTAATCGGAACTGATAATTGTTCTGTTATTTGAAAGAACTCTTTTGTTGATTTACGTGTGCTGAAGTGAAGAGAGATTGTGTTGGCATATGCTATGTCTCTTTGCTGCAAAGCGGTGTACAAACAGTGACTTTCTACGGAAATAAAGGGCATTTTGACTATCTGCAAACTAGAAATGAGTGAGTGCATGAATGAGCGAAGGAAGGAAGGAGTGAAGGAAGGAGTTAAGGAAGGAAGGAAGGAGTTAAGGAAGGAAGGAAGGAGTTATAGAAGGAAGGAAGGAGTTATAGAAGGAAGGAAGGAATGAAGGAAGGAAGGAAGGAAGGAATGAAGGAAGAAAGGAAGGAAGGAGTGAAGGAAGGAAGGAAGGAAGGAGTTAAGGAAGGAAGGAAGGAAGGAAGGAAGGAATGAAGGAAGAAAGGAAGGAAGGAGTGAAGGAAGGAAGGAAGGAAGGAGTTAAGGAAGGAAGGAAGGAAGGAAGGAGTTAAGGAAGGAAGGAAGGAAGGAAGGAGTTAAGGAAGGAAGGAAGGAAGGAGTTAAGGAAGGAAGGAAGGAAGGGGTTAAGGAAGGAAGGAAGGAAGGGGTTAAGGAAGGAAGGAAGGAGTTAAGGAAGGCAGGAAGGAGTTAAGGAAGGAAGGAATTAAGGAAGGAATTAAGGAAGGAAGGAAGGAAGGAAGGAAGGAAGGAAGGAAGGAAGGAAGGAATTAAGGAAGGAAGGAAGGAATTAAGGAAGGAAGGAGTGAAGGAAGGAAGGAAGGAAGGAGTGAAGGAAGGAGTGAAGGAAGGAGTGAAGGAAGGAGTTATGGAAGGAAGGAAGGCGTTAAGGAAGAAAGGAAGGAGTTAAGGAAGGAAGGAAGGAAGGAGTTAAGGAAGGAAGGAAGGAATGAGTTAAGGAAGGAAGAAGTGAAGGAAGGAAGTAAGCGAAGGAAGAAGTGAAGGAAGGAAGTAAGCGAAGGAAGGAGTGAAGGAAGGTAGCGAAGGAAGGAGTGAAGGAAGGAAGCGAAGAAGCAAAGAAGCAAGGAAGCAAGGAAGCAAGGAAGCAAGGAATGAATGAATGAATGAATGAATGAATGAATGAATGAATGAATGAATGAATGAATGAATGAATGAAGGAATGAACGAACGAACGAACGAAAGAACGAACGAACGAATGAATAAATAAATAAAATCTGAAAACCATATCGCGGTTCCTAATTTCTTATACCGGGACATCATTTCCAAATTCCTGTTTATTAAAATTAAAAAATCTACAAAAAACTACAATTTACAATAATAATTTCTCAGATAATAAAACAAAATAAAATAAATTTAAAACTAATAAAGTACAAAACATGTTACCAATTATCAAAATAAAACATATTATACTGGGATCCAGTTTTCATTTAACTGGTGTCCAGTTAAATTAAAAACAACTACTTTACTACATATACCGGTATCCGGTACATTATGTATTGGTAACAAATACATTCTAAATAACATTAAAAACATCTTCTAAACCTGTAAAATGAAAAAAAAAAAAAACTTAAAAATTTAACCAAAAGCATATGAATGCAAACATTTTAAATTTTTAAATTTCAAACATTTCAAAAATTTTAAACACTCCTTTTACATTAAAAACTGAATGAATTCTTAAAGATTTAACAACATTGGATGCTGCATTTGCACAGATTTTATAAAAGATGGAAGAAATGAAGGCCGAATTAACCACGAAGACGGAAGCGGCAAATAAGAACATGGCCACGAAGTTGGAGATCACAAATAAACATCTGACCGCAGAGTTGAATAATGAGGAGGGCGAATGGCACCCTGGCTGTGAAAACGGCGGCAGCAAATAGCAACAATTGCCCGCGACACTATTATTATTAAGGTTTAGAAATCTAATAATAATATAATAATAACCCATGGCGCGGCAGTCCTTAAAGGGCCAAGGCCTACCAACCCGACTGTCGGCCTCACGCCCACCTACGCGTGGCAGAGGTGGACGATCATCCAACCGATACGGGGAGGGGATGTAGTCAGCATCTTGGCATCCCCCAGCCGGAATTTAGGTTTCCGTGTCCAGAGCCGCTTACCTCACGATGCTGAGTGGGCACCGGTCAAATACCCGGGACCTAAAATCCGCATGCCATGGGTGCGGTCGAACCCGGGCCGCTTTCCATGGCCAGGGACCAAGGCGTGCTGGCTTAGCCCGCTACGCCACAGCGCAGGACTTGAAATCTAATCCCTATTCACAATTCAAAACAGTTCCTTGCATCCTGCTCTCGGTCTGATTCCTTCTTTAACACTACTACTAACACTACAGTGGTGTTTTAGGGCTTATTTCGCAATATGGCTGCTTCAGGGGTGTACCCTCATCAGCCTTGACTTTATTTGGAGTTGAGGGAGGACTTTCTTTTGGCTTTGTTAAGTTATGCATGCGTGTGTTAACAATTTATCATTTGTCGTTATTGGCTAATTGTAATAATGTTAGTATTTGTCATATTTTTATTTTATTTACTTGATATCATATATATACTTCTTTTTCTTTAATATATTTCTTTCTTTATTTCATATATATATTTTTAATTTTTTAATTTTTTTTTTTCGCTTCTAAGGCGAAAGGTTTATAACTTCATATGAAAGGAAAAGCACATTTAATATTTTATTAATTTACAGCTTCAGGTTTTCTGAAATAACCGAAACTCTTGAGAGTTTGTTTAGGAGTACGAGAAGATCCATTTTAATTAGTTTGCTTGCCTTTTTTCAAGCTTCTAATGTACCCTGTCGACAACCATAAGTGTTCAAAATGATAAATGACACTAATTAGCGAAAAAGCAAACGAGGCTGAACTCCCTTGGCGTTTACAACTGGGGCAGTAATTTTTTCAGTGACGAAAATATTTAGTTAAGAAAAAAGAATCATTAATTAAGTAAAATGTGTCAACAAGAAGTCTAAGGCTCCTCCGTAGCAACTAAGCCTTGGGTAATGCAATTATGCCGCATTAATAACTAACTACTGAACTCCCAGTTGTAGGGGAACATGGGGTATGACTGGAACCTAAGGAGACACGAAGAAAACATGGGTGTTGTACTATATTTAATACCAATTGAATATTTTACAGATGTATTTTTTAATCTTGAAAAGTGCAGAGCGACGCGTAGTGGTATCTGGACGAGTCCACCTCAGACCGGTTGCAACTGGAAGGAAGGGCAGGTCAGTTGCGAGCAACTAAACACTTGCAGAGCTACTCGGAAACACTACAGCTTGTTTCAAAATGTGTTTGTCTCCTGGTTCCAAGAGAGCATTTATAAATGACGCCTCCTAGCAGCACATTAGGAAATAAAGTGCTACATTTAAAAACACGAGAAGTAATAACCAATATCCATAGATTTATAAAAAAGGAACAATGTTATGTGTCAGCTACAAAAATCTGGGGAAGGGTATCTGAGGTAACTGTTGTGTCTGAAAACAGTTTAGGAGAGTTATTAAGGAAAGAAAAGCCATTGGTGCATCCCCTCTATTACCCATCCCCTCTACAGTCCAGACTTAGCACCTAGTGATTATCATCTGTTTCCTGAGTTGAAGTCACAGATGCGTGGAACATATTTCCAGAACGACGATGATTTGAAAAACGAGGTTGAGTTTGACCTGCGCAACTTGGCGCGAGAGTGCTACGACAAGGGTATACAAAAACTGTCACAGCGCATGCAAAAGTGCATTGATCGCAATGGTGATTACGTTGAAAAATAGTTCAATGTAACATTCATTGTAAATAAACATGGTTCCTATGTTACAATAAAATTGGAGACTTTATTTTACAGACACGCCTCGTGAAATTAGTTTACACTATTACAATGTTCATTTATGGTAAATGACAGCTTCGTATTTACCATTTAATTAAAATATGAAATATGGTATCAGTTTGCTGAATTTTTGGGCTATGTAAACCGGGACATTAAAAACTAGCAGTGTGCCCTGAATGTGCTGTAAAGAACTATAGAATCTGCAAATAAAAGTATAGCTCAAAGTGCATCTAGGATACAAATCAGTATACCAATTTATTAACAACATTCTCTCAAATATATTGATACATAGTTGTTATGTTAACATATAAAGATCTATCAATTTTCATAAATATGAAAGAAGCACGTTTACGAATCTTATAACTTCTTGAGAAATCTTTTGGGCCAAAACGAGGTCACTGTAATATTCCAGAATCTGAATCCAACAACATTAAGCTCTAAATTATTACTATACCTCCCACGGCCCCGGGATTAATGGAGAAAAATTCGGATAGATCGTTAAGAAAGCAGCATTTGCCCACCTAGAACGAACCCCGGCCCGTCTGACAATAGGCTGAAGACACGCTATGCGATATTCGCCTTGCAGGTAAATCCAAAGCTTAATACCCTCTCATTCTTCTATTATTCCCTATGGTTCGTGCAAACGACCCTTTCTCGTGCTAATGTGATTTTCCTTGCGGTTACGAGGAAGTTAGAACCGTGCTACAGCATGTTCGGATAGAATATTGACATTTACGTCACCCAAGGCACATCGTAATCATTTCTTCAGTTCCCAGTGCAAGAAGAAAGCTAATAAATATTAGGGAGTATTTTATATTTTGACTAGGAGGGCCTTACATAAAAGATGAAGGAAAAACGTTTTGAGTGTAAACTCAGATGGGCCCGTAGGTCATTGAATACATAGGTAAAAAAGAAATGAAGTAAAAAGGGGGATAGGAATCTCTCTCTCTCTCTCACACACACACACACACACACACACACACGCGCGCGCGCGCGCGCGCGCGCGCGCGGAGGGACCCAAAGGGACCGGACTCCCGAAGGCACTGCCACACGTAGACGTAGTGTAGGGTCCTCACGCAAGATGGTGTTAGTAGAGACCTACATGAAACAGATGTTCAGACGCCGTCAGTGTAGTGCTGAACGTGCAAGTGTGGAATTGTGTTTCTCTGACTAGTGGCGGGTTACTTATGCGAAATCGTTAGGACAACTTCATAACAAAGAGTGCGTGTGTGAAATTTTGTTTCCTGCTTAAAAAGAACTACAAAGGAGGCACACCAAATGCTTCAGGAAGCATTTGGAATTTCATGTGATACATGGTTTTAGAAACCATATAAATTTTAAAAGCGTCTCCCGAAAATTGGCCCTATGGTCGTTACCAAACAATGCTCTGCCAGCCCAGACTTCTCAGGTTGCATTAAACGAATGCTCCGTTCATGTCCGTTTATTGTAGTAGCGACGGTCCTACCCGTTTGTCCTATATTCGGTGTCCCACATTCACAGGGAATGCGGTACACTCCCGGAACTTGGTAGTCCAGTTTGTTTTTCACCGGTGTCAACAGATGTTTAATCTTCGGAAGTGGTTTGTGGATGTTCCTATGTTGTATTTGGCGAGAATCCTGCTGATTCTGCCGGATAGTTTGCCGGTAAACGGGATGCAGGCTGTAGCGGTAGGCTTATCTGACGCTTGCTGTATTACAGGTTTCCTTTTCCTAGCTTTGGTGATCGAGGCTTCAACGTCATATTCGGAGTAGCCGTCTTCACGGAAAGTGAGTTTCAGGTGCTGTAATTCCTGTATTAAGTCTCTGGAATCAGAGATAGACAAAGCTTTTCAGGCCAGTCTACTGAGAATTGCCAGTCGCTGAGACTTATGATGGAAACCATGAGCGTTCAAATAGAGATCGGCGTGTGTAGGCTTGCGGTATAAAGCATGCCCCAGTGTACCGTTGCTGTTTCTTGAAACAAGAAGGTCCAGGAATGAGTGCAGACAGTCTACTCCCATTAGTCCTGTCCCCGTAGGAATAAGACCCGGGTCTCTTACAACCAGGGAGTATCCCAAAGGGTCTCTCCGTGGAGCTTTCCATTAGGACAGTACGTAGTTTCCTAAACTGCCCCCCCCATCTGGTCCGAAGACCAAGACAGGACGGAAGTGGGTGCGCCACTTACGCGCGTCAACACTCAAGGTGAAGACTACCGATATGACCTCGGTAGGGCCGCCTGGTGATCTAGCACACCTTCTAATAGCTATGCAGGCTAGTACCCGGAAACTTAATGGCTTCCCTCAACCCCGTCCGGAGACGTACCCAATCTCCCATGGGTATCGGTAACCACCACCCCCTCGAGACCACCCCATTCCGAACAACTCCCGAAGGAGGAGCTCGGCTGTTCGGCCCGAGGTTCCTCTAGTAACGTCAGAGGTACCATGAGTGCTAAGGGTCCGCAGCGCCCGCACCACGGCAGCTGAAGGGGACGGATCCCCTCCCCTACGGGAGGTTCAGGAATGGAAGGGTTCCATCATTTTCCATTTCCATGGTAAACTCGTCCCGTAGGGGAGGGGCTCCGTTATCTTCAGCTGCCGTGGTGCGAGCGCTGCCGACACCTAGCAGTCGTGGTACCTCTGACATTACTAGAGGAACCTGGGGCCGAATATTCGAGCCCCTACCTGATTGGGGGTTGTTCGGAGTGGGTTGGACTCGAGGGTGCAGTGGTTCCCACTCAGAGATTGGGTGCGTCTCTGGACGGGGTTGTGGGAAGCCATATATTCCCGCGTATTAGCCTGCATAGCTATTAGAAGGTGTGCTAGATCACCAGGCGGCCCTACCGAGGTCATATCGGTAGCCTTCCCATTTTGGTGTTGGCAAGCGTAAGTTGCGTATCCACTTCCATCCCGTCTTGAGTCCAGAGGACCAGATGCGGGGGTCATGATGATATATACGGGCGCTGAACTACGGCGGTCATCAGCGCCCTTCAAAAAACTAGTCATGGCAAAAGCCAGATATAAAACTTTCTAAAAACTATACAAGTGTAACAAAACCTATTAAAAATACACGTACATAAAAACATCAATCAAAACCTACTAAAAATTTCGTTCACTAAATCCTAAACTCTAAACTAGACAAGAATCTAAAAACCTTCTCCACGGGTCTCCACGCACGGCCTACACGTGGGTGGGCCTCTTGACCGTATCCCTCATCACGAAGAGGAGCCCACACGAGAGAGACTGTTGGCTCGGGACCCCGGGTGCGCCAAACCCGTACGTACCGAAGTAGGCCCCTGGGGGAACCAGATGCGGGGGCTTGTTAGTCTATAGGTCTTTCCCTATGGAAAGCCCAACGGAGGCGCCGGGCGCCTTTTTGGGAAGGCTCGTTAAATCCCTGGTCGAAGGAGGCCCGGGTCCTTGGAGCTACGGGTGCAGGGGGAGTGGAACCTCTGGCATTCACATTAACATGTATTTGAGGTCGAAGGCAGTTGAGATGCGCAAGAACGCTAGGCAATGTGTATGATCCATGTGGCCTGGATAGTCTGATCCATCTCCTGACCTGGCATCTAATTTACTGAAAACACTCCTTTGTTCACTAACGCGAATTTTGATAGTGTTTTGTCTTTGTCTATATTTGTGTTTTATCCAGTGTTTCATTTGTGGTTATGACATTTTAGAAATATCCTGATGATGGGAGAGATGTACACTCCCGAAACGTTGATATCTAATCATCTTTTCACCTGGCTGGCTGCTCGAGAAGAAAGGGAGCGTATTCGTCTTATTTTATGCAATTATGCTAATTCTACGAGGTACGTCCTGAAAGTAAGTTCTGTTTGGTAATAAAATTAAGTTGTGTAGAGATATAGAAAAATGATTTATAGCACAAAATGCTACAACTCTTAAACTACTTTTCCACATAACTGACGAAATCTTGCAGGCATTTGTCATAGCGAGGCACAAGTTTTTGTATACCTTCTTCATAGAAGTTTGCCGCCTGTGTCGTCAACCAGTTGGAAACATTTTCTTTCAGCTCTTCGTCATTGTTGAAGTCTTGACCGCCAGGGAATGATTTGAGATGCAAAAACAGATGAAAGTCATTAGGAGCAAGGTCAGGCCTGTACGGGGGAGGGGGGGTGGTCAAACACGTCTCAGCCAAACTCCTGTAGGATTTTTTCGACGCATTCGTAGTGTGTGGTCGTGCGTTGTCGTGAAGAAACACAATACCTTTTGACAGCCGATAAATTTCATTTGGTTTCACTTTCCTAGCATTCAGAAAACGAATCACAGATCTGATTTCACAAGCAGCGGGATTTTCAATCAACACTGACATTCTAAGCAAGCACAACAAAGCGTACGAGGCTGACAACGATCTCACAATGGCGCACGTTTCTTGTCCTTGATACAGAGCGTCTACCGCGCATGTGCGGAACTGCGATCGCAGCGCTGCAGTGGAGATAAATTGAAAGAGAACTTACTTTCTGGACGCCCCTTGTAAATTCTATTCATTTTAATTAAAATGATCAACGTGGAGTGCATTAATCTTTCTGGAAGTAACATAACCTCAACTGTATATTAGAGTTCTATTGTGTTATATCCAGTGTTTCATTTGTGGTTATGACATTTTAGAAACATCCTGATGATGGGAGAGATGTAGACTCCCGAAACGTTGATATCTAACCATCTTTTCACCTGGCTGGCTGCTCGAGAAGAAAGTGAGCATATTCCTCTTATTTTATGCAATTATGCTAATTATAAATTCTATTCATTTTAATTAAAATGATCAACGTGGAGTGTATTAATCTTTCTGGAAGTAACATAACCTCAACTGTATATTAGAGTTACATTGTGCACTTTTAAGTATATCTGATTTTCTAAAGCTTGCTTGCATATTAATGTTCTTTGCCTTCACATTTTTCGTCCTCCTTTTGCCTCCAAATTTATCCTGTTTCTCATTAAGCAGGACAGCCATGTTGTAAATTGTACCCACCCCGTGTGAGTTGATTAATTTTTCGGATAGCTTTCCTCCCTCCAGTTTTCATTGCTGAACATTCCACATCCTCCCTTCACGTCGATGGAAGAAACAAATTCCCATGTTCCGGCGCTGTTTAATGAAACAGATCTAGTTTCCTCCCCCACAGTCGTAAAATTTCACGTGCTTCCGCTCTTCCACCGTTTTCTCTTCAAATTACATACTTGTTATTCTAAAATTCCTGTTTTTTGTGTACTTATTTCTACTTGTAGATACGGATCCCACAGCTCAGTTCACGCTTGTGCACAGAATGTAACTAGATTTATTCCAATTTATTTCCTTCTCCATTATTGTTTACAAAAATCTCTTAAGCAAGTCTATAAATTAAATTTTTCATGCAATCTGTATTTTGAAAGTGTAGAGTCAGACTGAAAAATTCAATGCCATAGCCGGGATTTGAACCGCGGATCTTCTGGGTTCTGTCCAGCCGCTCTACCATTTAAGCTACTATGGTCAACGTGCCAAAATGACATTAAATTCTCCAACTGAATCGTGTTTCGTAGTGCGACCTACACACGCCTAGTGTGAAAGAACAATTAATTTCCATTAATTGTTACTATAAAGCCCGGGTCTTAAAGTACTTATAGCATAGTAAGTCGTCATTAAGGTAGTTGTCTCATGTGTTTATGAGAACTCCTAGTGGTTTACTATAAAGCCCGGGTCTTAAAGTACTTACAGAATAGTAAGTCGTCATTAAGGTAGTTGTCTCATGTGTTTATGAGAACTCCTAGTGGTTTACTATAAAGCCCGGGTCTTAAAGTACTTACAGTATAGTAAGTCGTCATTATGGTAGTTGTCTCATGTGTTTATGAGAACTCCTAGTGGTTTACTATAAAGCCCGGGCCTTAAAGTACTTACAGCATAGTAAGTCGCCATTAAGGTAGTTGTCTCATGTGTTTATGAGAACTCCTAGTGGTTTACTATAAAGCCCGGGTCTTAAAGTACTTACAGCATAGTAAGTCGTCATTAACGTAGTTATCTCATGTGTTTATGAGAACTCCTAGTGGTTTACTATAAAGCCCGGGCCTTAAAGTACTTACAGAATAGTAAGTCGTCATTAAGGTAGTTGTCTCATGTGTTTATGAGAACTCCTAGTGGTTTACTATAAAGCCCGGACCTTAAAGTACTTACAGAATAGTAAGTCGTCATTAAGGTAGCTGTCTCATGTGTTTATGAGAACTCCTAGTGGTTTACTATAAAGCCCGGACCTTAAAGTACTTACAGAATAGTAAGTCGTCATTAAGGTAGTTGTCTCATGTGTTTATGAGAACTCCTAGTGGTTTACTATAAAGCCCGGGCCTTAAAGTACTTATAGCATAGTAAGTCGTCATTAAGGTAGCTGTCTCATGTGTTTATGAGAACTCCTAGTGGTTTACTATAAAGCCCGGACCTTAAAGTACTTACAGAATAGTAAGTCGTCATTAAGGTAGTTGTCTCATGTGTTTATGAGAACTTTTAGTGGTTTACTATAAAGCCCGGGTCTTAAAGTACTTACAGCATAGTAAGTCGTCATTAAGGTAGTTGTCTCATGTGTTTATGAGAACCCCTAGTGGTTTACTATAAAGCCCGGACCTTAAAGTACTTACAGCAGAGTAAGTCGTCATTAAGGTAGTTGTCTCATGTGTTTATGAGAACTCCTAGTGGTTTACTATAAAGCCCGGACCTTAAAGTACTTACAGCATAGTAAGTCGTCATTAAGGTAGTTGTCTTATGTGTTTATGAGAACTCCTAGTGGTTTACTATAAAGCCCGGACCTTAAAGTACTTACAGCAGAGTAAGTCGTCATTAAGGTAGTTGTCTTATGTGTTTATGAGAACTCCTAGTGGTTTACTATAAAGCCCGGGTCTTAAAGTACTTACAGCATAGTAAGTCGTCATTAAGGTAGTTGTCTTATGTGTTTATGAGAACTCCTAGTGGTTTACTATAAAGCCCGGGTCTTAAAGTACTTACAGTATAGTAAGTCGTCATTATGGTAGTTGTCTCATGTGTTTATGAGAACTCCTAGTGGTTTACTATAAAGCCCGGGCCTTAAAGTACTTACAGCATAGTAAGTCGCCATTAAGGTAGTTGTCTCATGTGTTTATGAGAACTCCTAGTGGTTTACTATAAAGCCCGGGTCTTAAAGTACTTACAGCATAGTAAGTCGTCATTAAGGTAGTTGTCTTATGTGTTTATGAGAACTCCTAGTGGTTTACTATAAAGCCCGGGTCTTAAAGTACTTACAGCATAGTAAGTCGTCATTAAGGTAGTTGTCTTATGTGTTTATGAGAACTCCTAGTGGTTTACTATAAAGCCCGGGTCTTAAAGTACTTACAGCATAGTAAGTCGTCAGTAAGGTAGTTGTCTCATGTGTTTATGAGAACTTTTAGTGGTTTACCGGGTAAAACACGAGTCAGTTGGAGAATTTAATGTCATGTTGACACGTTGGCCATAGTAGCTAAATGGCTAGAGCGGCTGGACGGAGACCAGAAGATCCGTGGTTCAAATCTCGGCTATGGCATTGAATTTTTCAGTCTGGCTGTACACTCTCATAGTGCGTCCTACACACGGTTAGTGTGAAAGAAAACTTAATTTCCAAACTATATTTTGTTATCTGTTTTCAGATAAATGATTACACAAACATTTATTGTGCATTTTTTCCCTTAATAATAACAACAACGGGCCAATAGTGTCAAACACGAAGTACCGAAAGACCCAAAAATGTAAAAACCGGCTGGGGCGTGTTTTGCCCATCGGCCATGTTACTAAAGGAGATGCTACCGTCGTTTTCCATACTGTTACTCCAAAAATATTCGTCCAATGTATGAGTTTATGTTTAAGGATGTATGGATAGTTCAATATCATCAGAACAAAGTACAGCAGGGACACTGTATTTATTAATTAGTGAAAAAGAAAACGCAGTAAAGAAATGTAAGGAACGTGCCGATGAGCTTGCTAAGAGAGCTGCGACTTCAGATCTTCCAGAGACTTACACTCTGTGCCCCATTTCTTATGTGAGGCAAACATTAAAGGACATTATCATCAACGACTGGAATGAATAGTGGTTAAAAAGTGATTGTGGTACTTTGACTAAGGATTTATATTTCACAACAGTTTCTGACAGACATAAGTGTAAATTCGTCAATCTTAACTATGTTCTCACTCAATTCTTAACTGGACATGGCAAATTTTCAGCTTATTTATTTCCATTAAAAATCCAATTCACATCTGATTGTATTTGTGGAAATCATCTTCAAGATGTCCCTTACATTTTATTTGATTGCCCGTTTTTCTGTTTTGAAAGATACGAACTTGAATTACACTTCCTCAAAACCACTTACACATATTCTGATGAATTACAAAACTTATCAATATTTCATAGCTTTCTTAAACAAAATATTTCTTAAGAAAAGTGATTCATCTCGATGTTTACTGTTTGTCAGCTTGATATTGAATTTGTTATATTTTTTGGTAAATTGTATTCATAAATTTGTAAACTATATTCCTAATATACCTTTGAGTAAAATAAAATAAAAAAATTTGATAATAAATAAATATATATATATAATACAGGCTCATTATAAACTCAATATCTATTTCAATGGAAACACAATATTTTGTTTCTTTCCTTTTTAGATACTGGTATCTTAGTGCAAGATGTATACCACAGAAGAACGGGTTGCCATTGTTTGTACTCTGATACGCGGATTGTCATATGAAGACGACAGAGCGGAATTTTCCCGTAAATTCCACAAACCAGCCCCATCAAGGGCACACATTCGTCTGCTTGTGAACAAATTTAAGCGTACTGGAGAGGGTTGCCTCATAAGTCCCAGGTACTAGTGTGCAGAGCTAGTAGAACGTGTACTAGAACACCAGGCAGCCCAACCGAGTTTTTTAGGCAGTCTTCCCTGCGGGGTTGACGCGCCTAAGTGCCGTAACCACTTCCACCCGTCTTTACGCTGTCGATGGGGGGGGGGGGGGGGGATGGCTTTTTAAGAAGTCAGGTATTGCCCTATGGAAAGACCCCTAGAGTATCCACCGCTCCCGGGTTGAAGGAGTCCAGGGCCTTCGGAATTTTGGGTAGATCCTCTGCACTTAATTGCAATTTTAAGTCCTCCATAGTCAAGTCATATTGGACGGTGATTGGAATGGGTGAAATGATGTTTAAATGTGTCCAGGGTCCATGGAGCTTAGAGCTACCCGACATTAGTCTGTAAAGTTAAAGGAAAACCCGGAAAAAACCTTATCCAGGTAACTCACCCTGACCGAGACTCGAACTCGGGAAATCTTGAGACGTGCACGTGTGTCAGCGAGGCACCATACCTGGGATCTTGTTTACTAGAACAATATTTGTTTGACATCAAATGGGACATGATTTTAAATAAAGGAGAGCTGTTCACTAATTAAGCAATATATGAACCCAAATTGGGTTTTATTTTTAAATTTGTATATCAGCCCATGTAAGGAAATAGTTATTGTTTGTTTTTTATCTATATTATTCTCATTATTCTTGTTATATTATATCTGTTATGATTACACGAATACTTTTGGAGTGTCTGGTACTCATCAATCGCCTTAGCTCACGTTGAAAAATGCTGGCATTTCTGTATTAGCGAAGAAATAATTATAGACTCAATTTGTTTTGTGTTAATAGATAACATTTGGACATACGTGTACACAATTTTCCTTTTTCAACAAGACTCTGCTACAGCTTATACAGGCAACGGTTCGTTGAGAACTGAAACTGTAAGGGAAGAATTACGCTAAAAAATTCAATGTCATAGCCGGCGTTTGAACCACGGATCTTCCAGTAATTACTTCTACTCATATTGTTTCCACAGAAATTATAAGTGTGGTATAACCTCCGCAAATTACACAGCCATGCAGTAAGCGTTTGATAAAAAATGCTATTAAAACAACTCCGTTAAACATATTAAAAGTACCTAGATGTTTACTATATCCTTATGTATTTGTTTAAAATAATTGCATTCTGAAAAGATAGAACCAGGTTGGAAATGTCAATGCCATAGCCGCGATTTGAAGCACGGATCTTCTGGTCTCCTTCAAGTCGCTCTAACCCTTGAGCTTCTATGGCCAACGGGCCGACATGACATGAGTAAGTTGGAGAATTTAATCTGATGCCGACACGTTGGCCATAGTAGCTCAAGGGTTAGAGCGGCTGGACGGAAAGCAGAAGATCCGTGGTTCAAATCGCGTCTATGGCACTGAATGTTTCAGTCTGAGTCTATCTTTCCATACTTTAGGCTACACACGTCAAGTGTGAAACAAGAATTGATTTCCACGAATTTAATGTCATGTTGGCACGTTGGTCATAGTAGCTCAATGGTTTATAGCGGCTGGACAGAGACCAGAAGATCCGTGCTTCAAATCCCAGCTATGGCATTGAGTTTTCCAGTCTGGCTCTCTCTGTGCGTCCTACACACGGCTAGTGTGAAACAACAATTAATTTCCATTAATTGCATTCTAATGTAACTTGATCATAAAGAACATGACATTCCCCCACTTGTAGTATTGAACGCTTACAAAGCGCATCTGGATAGATGAGAGAGAGGAGAGAGGGAGAGAGAGAGATTAAATATCTCCGGTAAAGAGTCACGTTAAGTCACGCCAGAACGTGACAATAAGCCTATGCCAGTTTGTGCTATCGCATCAGCCGCGTTAAGGCATGTCAACAACTGTACCGCCGTCATTATCACGTCAGACTTCTTTTGTTCTCAGCATTAGCAACCGACAACCTTTAAAATGAATAAATAATGCAAATGCCGCGATAACGTTGCTTCTTAGATTGATTGATTGATTAGATTTATTGTGCATATTCCAAAATTTTACCAGTTACAACTTTGGATACTTTATTTTTCTTGACCTTGTTGCCATCTTGTCCTACATGACACCCTGGTCTTCTGCTCTCTCAGGTAGCTCTTAACCTCCATATCTCCTTGTTACTTAATTAGTCCCAATCTTCCCCCTCATCTTCCTTTCTTAAATTCTTTACATTTCTTGTTCATTTTACTTAAGCTTTCTGCAAGAACTCACCAATACTTCTTAGCATGTTTTCCTCCCTGCCCGTTAACATTCTTATAGCTACTATCCTCTTCTTTTTGCATATTTTTTATTGATCGATCAGCAGTACAATGCTTTACAGATCAGAGTGAAAAGAAGGTAACAGTACAATAAGAACAATAACACTCAGGGGTAGGCTAACAGGCCGCCCACTTACTACATTAAGTTAGAACTCTTATAATACTTTCTGAGAAATTATGACAATATTGAAGATGTAAGACAGACATCAAGCACTAGAATCACTCGAATCAGATGTATCACTTAGAAGCAGGTCCTGTGGTAGTATCCTCTTCAAGCGTGAGGGCTGCGCGTACTATCCTCTTCTCTACTTTCTCCCATTTTCCCTCGTAAACCTTCCACCCACCCCCCCCACATTGCGACCTCCTTGCATTCTATGCTTTCTTTACCGCCACACAATTCACAAATTCCCTTTTCCCTACCTCTTATACCTCTTAGAAATATTTTTCCTGTTCTCATCCATGCTAACCCTTCTCTCTCTTGCAGTAATCTACATATGCTTCTCGTCCCCAATTTCTTTTTATTTGCTTGTAAAATAGTTATGATTTCATAATTTCTAGACTTCTCCATATTCCCTGTCTTTCTATATCTTCTGTTCTGCATTTTACCAATTAATGTTGCGTTTGAAATCTCATTAAGGTCCGAGATTTGTAGGGCATCGCAATTCAAATGACCAACTCTAAAAACTACGATTTTATGGAACAGTTTTGAATTACTAAAATACATCTTTGAGAAACGTTTATGAGAACATTTGAAGCTACTATTCCGAAGAATAAATATAAAAGATAGCTATGACAAATTTCCTATAAAAAGCTTTTTAAGGCAAGTTAATTATACATTAAGAGTGAAGGAAACTATAGCCTTTGCTACGAAATTAAAGAATCGCATTTTTTCACGCAAATGCTTAAAAATGGATGTCAGGGTAGCGCAGTGGTTTCGCTCACGACTCCCGTGCTTGGCGATTTTAAGTCGGCCATATCCACGCCTCCACCTCTGTCTAGTACATGTCAAGTGGCCCCTATGCCAACGTGGTTCGGAGTACACAATATAAACTGTAGGTCATCTCGCCTCACCGTCATCTTCACTATCACCCTAGCATTGAAGGTAATGGACACCGCCCTCTGGGTGCCGCCCAAGGTGGCCCTGTGGCGTGTTGATAACCAAACAACCATTGTTTTATACATTTTATAACTTCTCAAAAGTTTTATATAATAATTAGATCAACTGTTAATTAAATGAAAAATATGGAACATACTCCCATTAATTGAGCATTCTGGGTTTTGGTTATCTTCTCGTCCCTTCTTATTACACTGAGCTTACCTACGCAGTTTGGTATTAAGGCAACTTGAATTCCTTTGTCATATGTTTCACATACACATGAACTTTTTCTATTGTTTGTTCAGGGAGTCTCAAACTATAATGGTAAATTTTCTTAGTGAATTTTGAATCTAGATGCATTTTCTGTGAGTAACCAGAAGAGGAATTTGAAATGTTTTAGTAATTTCAAGTTTATTATAGCTATAGGTATCCAGTAAGTTTTAGATACATTCTGCTCCTTTTGTCATTTCGTAATTTCAAGACAGAAATAAACAGGGGTCTTAGTACTACAATAAGGAATTTTGAAGCTTTGTGCAAAATGGGGTCTACATAGCAAGCCCAATAAAATATAAAAGGCCATAAATAATACAACACATGATAATGTAGTGACAAATTCAATAGACAGGTGGCACGTTTGTTCTTAACAATACCAAAAGCTCCATGTACCCCGCAGCTCATTGTTAGATAAAATGGCAGTGATGGCAGATGTTTGTAACCTTAACTGCCGTCGAAATGATGAGGAAAAAACTGGAAAATAATACTGGGTTCAAGTAAAACGTCGTCTAGCACAGGAATTAAGTCTCGTTACTGATAGCTAGCCTATACTATAATATATACTGTTATTTTTGCATTATGATAAAAATAAATTAGATTAAATTGTGAGAAAAAGAAAAAAATGGCACACCTACTGAGGTATTAGTGTACGACTAACTGCGCTGGAAGTTACCAGCCACATCTCTGAAGAAAATAAGGTTTTGGCTCAAACGATTCAGTACCTGACGAACACAGTTTGTGAGAAGCATTACAGAATGAACTTTCACTGTTACGATTAGAAAATATTTTTCATTAATTCGTTTGTTCTTTACTATGTTTCATGCTGAGTGAGTTCTGTATAATGTTTATAACGTGCTTTGAATACTAAATGATACTACGCAATTTCATATAAAACACAGTAACACTGAAATTATTGCCGATAACTGCCTTATATTAAGCTATTTCCCTCAGATTCATGATTATGGCATTCAGATCCGTCTTTATATTAAAACTAAATTTCAGTTATACTTCAAAATTTGCTTTAGAGTATTTCTTAAACTTGTGACGCTTTTGCACTTCACAGATGGTAGTGTAGAAATATTCAGGTATACATATTAGGCTGAATTATCACACCAAACAGTGTCAACAAAAGAATGGCAAAGTAAGTGCTTAACTTACGATTAGATTTACTTGTAGTTGAAGTGGTACTCTGCAACTCACCTGCAAAAGATAAAGACAAACATTAATAATGTTATGTTTATAATTATTCGTATAGATGCTTATGCCTTAGAATATGCTATAAAAAGAATAATATATAAAATCACCACGCCATTTTAACTGATATTACCTGTTACACAGTTCTACAAATTACTCTGAAATATTTTCATGGTTAGCTATGCAAACATTTGAAGGTTAATGCATGTTTTATTTCTCCCAGGAGAATGAGATGATAGTTATTAAATACTCTATGTAACCAGTGATTTCGTTAGATACTAAACGATTACTTAGTAATCATTTCAGTGTGTAGTGCTGTATACAGTTACTCCAAAAAGATTCGTCTAATGCATGAATTTATGTTTAAGTGTTCGGCGGTTAACATTCTTTGTACCCAACGTGAACAAACTTTTGAGTAACGCAGTTTTTGAATAATCGTCATCACACTGTCTTTACTGAGGGAGGTAATGCGACACCATTCACTTGTTGTTACCCGGTGATCACCACGAATGATATCATCGACTCGCTGAATGCTCATGGAGTCACTGCAATCACCGGCCTGCCACTTCGCTTTTCATCTGTCAATGGTGTTTGCCCTTCAGCTTCGTTACAGTGACGGACCCATCGTCTAACACTGCTGACATCCACCGTTGCATCACCATACACATTTTTTACCCTTTCGTGAATGCGAATTGGCGTTTCACCTTTCGCAGTCAAAAATCTAATCACAGAACGCTGTCTAATACAAATCTCGATGTCAGCCATTTTGTAAGAGGATGCAGTGCTGCCACCTGTTGACTTACGAAGTTACTACTGCACGGGGATGGAGAAGAAGGTTTGAGGAATTGCACCAAATTCAAAGTTTTCACATAAATTACTTATTTAAGGAAAAAAATAGGAGGCATTACTTTTTGACCCACCCTCGTACTCGGAAAAAATGAATTATCAAAACCTCACTTGCAAATAACTCAATTATAAGTATTTTTTCCTCTTCTCCTATATATACATAAAATCAGCACCAATTTCTAAGCTTACACAGAGAACATGTATGTTCCACGCTATTGAGGAGTGGCAAACCCATCTAGAAGTCACTGAATACGTCGGCAATGATGCTTCTCTCAAATGTATCCTATGGCAACTAGATATTTGAAGCACAAACTCCCCAAACATCTTATAATAGCATTGATCAGAGAAACAGTACCGTCAAGGATATACCTTTAAGAACGTTAAATTAGAAAGTCTGCGTGTGTCCAATAGAGCATAGTTACCCTCATTTAAACGAAGGTATTCCAATTATCACTACACTATTTTAAGGAAAGTGAAAAAAATAACAACCAAGGTCGCAATATAGTATATAAGCCACGTGGGGGTTGTTCTAAGGTGTAAATCTTCTTGTGGTACACGTCGACCATGTGACAATAATTAAGGCAGCTACACGATTGAAGAAGATATTGGAAAAAACGCTGAGTGGCAGGAGAAAGTAGAGCAGCCGGAGTATCCACTAAGCACAACTTCGTGCTACCAGCCACTATCCTGAAATCAAAGTGGCAAAACGTCAATAGGGAAGAGAAATTTAATCAGCATACCTTGTCACGCTTTGGCTTCCAGAAACTAAGGCAATCCTAAATATAAATATCATTTGTGACGGCTGTACGTGTACAACTTCGGCATTTACAAATGAATTAGTTTAAGAAACTTAAAATCACAATTGGTTGTCTTATAACCACTCCAGAATTTAAGAAAGTTACTGCGTCTTCCAGGACATTCCGTAGTATGAGGCCTGTTCAATAAATAATGAACATAATTATTTTCTGGTCATAATTTTTCGCACTAAAATTCAATCTTATTATCTTTTGTAAGCTTAATGTGAAGGAAACACGCCGTAGTAGTTTCATTGTTGGTACTCCTGATTCCCGCCTGTGAGAACCAGGCAAGTTCAGACATGTTCAGTATCGCCTACCGCTGCAATGGAAGTAACATGCAGTTAAAGTTGATGTTAGAGGAAGATCCGGAGTTACTTTCAAACGTAATCACTGCTGATGAAACTTGGCTACATCATTTTGATCCTGAGAGCAAACATCAAAGCTCAGTGTGGAAATCTCCTTCATCACCAACCCCCCAAAAAAGCAAAAGTGGTTGCGTCTGCTGGGTAAGTTATGGTCATCTCATTCTTTGATATTCATGGAATGTTTTATCAGCATGTTGTACCTGCACACACATAAGTAACTGGACAATACTATGGCAAGTCCATATCAGGCACAAAGACCACATTTCCGTGAAGCAGACTGGATGCTACACCACGATAATGCGCGGCCGCATATTGCCAATGTTGTTGCTGAGTATCTTGCAAAATTCAAAGTAGAGTGCATCCCTCGACCTCCCTATACTCCGGATTTAGCTCCATGAGACTTCCTCTCTATTCCCTAGCTTGAAGAAACGCCTTCGTGTGAGGTATTATCCATCATGAGAAGAAGCGATGAAGGCTGCGGATGATGATGATGATGATGATGATGATGATGATGATGATGATAGTGAACATTGCGTTTTAAGGGTGTTCAACTTCCAGGTCCTCAGCGCCCTTAACAAAACAATGGAGTTCAAAAAACTAAAAGGCTAAGAGGTCTAAAAGGTTAAAAGACTAAAATACAAATAAAATCAAGATAGAAACGACGGTGTGGCAAAGACTAAAAAATGCTTAAACCATAAAAACTGAAAGCTGTAAAAGTTCTCAAATCCCCAAATGCCTAAAATCTAAATTCTAAATATCGTGTTTAAAAAGAAAGCTAAAAGTTTGCCCACCGCCATCTCGTCATCCGCGAGTATCTCTGCCAAACTGACCGGCAGCTGGAGAGACCTCCGGAGAAGAGTTAAGCTAAAACAGTCTAAAAGCACGTGTCTGGCCGTCAGCTCAGCACCGCAAAGCGGGTAAACTAATTCTGGGGTGCGGTTTAATAAATAACTGTGACTAAAATAGCAGTGCCCAATACGCAACCGAGCCAAAATCACTTCCTCCCGCCGGGATACTCGACAGGAGGTCACCGACGTAATCGGAAGCGCCTTACCCGTTCTAAGGCTGTTGCCACGCAGAGCAGACCACTCATCGCACCTGCACGAGAGCGCGGCCCTACGGACAACAAGCCCAAAGTCTTCCGCAGTGACGAAGGAGATGTTAGCGCTGGGTTCTACGGTGACGATCTAAGCTGGCGCATCCGCCCGATCATTCCCCCGCAAACCCACGTGACCAGGAACCCAAGCACAACCCACGCTAACGTCGCTGGCGTGTAAAACGTGGAGGGCGTCCTGAATACGCTGTAAAGTCTGTTTAGCCAACGTGTGTGCAGTTCCCAGTCAAAGGGACCTCAAAGAACCTGACCTTTTTGCCCACTAATGACCGTCATAAATCTATCTCCACACTTCAGAAATGGAACACTGACGTTGGGGACCAATAGCAACCCCTATTTTCTGAAAATGACAGTTGCATGTCTACTCCGCGTGGAGTCTCAGTTGCCAAAGTTCCAACTTCCAGTTGTTCTGTTTCATTAGGTGCAAGACGGTGATGTTAAAATGTTGCAACCTTGTAGAGGGGACCGTCAGCAGGAGGGTCCATGTTGTAAAACGATTATGAGGGTTCCTCAAAGAAAGCGGCCGCCGTGCACTTGCGTTGAGTAGACAGACTTTACAAGCACATGGTGGTTGCACAGCTCACGCAGGCTTTGGAGTGCGCTGAGGGAATCACTTAGCATAAGGCAGTTACCCATACTTCTGCGGCGAACATATAAAATGGCTCGGTAAAGGCTGCGCAGGTGAATTTGAAGGATGTCTCAAAAATGGTTTCGAGATGTCTTTGAAGACTGGCAGAAACGCTGGGACAAGTGCATCACATTCAGGGGAGACTATTTTGAGAAGGCCATCAAAATTATGAGGATGAGTAAAGGTATGTTGTTAAAAGAAACTGATCATTCATTATTGAACGGACCTGGTAGTTCCCTAGTTAGTCTAAGAAAGGCTCTTTGTAAATCTTTAAATATTAGAGGTGTCTCTAAAGCAGTTTAAAAGCAAATACTCCATTCCATTTTTATAATGATCTCATTTCTGGCGAGGCTATGGAAAGACTGCGGAATTTCACAGCGAACCCTTAAAACATCTGCGTATCGATTCGCCTTGCCCTTTCCCTTCTGTAGGTCCCTTGTGTAAAGGACTTTCTGAAGTAGATAGAAACACAGGCCTTCGTAAAAATAAGCTGTAGACGCTCGGTAGAATTAACAATATTGGGTAGAGTATTGCATGAATGTAATATATTGAATTGGTATATTATGTTCCATACTTTAGCTTGCTCTTCCCAACCCATGACAAGATAACAGTTATGTCAGGTATTTTTAATATCGTTTTAGAATGCCATGCATTTCATGTTATGACACCTACTTGAGCGCCACCTGCATCAATATTCTCGATATTATTAAAAGAGTTTTTTAGCCATATAGAGGAAACTGCTTATAAATTCCACGGTGTTTCTCATTTTAGTCGGGGATTATTGCCTCTACCTTTCTCGTCACTTGTTTACGTTATAACATGGTGTTCGGTATTTTAACATTTTTCTACCTCTCTCGGCTACAATGTTGCCTCCCTTCTGTATGCAGTTATCTCAACGCGAAAATAAAACAATTTTATTGTAACAAAATCAAAGGCACGTTTGCATTGCGGCTGAAGCCTTTTTGTGCGCGTTCTATTATTGTAGGGATTTATCTCTAACGAAAGTGTAAAATGTGATGTGGCGCTGTGGTCGACTATTTTTATCTATTTTAAGCCCGTTACAAACCTCAACGTGAACTGTTACTTTCTAAAAAATATAAAAACAAATTCATCACAGAGGAATGGCGTTCAATCTATGCATCAGGCGAAAATGGAGCTTAACAGAGTCTACAATCACAACTAGACGAAAACACCATTGTTACACGTACCGCTGCGTATCTTTTGTTTGTTCCACCTTGCATTCAGAGACAGACAATAACAGTTATACCAACATTCACAACAGCTAGTGAACTTATCAGTAACTTTAGTTAAGGGTATGAAGTATTTGCAGGCAAACTGCTGGTTTAATACAGAAATACAACAAAGTCTATATTTAAATATAAAGGAAAAGAAAACCGCGGGCATCAAAATTAATTCAGATCTACTAAAGGGTAGAGCAAGAGTGAAAAATTCAATGCCATAGCCACGATTTGAACCAGGGATCTTCTGGTCTCCGTCCAGCCGCTCTAACCTTTGAGCTACAGTACACAAAGTACTTAAAGAACTTACATCATAGTAAGTCGCTAGCACCACAGCAGCTAGAAGTCACTTGGGGCTAGGTCTGTCGCATATGGCGGATGGTCAAAGAGTTCAAACCGTAATTCGTGGATTTTCGCCATTGCCACTTCCGATGTGTGAGACGGTGCGTTGTTTTCGTAAAACAGGATTTCCTTTTCTGCAAATGTGGCCGTTTTCCGCAAGTTCTGCCTTCAGCTTGTCAGGTAATGATGCGTAGTATAATGTTGTAACGGTTTCTCCTTTTTGAAGATAATCGACTAAAATAACTTAATGACTATCCACAAAAACACAGTCGCCATCACTTTCCCAGCCGAAAAAAACAGGTTTTGCTTATTTTGGAGCCTGTTCTCCCTTTGCAGTCCACTGTTTGGGCTGTACTTTTGCTTCGGGCGTATAATGGTGTATCCAAGTTTCATCGACAATAATTAATCGGCGCCAAAACTCAGATTTATTGTGCCTACATTGCGCCAACAGAGCGTTGGAAATGTTCGCTAGAACACCTTTTTGGTCTAACGTGAGCAATCGCGGCATTGAGAGAACGCGTACACACCTCATGTCAAAATGTTAATTTAGTATGTGACAAACACGTTCTTTTGATATGTCCGCAGCCTCAGCTGTGTCTCTAACTTAAATTCGGCGGTCGTTTATTACTAGTTGTTAAAGTTTGGCGATGTTTTCGTCGGTAGTTGCAGTTTTTGGAAGTCCCGAAAGTTCATCCTCTCCCAAGCGCTTACGGCGACGATTAAATTCAGCTGCCCAAAATTTCGCTTATGTAAATGATGGTGCAGAGTTCACATATAAAGAGTCCAACTCATATTTTATTTGCGTAGGAGTATTGCCTTTCAAAAACAAATATTTAATGACCGATCGATAACCGATTTTGTCCATTTTCATAAAAACATTCACATGAACTTACTCAAAAGACTGTTACATAAATGAGCGTCCAAAATGACTGCAACTTTGGTGAGAAAAAGCCAACATATGTACAGTTAATGCCAGAGGTGCTACTCCCATTACTCCTGGACCCGTAGGATCAAGGACCCGGGCCTCCTTCGACAAGGGAGTTACCGAGATGTCCCAAAAGGGCGCCCGGCGCCTCCGAGGGGCTTTCCATAGGGCAAGACCTAGAGACTAACAAGGTCTCCCATCTGGTCCAAGGACTCAAGACGGGATGGAAGTGGATACGCCACTTACGCACCCAACACCTAAATGGGAAGGCTACCGATATGACCTCGCTGGGGCCACCTGGTGATCTAGCACACCTACTAACTCTGCTGGCTAGTACGCGGGAATATTAATGCCTTCCCTCAATCCCGTCCGGAGACGTACCCGATCTCCCAGGGTATCGGGAAACACTACCCCTTCGAGTCCAACCCAATGCGAAGAACTCTCCTTCGGGAGGGGCTCGAATGTTCGGCCCGTGGTTCCCCTAGAAACGTCTGAGGTACCACGAGTGCTAGGGCTCCGCAAGGCCCGCACCACGGCAACTGAAGGGGGCGGATCCCCTCACCTATGCGGCCAACAGATGTACAACGAAATTTACTAGCTTTTATTTTCGAGTGCTGCCATCTTCATGTTGATGTCGGAAACTTTTCAGACCACCCTCGTATGCTGCTCCTGTATGGGTGCTCTCATGTTGCCGAACTCCCTAGCTGATGTGTAAACCAACGGGGACCGAAAGGAAGCCTGTTGCACGATCCGAAAATCCGTAGCTGTAATGCACCCACTCTTTGATACTTTCACTTCCAGATGCCAGCTCGTCACGGATGTAAGTACAAAAGAATTTCCACAACTTTTTGAGCTACGAATTGCAGTCCTAACGCCTTGTACATGGCGTTGTTTTATCACGAATTTCTGTATAGGCCATTTAAGCCACCACTGCTCACATAAAGTTCACAACTTTCTGTAAGAAAAGGCGTCTCTTGGATCTATACCTTCATCCCAGTAGGCTTACTTTCCTTCTCTGGTTGTTAATAACTTCCTGTAAGTTACAAACTTCTTCGTGCTTGAATATAAGGCTGTGTTTCAATACATATTTTATTACCTAAGCTTTCAAAGTATTCAAACTTACGAACTACTGATAATTCGCTTAAACTTAAAAAGTCGTTGCCCACTTCCGCATCCTAAACTCTTCTTTAACTTCTCTACTAACAAGACGGTATCGCCTGAGCTGTTTCGCTTGGTTACTTTAATTGTAAGCAGAGTATTGCATTTTACCCAAATAGACATTACCGATATTTCGCAGATTATATGAGGCATGTCCGTAAAATAAGGTCTCCAATTTTATTTAATATATAAAACATGTTTATTGTCAATGAATGTTACATCGATGGAAAGGCGGAACTTATAGCTATATTTCAACGTAATCACCATTGCGATCGATGTACTTTTGCATGCGCTGTGGCACTTTTTGTATACCCTTGTCATAGCACTCACCCTCCAAATTGCGCAGGTAGCGCTCAGCCTCGTTTTTCAAATCATCGTCGCTCTGGAAATGTGTTCCAACCAGGTGTGACTTCAACTCAGGAAACAGATGATAATCACTAGCAGCTAAGTCCGGAAGTTAGGGGGGATGGGTGAGGATGTTTAATCCGAACTGGGCCAGAAGACCAGCCGTTGTATATGCAGTATGGGGAGGAGCGTTGTCGTGATAAAAAATCACTTCCTTCGTCAGCATTCCCCACCTTCCAATATGAACAACACGTTGCAAATTTTTTAAAGTCTCACAGTAGCTAGCGGCGTTTATTATTGTGCCAGTGGGTATAAACTGGCTCAAAAATAAACCTTTTCTCTCCCAGAACACACTGGCCATCACTTTGCCAGCAGAAAATGTTTGAACGCTCGCGACTTCGGAGAATTCGAATGCCGCCACTGACGAGAACGTTCTTTAGTTTCTGGTGTTGTGTAGTGCACCCAGGTTTAATCGCCAGTGACAATTGAATCCAACAATTCCTCGCCCTGTTCTGCATAGCGCTCCAGGAATCGGTGCGCCGCTTCAACACGTTGCCGTTTACGGTCTTCGGTGAGTATTTTGGGGACCGACCTCCCACCCACCTTGCGATAATCCGAATGTTCGGTCAAAATCTTGTCAATCGTAGTCTTACTGACTTCAAGGATAAGTTCGCACAGCTCGTGAACTGTCACACGTCGATCTTTAAGCATTTCTTGCTCCACTTTTGCAATTGTTTCAGCTGAAACCGAAGGCCGACTAGAACGCAGTTTCTCATGGAGGCCTGTACGTCCATCTTTAAACTCTCTGACCCTATTTCGCACGTTTTTGACGTCCATACACTGTGGCCCATAGACTTCGCATACCTGACGATGAATTTCAAATGGGGTTGTGTCCTTGGCATTCAACAAACGGATCACTGCACGCAACTCGCACTTGGCAGCGGAAGTGATGGGAAGCTGCATCGCAAAAGGCTGCCCAGGCAAGGATACTGGTTTAAACGGGTTCGTTTTAGTGTGGATTTGAATGGGAGGAACGAAGTCATGCATCGTTGTCCCATTTTCTTCGATACGACTATAGACACTGAAGTTTATATGTGATCTTCAAGACATTTGTGGAGCAGCTGGATGATATCGAATTGAGAAAAGGTTATTTCCAACAAAGTAGAGCATACATATAATGAGACCATGGAACTTTTAACCAGTTTCCTTGATAATCGAATAATTTCAAAATGTCTGTGCCCCCACAGATCCCCTTAACTGACCCCACCGGACTGTTTTGTGGGGGTGTATAAAAATAGAGAATACAAGAACAGGCCACGGACAATTAATGTTCTCAAGGAATCCATTCAAACCGAAGTAAGTAAAATTGGCGAGTGTACTCTCCGTAAAACTTCAGAGAATTTGGTGAGACGAGTACAAACGTGTATAGATGATGGTGGAGGACACTTCCAAAATTTACTATGAGATGTAAATAGTGTAATGTAATCTTGCAATTGTGTATTATATTCTCCCAAAGTTGTACGTGTTTCCTATTATTGATTCCAAAGTTATGACCTATTAAAAAGGGTTCATTTTTATACGGATCGCACTGTATTTTGGGCGTGTTCCGTAAGTTTAATTTGAACCAGGAGAAGCAGTTTATTATCGGTTCTGACAGAAGATCTGGTGAACGTTCTAGTACAGGGAGCTGTACGTCTTTATAGTCGGTCCAATTATAATTCATTGAACTATATACCCCAAATCTTTATTCAGAGTTATTCCTCTATATGAGGCAACTCCAACAAAAGAGAAGGAAACCCACGTTTCTAGATCATTCCAGAACTAGATAAACGGGTTTATTTCTAGGACATCCTACTACAATTAACTTAACATCCTGTACGTATCCAAATTCTTGTCAAACTAGAGGATCTCCGATAGGGTACACGGTGCGGCTGGCATTTCGCAGCAGCACACCCTTTCGTGTGCAACAGGAATCTCGCGTGATAGTAACCTACTGCAGTGCTTATCGATTCTTCAACATCGTACTACTTGCTTGTTTGCATAGAATCGCTTTTCACAAACTACAGCAAGAAGCGCTTGCTTGATTAATGATTCAACATTTAAACACACAGATAAATCTGCCGTTCAAAACGCTATTTATTATGTAATTAGTTTCTAATTACTTAGGATTATCTAGTTAATATCTAAACTAATGAATCCTTCCTTAGGTTTACTAGCAAGTAAACTATCATTGGGGCAGTTTCAGCTGAGCTTAGGGCTGTATTCATAGTAAACCGAGCCAAAGGTGGTCTAACTTTTTGGTATTCTTAGACGATAAAAGCCTGTGACTTAGTAAAGCCATGAACCAGTACGGAGTATATGCTACAAGGTTCTTCTGCACATGCGTGAGTCCCATAGAGTGCTAAACAAACCATAGTGTACCTACAAGTTTATAAATCTCTGTGGTAGCTTCGCAGCTGTTTCTTAATCGTTCTTACGGTTGCTGCTGCTGTTTGAGGTTAGGTAAGAAAGTTTGGTGCGCTGTGAATATGGATAATATGAAGAAGCGTGGTGTCAATTGATAAGAGGAAGACAAATGTTTTCTCTACTCCAAATAAGAATGAACATTATAGAAAATAAATCCGTGTCGACGAATACAAATATGAGAAAGGAGGAGGCATGGAGGAAACATTATAACGAGTTTGCTGATAATGCGGCTTACCGATACAGGTTAGCAGTATTGTTTTGATATCCTACTATTGCATAATACCGAAGTGCTGTTAGGATTTGAGAGTCAGACCTCGGTTATCGCCTCTGACGTACAGGTTAGGACGAATCATTTCTATCAGATTTCTGGCGTTTGCTTTACTAAACCTGTATATGCTTTTGAAGTTTAGGTCGTCATCCTTTGCAGTAATTTCTACTCTTGGTAGATGAGTTTTCCTCTGTCGTCTTATTTCACGAATTCTACGCGCTACAGCTACATTCATGACTACATTGTCGTCCATGTTGCAAATA
Source organism: Mantis religiosa (assembly GCA_030765055.1). NCBI lineage: Eukaryota > Metazoa > Arthropoda > Insecta > Mantodea > Mantidae > Mantis > Mantis religiosa. Next base: position 205,933,128 of record CM060952.1, on the reverse strand, counting down.
TAGTCCGCCTCTAATCTACCCCTTTCTTTATAATCCTTCCATACTTTAGCCTACACACGGCCAGTGTGAAAGAACAATTAATTTCTATTAATTGATCTAATAGTGGTTAACTATAAAGCCCGGGCCTTAAAGTACTTACACGTCGTAAGTCACCATTAAGGTAGTTGTTCATATGTTTATGAGAACTCCTAAGTGGTTTACCGGGAAAAACACGAGTCAGTTGGAAAATTTAATGTCATATCGGTACGTTGGCCATAGTAGCTCAATTGTTAAAGCAGCTAAACGGCAACCTGAAGATTCGTGGCTCAAATCCCGGCTATGGCACTAAATTTTCAGTCTGACTATTTTTCCAAGCTACGCATTGTTTGGTTTGCGTGCAGTTGCTGGAAGTCCCGTGCTTTTCCGTTTTTCAGCACTGTCCCTGCCAAATTTGAATTCGGACACCCAACGGAACATGCACTTGCGACTTGGTGCACACTCGCCACATATGGCCACAAACCCCTCGTGGATGTCTGCAGCCGTCACTCCTTCCATCCAGACAAACCACAGAGTTTACCTTTGCCCGTGCCTGTCTGCTTCCATGTTGCTTCACAGATCTCCACAAACGTACTCAAATAACCGTAAAATTACTGCTCTACTGCGCCATCCATTATCTAGTGGCAGTACACAGTACTATTGCCCACCTTCAGCTACCCATCGACACACACGAGGGCTGTTCAATAAGGAATGATAATAATTTTTTAACCTCATAATTTTTCGCACTAAAATTCAAACTTATTGTATTCTGTTAGCTTAGTGGGAAACAAACACGCCGTAGTGTTACCGCCTGTGAGAACCAGGCAAGTTCAGACATGTTCTGTATCGCCTACCGCTGCAATGGAGGTAACACACAAGGAACAATATGCGGCTTCGAAATTCTGCTTTCGTATCAAAAAATCTTTACTTTAGGCCTATACAATGTTACAGCAGGAATATGGAGAGTCTGTTATTCCGTAAAGCACAAATCAAAGGTTGTTTAAAATGCTTAACGATGGGAGACCATCAATTTCAAGGGAACTTGGACCCGGTGCTCCAGTTACTGCTCTCACGGAAAAAACATCAACACTGCTGCTGCCATTGTGAGAGAGGATCGACGATTTACCTAAGATCACTTTCTAAAATACTCAACATTTCACTGGGTGCCACCAAGACGTTGGTGACAGAAACATTACACATGAGACATGTTTGTGCGCGATGGGTTCCAAGACTGTTGATTCCCGAACAAAAGGACATTGGTATGCAGGTCTGCATGCAGTTAAAAGTTGATGTTAGAGGAAGAAACGTAATCACTGCTGATGAAACTTGGCTACATCTTTTTGATCCTGAGAGCAAACAGCAAAGCTCAGTGTAGAAATCTCCTTCATCACCAACGCCCCAAAAAGCAAAAGTGGTTACTTCTGCTGGGAAAGTTATGGTTATCCCATTCTTTGATATTCATGGGATGGTTTATTAGCATATTGTACCTGCACACACATCAGTAGCTGGACAATACAACAGAAATATCCTGAAAACATTGCAAGTCCGTATCAGGCGCAAACGATCACATTTACGTGAAGCAGGATGGATGCTGCACCACGATAACGCGCGGCCACATGCTGCCAATGTGGTTGCTGAATATCGTGCAAAAATCAATGTTAAGTTTATCCCTCACGCTCCCTATAGTCCGCATTTAGCCCCATGTGACATTTTTCTATTCCGTAACTTTAAGAAACGTCTTCCTGGGAGGCATTATCCATCATCAGAAGCAGTGGTGAAGGCTGCGGAGGCGATTTTGAAGGGTCTGTCAAAAAATGGTTTCCAGCATGTCTTTGAAGACTGATAGAAACACTGGGACAACTGCATCGCATTCAGGGGAGACTATTTTGAGAAGGAGCATCAACATTATGAGAATGAGTAATGGTACGTTGTCAGAAAAAGAAAATTGTAATCATTGTTTATTGAACAGCCCTCGTATTTTAAACTGCTACTTTGTAGGGGAGTAAAAATCTTTGTTGGGCGAGATAAATATAATTCTTATTATAGCCTAAGAGAGTAAAGTTACGAACAGAAAAAAATAATTAATGGACCTACGCTTTTCAAATTGGGAGCATGAAGAAATGGCATTGTGATACAGAAAGCACAGATAGATGGCGAGGGAGGGAGATATCGCTCAAATTTTAATCAATACCGAGGCGTCAACACCTTAAATTTACCTCTCAAAGCTTATGCAGATGGTATTGCTTGTTGTCGTATCCAATTACTGAAGTGAAATTGGAAATTGGTAATTTAGGAATCGCAGATTTGCTCCACTGCTATACGAAAGGAGGAGAATGTAGCTACATAATGTTCGTGAATTACAAGAAAGCCTTTCATAAAAGCTAACACAACAAGTCAATTTAATTCTGCAAAGATGTTCCAAATATTTCCTGAAGATGATACTTATGTGTAAACAAGCCAGCTTTAGAACATGAAATTAAGAGTCTGTAATTTTATTATTGACGTGTACGACAGATAGATAAATGAAGATTGTCTTTTGAATGTTGCTAGCTACTGCAGTAAATCATTAAAGTGAGTTCTGACAAGCCAATACAAATTTTGAAAGTGACCGATAGAAAAGGTGTTATAAAATGAAAGTCAACAAACTAATATTACATTAAAATATACACCATCAAGAAATGGAAACTGCTAAGGCTTACATTATAGTGACTGGATACTATAGTGCGATCTCAGTGGTTCTGGAAGAGTTGCCAACACTGACAATTGCTGACAGTTGACAGCCTTAAATGGGATCGTTGGTCCCATTTTCTTTGATACACTGCAGTTTATATTGGGTATCTTCAAGAGAGAAGTTATTTCCAGCAAGATGGAGCAACGTGACATACATCTAATGACTCCATGGACCTTGCAACCAGTTTCTTTGATACACTGAAGTTTATATGGGTATCTTCAAGATATTTGTAGAGCAGCTGGATGATATCGATTTGAGAGAAAAAAATTTTCCAGCAAGATGGAGCAACGTGCCATACATCTAATGACTCCATGGATCTTGCAACCAGTTTCTTTGATACACCGAAGTTTATGTGGGTATCTAAAAACATTTGTGTAATATCTGAATAACATCGAATAGAGAGAAGTTATTTCCAGCAAGATGGAGCAACGTGACATACATCTAATGACTCCATGGACCTTGCAACCAGTTTCTTTGATACACTGTAGTATATATGGGTATCTTCAAGACATTTGTGGAGCAGCTGGATGATATCGAATTGACAGAGAGTTATTTCTTGCAAGATGGAGCAACGTGCCATACATCTAATGACTCCATGGACTTGCAACCAGTTTCTTTGATACACCGAAGTTTATGTGGGTATCTAAAAACATTTGTGTAATATCTGAATAACATCGAATAGAGAGAAGTTATTTCGAGCAAGATGGAGCAACGTGCCATACATCTAATGACTCCGTGGACTTGCAACCAGTTTCTTTGATACACTGAAGTTTATATGGGTATCTTGAAGCCATTTGTGGAGCAACTGGATGATATCGAATTGAGAGAAAGTTATTTCCAGCAAGATGGATTAACGTTCCAAACATCTAATGACTCCATGGATCTTGCAACCAGTTTCTTTGATACACTGAAGTTTATATGGCTAACTTCAAGATATTTGTGGAGTAGCTAGATGATATCGAATTGATTGAAAATTATTTCCAGCAAGATGGAGTAACGTGCCATATATCTAATGACACCATGGATCTTGCAAACTGTTTCTTTGACGCACTGAAGTTTATATGGGTATCTTCAAGACATTTGTGGAGCACCTCAATGATATTGAATTGAGAGAAGTTATTTCCAGCAAGATGGAGCAACGTGCCATACATCTAAGGACACCATGGGACTTGTAACCATTTTCTTCGATACATTGAAGTTTATATGAGTACCTTCAAGACATTTGTGGAGCATCTGGATGATATTGAATTGAGGGAAGGTTATTTCCAGCAAGATGGAGCAACGTGCCATACATCCAATGATTCCATGGATCTTGCAACCAATTTCTTTGATACACCGAAGTTTATATGAATATCTTCAAGACATTTGTGTAATATATGAATAACATTGAATAGAGAGAAGCTATTTTCAGCAAGATGGAGCAACGTGCCATACATCCAATGGTATTATATTTTCCCAACGTTGTACGTGTGTACTGTTATTGGTTCAAATGTTATGGCCTATTGAAATGGTTCCGGCTTATATACATCGCACTGTACCTCAGAATGACGTTTCCAGGATTTCCTGTGCTTCCCATTTATATTGTTGCATTTTGCATTACTTTATCGTGGTTAATATGTATGGACAAAAACAAGTAGAAATAAATTGAGGTATATCTTACTAAAGCTGAGTTATCCAACAGTGTTTGCAAAATACATCTGAATATAATGTTAAACAATGGAAATAAGATAAGTTGCTTCATTTGTTTTAATTTGGGGCTGGAGCTTCAGCAGACTCGTTGAAAGGCAGAAATATTAATTACAAGATGCTGGATTAGTATTTGCTTGCGGTAGTAGTGTCAGCCCAGGATATTTGAGCAGCAAAGCACCTCTAGTGCAGCTTCATTGTAATCCGAGGTTATTGCCCAAACTACAATTTTCGCTTCAAGGATCACTATCATTATTTAACAAGTGACATTTACCATCTCATAAAACTTGCCTTACTAACAAGTGGCAGGTTCCATTTTTAAGAAAACTCGTTAAAAAGTTTACGGGGTCATAAATTCCCATGCGAGGAAACGCGCTAATAATTCGGCGTGAAAAACACAACACCGCGTCACTGCACAGGCATAACAGTGTTCAAATTGGAATATCGAAAATACAACGTTCTTTTTCTTTCTTAGGAACACGTTGCTAGGTTTCTGTGAATATAGTGACAATAGGGATCTGGGCTGTCTTCACCAAAACTAATCTACATTTACAGGCACATTTTTGAGGAAATATTGACTGTCATAAATGTGAACTTGGACTGGATTAGATTACGCTGTGGTGGGGAACCGGCACGTGACCGTTGGCTTGGTACCTATGTTCCCAAGTGTGGCACAATTGAATACTTTGTGAAAAAAATTACATATTTCCTTGAAACAGGTTACAAAACTTGATGGGTGTCCTGCTGTGGTAGGATGCTCCGGGATTTGTAGTTTTAAGTGAGACAGATAAGACGCACATTCACGTTCATGTCTTAAATTCGTAATAGTTGCTTTTGATAAATCAGTGAGAACCAAAGATTCGATGTTAGCTATAATCTGAGCAGCATCAGTGGAGATTGTACGATATCCTTGAATTATACGAAGGAGGAATCCCCTTTGAATTTGTGCAAGTTTTTAGCTTCCCATTTTTTTATTAAGAACATCCTGGAATGCAGATACACCGTACAAAATTAGAGACACTACAGCACCTTGATGTATAATTTTAATAATACATAGAATTCAGACCCCAGGTGGGTCTTATTGTTGCGAGGGCACCAAGGAGCTCGCTGACCTTTTCAGCAATATAATCAAAGTGTGACCGGAATATTTATTTACTTTCCAGTATAACGCCAAGGTATTTTACCGTAGATACCACCTTCAAGTTGACGTTATTCATGGTAAAATTAATGGGTTCCATGGGGCTTATGTTCAAAAAGTTTTATCCTGTGACCTTTAACTATAATTAATTCGTTATTACGCTCATCCAAAGACCCCAGGGACCCTCTCGCTTAAGCCGGCGTCTACCGTATTCCTTGTTCCTGCGGTGCTGTATACGTCGGTACCACACAACGCAGCTTCAACACCCGGCTTTCAGAACACAAGCGCAACTGCCGTCTGGGACAATGGGACAAGTCTGCGGTCGCGGAACATGCCATTTGGGCCGATGGTGAACATATTATCCAGTATGAGGAGACGAAGGTGCTTTCTTCTACACCATACTACCACGCCAGACTACAACGCGAGCTATTGAAATCTACAAGCACCCCAATAATTTCAACAGAAAGGGAGAGGCTCCTAAACTGAACAACATCTGGCATCCGATACTGGAACGGCTAAAACAAAACCTAAGGCAGAAAAATCACCTGAACCTATTAACTATCAGTACAGGGGAACCCCACCCACCGAGGACACAACCCCTGCTCAAGCCGAACCAATCCAGTACGGCCAACCAGGATATAAATACGACACTTCTACCGAGCGTCTCAGTTGAGTGAGTCAGAAGTGGAGGATGACTATTAGCCCGCAGAAGAGCTCGGCTCTTATGCTGGCTAAGACCCGTAGCTGGCGCCCAGAAGGTGACCTGCGGTTAAGGCGGAGAAGAATCCCCTGGGTTCGAACCGCCAAATACCTGGGAATCCAACTGGTCCGCGGCCTCACTTTCACTCCGCACGTCAGGGCAAAGACAGGCCTCGGCCACGCTGCGCTCAGGCAACTCTATCCGATCTTCAGATCCACAATGCCCATCCGCCTCAAACTGCGGGCGTACCGTGCGATCGTCCCGCCTCTGATCCTGTACGGATGCGAGGTCTAGGGTTCGGTGGCTCATACCACCCTCCGCAGGCTGCAAGCCGTGCAGAACAGAGCCTTAAGGATGATCTACGGTACCGACCGCAGGTTCCCATCTCACTTCCTGCACACCCAGTCTGGCATACCATACGTCGAAGACCTCGTGCGTGAACGAACACGCGCGTTGTATGCCAAGATCACTCCCCTCCCTAACCAGCTGATGAATACACTTTGTCAATAACACCACCGTCTCCCCAGGAGACGGAGGAGCTATCGCCTACCCAAGGACGCCCTTGGGTGGTAGAGTCTGCCTCTCCTCCCACCCCTAACAATCACCGCCAGGTCACCTCGCGCCCTCGCCGCGGCTGGCAGGTTAACACCCGCGGTCGTGCCCTGGGACGCGCACGACCTGGAAATACCAACATCATTAACCTAATTTCCATCTGGCTTCTCGCTACTGGTTCCACCACGGCTTGTCGGCTCGCTAGCGACCGCAAAAGCAGGGTGGAACGGGCACTGTTCCCCGAGGGGAATATCCCGGCACCAGAAGCATCAGCAGAGGCCAACTACGCCGTCTAACACAACGACACGCAAGCTTGCGAACAACTTAGAACTATTTTACCGCACGGGTAAATCCGCACAGCGGATAGGTACCGTGGCGCGTAACCCTCCGCCCGGGAGAACCCGGGCGACCCGCACCTGCTCTTGGCGTCTCAGTTGTGCCTGAACCTTCACCTAGAAGATTAAGACCACGCCACTGCTGATGTCCACCGCAGGGATGGACGAAACGTATGGACGGTTTAACTCCATCAGACCACGGCTCCAAAGCCCGGAAGAAATCTCTTATGTTTATTTTAATTATATAGTTATTCTCTCCCCTTATTTCATATGTGTGGACATAGGAATTTGTAGAGGTTATATTCCTGTTGTGAACAAAATTGTCTTAAAAGGCAGGTTTAGGCACTAATAAGCAGAATAGGCACACGTGTATGAAATAGGCATTTATAGGCACTAAAAATCTAAGAAATCAGGCTAATAATTGTAGGAAATGTGCTTATAATTTAAGGGCCTGCGTTTCTGAACAAATGAATAGGTAAAATCCGCCCCCTAGTGGTGAGATATATGTTATATAAAAACGGACGCATGTTGCACCTTGAACTGCCCCTACCTCTCAGGTTCATTTGCAAATCCTTTAACCAACGGCGGATAATGTCAGTCATCACCTACCATCCTGTGTTAAACATTTGGACATAACTTCGTTTTAGCTTTTTTCTGAATGTAACGAGTGCATTGAGTATCATGTAGCGCTCATTTCGAAGAACTGGACTAAATATTTGCACTCGTCAGTGAACTTTTCGTCTGGAAAGCGGGACTGGCAGTGTTTGTGCTGCACTCCATTTTGAAAAGAAAAACACGATAGTTGGCAGGTAGCTACACGAAAACAAATATTTAATTTCAAGCTATCTGACAAACGTTATTGCACGAATAGAGGGAAGTAATTTCACGTCAGGCATTCTCTGGATATCTTCCATTATTTCGATTTCTCTGTTCTTACAGTGAGGTCTGTTTTTGTTTTGTTTTGACGTTCATATATTCTCATCAGACTGGCTCTTCATTTACATGCTTTGTTTTCGTTGCAATATAACAGAAGGGCGTGGTCTTATTTAGAGCTTCCTCCAAGGAAAACAAAATCCAATAAATGTTCTGACAAAATGTTTTGTTTCCGTAAACGGATATCGAGACAGTCGACGCGAATGTAGCATTGTTATTTTAAGAAACTACAAAATGAAGCTAAATGCTTAAAAAATATGCCACAAAAGTCAGATCAGGGTTCTCGTATACTGAAAACAAACCAAAACAGAAGGGAAGATAAAGGCAGAATAATTGGAAATTACAATATTTTTTCCTTGTCCCATTTATACCCCGCCTTTAACTGTTAGGGTCATATCGGCGGCCGTCCTCCTTTGGAATATACTGAAGGTGTTAACTGGTTACCTTTGATTTTTAATCATTATATCACGCACACATTCACACTCTCATTCATACTTCCAGACTCATACTTCCCCCAGCGCCGGGAATCGAACCCGGGACCCCCCTAGCACGGCAGGCAGGTGCTCTACCGAATGAGCTACGGGGCCAGCCAAATTAGAACTTTAAAGTGACAGTAGATTAACCACTTAAGTTTCATACAGCATCATACAGCATGCCCAAAAATATACAGAACCCATTTTCGTTCAGTGCGCATGCGTACTCCTGGGCGTCTGTGTATTGTTACATCGCCATGATTTTTTTGTGTAATTTAAGTCCACCAACGTTAATTCATATCGGACGGTGAATGAATTGGGTGAAATGATGCTTAAATGAATCCAGGATCCATGGTGCTTAGAGTTACCCGACATTCGTCTTCATAGACAAGGTAAACCCTCGGAAAAAATCTTATCCAGGTAACTCAACCTTACCGAGATTTGAACTCGGGACCTCTTGAACGTGAAGCAGATAGGCTACCATCTACGCTACCGAGGCGGGCATCGCCATGATGTATAGTTGTGTAAATAACATCGTGCTCTGTGATTGGTAGTGACCATGGTGCTCGCGAGGGAGAAAAAGGGTTTTAAAACGAGGGCTGTTCAATGAAGAATTATCGTAATTTTTCGAACAAAATTTCAAATTTATTAAATTCTCTTAGCTTAATGTGAAACAAACACGCCGTAGTAGTTTCATTGCTGGTACTCCTTCATCCCCGCCTGTGAGAACCAGGCAAGTTCAGACATGTTCAGTATCGCCTACCGCTGCAATGGAGGGAACACGCGAGGAACAATATGCGGCTTTGAAATTCAACAAATCTTCAGTTCAGACCTATACAATATTACAGGAGGCCTATGGAAAGTATCTTGTTCCCTACAGCACAGATCGAAGCTGTTTTAAAATGTTTAAAAAGGGGGGATAATCAATTTGAAAGGAAGGTGGACCGGTACTCCAGTTACTGATCTTACGGAAGTAAACATCAACACTGTTGCTGCCATTGTGAGAGAGGATAGACGAATTAACTTAAGATCACTTTCTGAAATACTGAACATTTCATTGGGTACCACCACAGAAACATTACACATGAGACGTGTTTGGGCGCGATGGGTTCCAAGACTGTTGATTCCCGAACAAAAGGACATTCGCATGGAGGTAACACGCAGTTAAAGTTGATGTTAGAGGAAGATCCGGAGTTTCCTTCGAACTTAATCACTGCTGATGAAACTAGGCTACATCATTTTGATCCTGAGTGCAAACAGTAAAGCTCAGTGTGGAAATCTCCTTCATCACCAACATCCCCCCCCCCACCAAAAGCAAAAGTGGTTGCTTCTGCTAGGAAAGTTATGGTCATCTCCTTCTTTGATATTCATGGAATGGTTTATCAGCATGTTATATCTGCACACACATCAGTAACTGGACAATACTACAGGGATGTCCTGAAAACATTGCAAGTCCATGCTTCCCTGTTTCTTCATGCACAGAATCAATAATTACCCTTTCTTCCTTTTAATACACTTATACCAGAATTTCATTATTCTCTCTATTATAATTCCTCTCCTTTTTGTATCACCTAGCTCTTTTCCAGCAAGACAACATAACGAAATACGCGATTGGTTGAACGTCATTGTACCCGAGCGCTGGATAGGCCGCAAGGTCCGCAATGACAGGGTTTGCTATGCATGGCCTCCACGTTCTCCTGACCTAACGCCATGCGATTTTTACCTTTGAGCCTTCATCAAGGATCGTGTGTACGTACGTCTGCTACCAGCTGAATCCCTGAATTAAGAAACCGGAATGAAGCATCTGTTATTACAATTACTGAATACACAGTTATCAACGTTTGGGAAGAAATCGAATATAGAGTTGATGTGTGCCGTGTGACAAGGGGTAGTCATATTGAAAATTTATAAGCTTCTTGGTAAAACCTTTTCATTTGACATAACATTTATAACTAAGCTGAATGTAATAAATATTATAGAGGTAAAACCCTGATATTTATTTGTATACACCCTGTATCACATGCCCAGTGTGATGCGCTTTATATTGTAGCCAAACGCCCTAATTTATTGCCACTCATAAAACGTAAGAAAATATCCTTAGATAGGCCATATGGTATGCAACCTTTTATGTTACGCGCCTCTCTAAGCTATTTATCATAGGTAAATTGCACAAATAACACATTTTGTTACGCAATACTTAAGTGAAACTTATAAACTCAATATTGTTTGCCTCATTGCTGTAGAATATCGCCGTATTGTTTCCAAGGTTACTGTGATGCATTTCGAAGGCCGTAAGAGCATCAATGTGATTCATTTCCTGGCTGTCATCGTAATTTTGGATAAAACGTAGCTACTGAAACCTAATGTTTGTGGGTATGGCTGAAAAGAGTGTTTCCAAGAAATCTCAGCGGAAGCTGCAATTTGCTGCAAGCATTTTATCCTTGCTTCCAATTTTGGGCAACCTTCAAGTCATGCAGAAGTGCATACAGTGATGGGAACCAACTTCTTCCAATTGGTCAATGTAGTGATCACGTCACTATAAGCATTCTTATTTACTATATATGTATTATCTAATCAAACGTTGAACGCAGCAAAATATTTATGCAGAAAGGACAACGTATATAACAGGATCATTAAGATACTCTAGTGTATTTATAGGTGCAACCTTCAAAATATAATTAGTAAATCTTTAAATATAGGATGAGAATAATTGAGACTTTAGTTGCAGAAATCATGAAATAACATAATTGACAAACTACAGTAACGGGAAGACTTAATACTGCGTTTAATCAAAATTAAATCAATGAAGTGCAACAGATTGTCAACTGCTGCTACTACTGTTGAGGATTATGACAACCATAATGATGGTGCTGTAAGGTAACCCTTGGCGTAACTTGTTTAATGGCTGACGAAAGTGTTTGCATCTACGTAACGTACAACTTCATCATACGCCAACTTCTTACTAATTCGTGGTTTAAGATCAAAGAGGAAGCATGTATGAATAAGTTTTCTAACAAAAAATAAAACAAACCAGTCCTTAAAAATATTTGAATTATAGATAATGTGTTATAGGTAGTATTTCATTAGAAAAAAAAAATTACTTGAAATTGTTCTGACAGGGGCACGTAAGGAGCAGAGAAATTGAGAAAGTTAGAGATAACGAAAGGAGGAGAGAAGGTGGCAAAAGCACAAAGCGAAGCCAATAGGATGCTACAGCTACTGTCGCCAGATCTAAATGGAGATTGACAGACCACTTGGTGACGCTAGGGATTAAGGGATTAAGCACTAAAGAGACGTGGAGTGCAGGAATGAGAGTAACTTCGACAGCCGATGGACAATGAAGATAAACGGTCTGGAAAAGTGAAAGCGCTTGTACAACCTATTTGTGAGTTTTGTCTCGTATCTGCGTGCCTTGAGTCATTTGTTATCAAAAGAAATAGCTCCACAAAACTGGAAAGCACGTCTTTTGTTTTGTATGCTTTGGTAAGAGAAAACTGGCCCAGAAACAGACGAGAACTTAGTTCACATGTACATATTATTTAATGGACATATTATTTTAAAAAACACGTCGGCGTACCTTAAGTGGATCTTCAAAGAGGTACCCATTTCTTTGAGTATGTTAGTATTTTTTAAACTTTATGTAGCAAAAACAAGATAAATGTTGGAATTTATGAGCCAATAATGTTATTTCTGGAAACATGTTGCTTACCTTGAAATAAAAAGAAAGGGCAATACTAACTGAACCTGCACTCTGGGTTCAAAACTGAAAAGAAGGAATAAGTGGTTGGTTATAGAAACCCCTCTTGAATTACAGTTAATGAGAAGAAAGTCAACAGAGAAAAATAAACAGAAGAAAGCGACTGAATACTACATTGAATATTCTACAAGGAGGCAGGTTATAAAAGAAGTGCTTCTTAAATAACAAAAACAGTGCAATACGGATGAATTTATTTCCTTATAGAATGACAGTCTAAAATATTTTTGCATGGTTCTCGGTAATACCCGAAAATTCATTTGAACTTGGTAAGCTGCCACCAAGACATTATTGACCAGGCGGTTTCGTTGTTCGTCGCAATCGGAAGATCCGGGTTCGCTTTCCGTGGCCGACCTACCTGAACGATGGGTTATGTTCGGGGGGTTTCCCGGTTTATTAAGCAAATGTTGGGTAGCTCAATTACATTCCCCGAATTTCCTGTCCAACTACATCATCTTTCACATGATCTCTCATCCAGTGGTCTCTTTCAGGACAGAAGTGACGGCGGGAGTCTCGGCGCCGCACGGCAGGATGGAATGCTCCTGATAAACACTTCCCCTACGACAGGACGGTCTACGGTTTCTCTACTGGTCAGCCGCAGTGTTTGGGGAGGGGCTCCGTAGTGGAGGGGATCCTTCCCCTTCAGCTGCCGTGGTAGAGGCGCTGCGGACCCTTAGCTCTCGTGGTACCTCTGACGTTACTAGAGGAACCTCAGGCCGAACATTCGAGCCCTACTTGTTTGGAGTTTTTCGGATTGGGTCGGACTCGAGGGGGGACTGGTTCCCGATACCCGTGGGAAATCGAGTACGTCTCCGGACGGGGTTGAGGGAAGCCATTAATATTCCCGCGTACTAGCCAGCATAGCTAGTAGAAGGTGTGCTAGATCACCAGGCGGCCTCATCGAGGCTATTCCGTAGCCTGCTCTTTTAGGGTTGGCGCGCGTAAGTGGCGTATCCACTTCCATCCCGTCTTGTGTCCCTAGGACCACATGGGGAGCCTTGTTGGTCTCTAGGTCTTGCCCTATAGACAGCCCAACGGAGGCGCCTGGCGCCCTTTTGGGACAGCTCAGTAACCCAGGTCATCAGAACGGGAGGGGGGTCAGTCTTCACTTTGCATGCATTGCCCTGGTAAACCCTCAAGTTTATATGTTTGGGGAGGAGATCCGCCCCCTTCAGTTACCGTGGTGCAAGCGCTGCGGACCCCTAGCACTCGTGAAACCTCTGACGTAACTAGAGGAACCTTACGCCTAACATTGGAGCCTCTCCCGTATAGGAGTTGTTCGGATTGGGTTCGACTCGAGGTGACAGTGTGTTCCGGACACCTGCGGGAGATCGGGTACCTACGGACGGACTTCGTAGAAGGTACGCTAGATTACCAGGCAGCCCCACCGAGGATACTCGGTAGTCTTCCCTGCAGGGATGACGCACATAAGTAGCGTAACCACTTCCATCCCGTCTTGACGTTGCTGTCGATGGGAGAGGGGCGTTTTAGAATTCAGGTATTGCCCTAAAAAGGAGCCCCGGAGGCTTCCATCGCTTCCGTGTTGATTGAGGCCGGAGTCTTCGGATTTTGGGAAGACCTCGCCATGAAATGATGTTTCCAAATCTAAAGGGCAGGTTCTCTACTTTGTGCTTGCCGACCTCGTCTCCTCATGCCTCATCCTTCCTCCAGAGATTTCCCAGTTTGTACATAAGTACAACAGACTAAAATTGGGACTCTGTAGCAGGTCCCATCCGCAGCTTAGTATAATACAATTCAACGCTTTCTGCAGTCACTTTAGTATTTCATGTGATAAATTGTAGCTTAACCGTTTAAATTCAGTAACATGTTTCACCTTGAGTAATGATTTTGGATTTACTAGGATTAAAAACAATTGCTGATACCAGGACTGTTCAATACAGAATTATAATTTTTTACGGTCATAATTTTTCGCACTAAAATTCAAACTTATTATATTCCCTTAGCTTAAAGTGAAACAAACACGCCACAGTAGTTTCATTGTTGGTACTCCTGGTTCCCGCCTGTGAGAACCAAGCAAGTTCAGAGATGATCAGTATCGCCTAACGCTGCAATGAAGGTAACACGCGAGGAATAATATGCGGCTCAGAAATTCTGCTTTCGTCTCAACAAATCTTCACTTGAGGCTTACACAATATTACAGTAGGACTATGAAGAGTCTGTTCTTCCCCACAGCACAGCTCGAAGGTGGTTTAAAATGTTTTAAGAGGGGAGACAATCAATTTCAAAGGAAGGTTAAGCCCGTGCTCCAATTACTGCTCTTACGGAAGAAAATATCAATACCGCTGCTGCCATTGTGAGAGACGATCGACGAATTACCTTAAGATCACTTTCTGAAATACTGAACGTTTCATTAGGTGCCACCCACACGTTGGTGACAGAAACATTACACATGAGACGAGTATGTGCGCGATGGGTTCCTAGACTGTTGACTCCCGCACAAAAGGAAATTTGCATGCACGTCTGCATGCAGTTAAAGTTGATTTTACAGGAAGATCCGGAGTTTCTTGAAAACGTAATAACTGCTGATGAAACTTGGCTGCATCATTTTGATCCTGAGAACAAACAGCAAAGCTCTGTGTGGAAATCTCCTTCATCACCAACCCCCAAAAAAGCAAAAGTGGTTGCTTCTGCTGGGTAGAGGCCGCGCCGTGGCTCAGTGGTTAGACCGCTTGGCTCTCACCAAGGCAGCCCGGGTTCGATCTCAGGCGACCGCAAAGTGAGATTTGTGATGGACAACACGGCGTTGGGGCGGGTTTTCTCCGGGATCTCCAGTTTCCCCCACCATTTCACTCCACCGGTACTCCATCTTCATCTCATGTATCATCAGTGCCATCGCCTGCGATGCCATATCTAGTAAAAGTGGGCGTTAAAGTCTATACATGTCATTTCTGGTGGGAACGTTATGGTCATCTCGTTCTTTGATATTAATGGAATGGTTTATCGGCATGTTGTACCTGTACACACATCAGTATCTGGACAATAGTACAGGGATGTCCTGAAAATAATGCACGTCCATATTAGGCGCAAAAGACCACATTTCCGTGAATCAGGCTGGATGCTGCACCACGATAATGCGCGGCCGCATATTGCCAATGTTGTTGCTGAATATCTTGAAAAATTAACGAGAAGCACATCCCTCACCCTACATATAGTCCGGATTTAGCCACATGTGACTTTTTTCTATTCTATAACTTGAAGAAACGTCTTCGTGGGAGGCATTATCCACCATCTGAAGCAGTGGTGAATGCTGCGGAGGCGATTTTGAAGGATCTCTCAGAAAATGGCTTGCAGCATGTTTTTGAAGACTGGCAGAAACACTGGGATAAGTGTATCGCATTCAGGGGAGACTATTTTGAGAAGGACAATCAAAATTATGAGGGTGGGTAAAGGTACGTTGTTAAAACAAAAAGTGATCATTCCTTATTGAACAGCCGTCCTATTTTAAGGTTGCATTCCTTTTCCATAATTTCCAGCACATACAAACACATACAAACATGCACCATCTCCCCCCCTCTCCCTCTCTCTCTCAAAATGCAGGTGATTTTTTTACTCAAGGTGCCAAACTATTTATTTTGACGAAATTGGAATGTAATTTACATGTAATTTCACTCTGTAAGTGAAATTTAACGTCTTACTGGCTGAAAGTCAACTTGAAATTGCAAGCGATCACACTGTTTAGCATTGGCTTTTACAAACTTCCCTACAGAAGTACCTAGTTGGACTATACTGACGTTTCGTAAATCTATAGGAGCGTTTTATGGACACCTTGAACCTGACCGTGACCCCATTTTATACTCGCAAGACATCTTGGTCGCTTATAGCATTCTTACACTAATGTAAGAAAGATAATCTCTTTCAAAGTTTAGAACGTCGGGAATTTTGTTGCACAGCTCTAATGCGCAATAGGAACACGACTTGGTAACAAAAGAGAACGTTACATAGCTGCGGAATTTGGCACAAGCGTGGAAGATAGAAGAAATGGAACAGAATCTTGGCCTGAATGAGCTCACCATAGTCTGTGAAACTGAAAAATAGGAACCCTGGCAAAGATAAACATACTCGTACGTTGCCAAAGGCACTTTAGAACGAAAACCAATAGTTATCTGTCCGTCTGAGTTGTGTACATCTGTACGTTATGAAGGTACGGGGATTAAGGAATGAGATTTCTGCATTACGTTCCGTTTAGCGCTTTCTGAGGCGTTATTCATCCTAACTTAAAAAGGTATCAACACTTTTTTTATACGTGGAAGGAAAAGATGGAGTAAACCCATACCAGCCTATGGCGCTGGTGATATAGGAGTCCTCTGACGCAGCCCCTGTCATCTAGGAACACTGAGACGACATATAACTTGATATCAGAAAGACCTTAAGAGAAACAAACGAATCAATATAAACAAATGACGTATAGCAGAACGCGATACATGCTATAATGCTAGCATATACTCCAGAGACGGCCACAGTGACAAGGCCACTCTTGCAAGGTCAGTAAACTCCCTTTGCAATCCCTGTAAACAAACAACCCTACTCTATTTTCTGTTTCGCCCTGAAGGCGAATCTGGTGCCACCCAGTCGGAAACCAACCCATTGTTAAAATCCCAAGCGTGCTTCTGAAAACAGGCTTTAAGATTTTGACCGTCGCTCACAACGCATGCTTCCGCATAAATTTTTGCATGCGGAACGTTAGAGAAACCGTCTCTGATATTATTATTAACGGCCACGCCGTGGCTCAGTGGTTAGACCGCTTGGCTCTCACCAAGGCGGCCCGGGTTTGATCCCAGGCGACCACAAAGTGAGATTTGTGGTGGACAACACGGCGTCGGGGCGGGTTTTCTCCGGGATCTCCGGTTTCCCCTGCCATCTCATTCCACCGGTGCTCCATCTTCATCTCATGTATCATCAGTGTCACCGCCTGCGGTGCCGTATGTAGTAAAAGCGGGCGTTAAACACTACACATTACATTACACATTACATTATTAGTCTCCGATATTAGGTCCGAAACTGGAATTACTGAACACTGGTCTCAAGTGGGGTTAGGTACCAACCAATGGAAAATTGATATTTGTTCGTGTGATATTTCAAACTCCAAAAAGTGCCTAGAGTGTGGGTAATTCAAAGTGATGGTGGAAAGTAGGTTTTGCTAGTAAGAACACTTCGGTCCTGTGATCTACGTGAGACGGACGCTCATTCGGCGCCACCTAACAAGTACACTTTCACGCCATGCACTGAGAGTGCTGGGGGTCTGCAGCGCCCCCGCCACGGCAGCTGAAGGGGACGGATCCCCTGCTCTACGGGGGATCCGTTGGATAATATAATTCTAACATTAAGATATGTGCTGGGCAATGGCAGTCGCCTAGTGGGTAATAAAGCTTAGAATTGAGCGCCATTACCCACCGACGACATGTTAGATTTAGCATGAGAAACACGCTTCAAACACAAAACCGCAAGATCGTCTAAAGTATCAACCGGTAGCCATATAGAGGTTCTCTCAACTTATGTGTTTTATAAAACATTACCTTGTAATGATCTTGGTATATCTGCATTAAGAAATTCACACAGAACTTGCTTCTTCTAAACAAACCCGCATATACTACTTTACGGCCACGATACTCCTGTGCGTTACCCCGACTGTCCGCTATATGTCAGAGCGGAGTATCTGCTAGAATCATTGCGTCTCAAGAATATTACATGGGCGTCACTGTCCGCTGAGTGTCATTGTACTACTCTGCCCTAATACTTATTGATAAACATGCTTTATTTAGCTTATTTGTTGAAAATTCAATTACAAATGTAAATGTGGACTAACAGCAGCTTGGGAGTATACGTGTGTCGGGAGTAGAGGGCCATCCCACAAGTAGCACACGCTCTCACCTGCGTCAGCAAATTCACCTTCAGCTGCCGTGGACCCCTAGCACTCGAGGTACCTCTGACGTTACTAGCGGAACTTCGGGTTAAACTGCCGAGCCGCTCCCGTCGGGGAGTTTTTAGGATTGGGTTGGACTCGAGGGGCAGTGTGTTCTCGACACCCACGGGGAATTGGGTACCTCCGGCCAGACTACGGCCGCCCGGAGGGGGTAGAGGGTTGCCTAATAAGTCCCAGGTACTAGCCTGCAGAGCTAGTAGAAGCTGTGCTAGTTCACTATGTGGCCCCACCGAGGTTTTCGGTAGTCTTCCCTGCGGGGTTGACCCGCGTAAGTGGCGTATCCACTTCCATCCCGTCTTGACGTTGTGCTCAGCAGGGGGGGGGGCTTTTTCGACTCCAGATATTGCCCTATGGAAAGAGCACCGGAGTATCCATCGCTCCCGGGTAGAAAGACGCCCGGGTCCTCGGTCCTGCGGGTCGAGGTCCAATGGGAGTAGATGCTCTGCACTTAAACTGTCTCCAGAGATCCAGTTACTCTCAAAAGCTCTACCAAAATTTCCGTCCCCCGTAGCTTTAAAGCTACACCAGCATGAAATCCATCTGGTTACCTTCTAATTCACAAGTTGGCAACAATTGGAACCTTGGCTCGGCCCCATTGTTTACTGCTCGTAAAACGGTTTGTTTACGTACAGCTGGCGCTTGTCATAAAATGTCGTCAGCGCTCATTTTGTTATCACCGTGACGTACCGACCTATTAGAAAGCACTTTAACTCCCCTGCTGTCATTAGAGCGCGCAGCAGCAGGAATTTTGCATTCTCTTCTTTCATCGAGATTTTAATTGCGTCCATTTACGGACCCCCCCCCCCCCCCACCATGATGGTGGATGTTGTACCTTAAATACGCCGCACAATTTCAAGAGGAAAACTAGGCAAAAACATATGGAGTGACATTCTACTGAGCTGGATCAGGGTTTTAATTTTTTAATTAAATTCCCCTAACAGTATTTTAGTTTTTGCTGCCGACTAAGTGGACATTAACTAGAGTCTATATATTGACCACATTTTATGTATGC
Organism: Mantis religiosa; assembly: GCA_030765055.1. Taxonomy (NCBI): domain Eukaryota; kingdom Metazoa; phylum Arthropoda; class Insecta; order Mantodea; family Mantidae; genus Mantis; species Mantis religiosa. Next base: position 205,913,858 of record CM060952.1, on the reverse strand, counting down.
TTATGGAAAGAGGAATGATCGATATTCAGTGCAAATACAGTTTAAAGAAATGGTAGAAAGCATTGATTTACTCTACTCTCAAAATTTGTACTACATAATACTTTTGTATGATCTAGCGACATAACTTAAAACGGCCACACTGAACAGCGTTTGTTTTGTTATATGCGCATATTATTGGTTTAGGATTTCATTACGTAGGTCACCATGCTGGTCACATTGTTCCTGTGCCCCCAAGAAGGGATTCGGCAAGGAGGTCCAAACTTGGTCTGTTGTACCGATGCCCCAAGTGGGGCATACCCAGGAGAAAGGGTGAGGACATAAGACACAGAGGGTGGCCGTTGCAAGGATCCACGAAAGTGCAGAGGGCAGGGTCCCGACAGGCCAGTACAAACGGCAATTCAACTACCCGCCTCACCTGACAGGGCTCGGAGACTGCCCTACCGGAGGTAGAAGATTTACCAAGAGCACTTCATCATGCAACGCAGAGACAGTTAATGCCAGAGGTTCTACTCCCAGTAGTCCTGAACCCGCAGGAACAACGACACGGGTCTCCTTCGAACAGGGAGTTATCTTCCCAAAAGGGCGCCCGGCGCCTCCGTGGAGCTTTCCATAGGGCAAGACCTGGGTTACAAACAAGGCCTCCCATTTGGTCCAAGGACACAAAATGGGATGAAAGTGAATACGCCACTTCCGCGCGCCAACACCTAATGGTGAAGGCTACCAATATGACCGCGGTGGGGCTGCCTGGTGTTCTAGCACACCTTCTACTAGCTATGCAGGCTAGTAACCAGGGATATTAATGGCTTCCCTCAACCCCGTCCGGAGACGTACCCGATCACCCATGGATATCGGGAACCACAGCTCCCTCGAGACCAACCCAATCCGAAGAACTCCCAGGGGTAAGGGCTCGAAATTTCGAGCCCGAGGTTCCTCTGGTAACGTCAGAGGTACCACGAGTGCTAAGGGTCTGCAACGCCCGCACCACGGCAGCTGAAGGGGACGAAACCCCTCCCCTACGGGGAGAGACACGCAGAGAGAGTTAGCTAATGTTAATGCCAGATGTTCTACTCCAATTAGTCCTGGAGGCGTAGGACCAAATACCCGGGCCTGCTTCGAACAGGGAGTTGCCGAGCTGTCCCAAAAGGGCGCCCAGCGACTCCGTGGGGTTTTCCATAGGGCAAGACCTAGAGACTAACAAGCCCCACCCCATCTGGTCCTGTGGACTCAAGACGGGATTGAAGTGGAAACGTCACTTACGCGCGCCAACACCAAAATGGGAAGACTACCGATGTGACCTCGGTGAAGCCATTTGGCGATCTAGCACACCTACTAGCTATGCTGGTTAGCACCCGGGAATATTAATGGCTACCCTCAAAGCAGTCCAGAGATATACCCGATCTCCCAAGGGTATCGGGAATTACTGCCCCCTCGAGTCCAACCCAATCTGAGCAACACCCTATCATGAAGGGGCTGGAATGTTCGGCCCGAGGTTCCTCTAGTAACGTCAGAGGTTACCATGAGTGCTAAGGGTCCGCAGCGCACGTACCACGGCAGCTGAAAGGGGCGAATTCTCTCCCCTACGAGACACGCAAAGACATTTTATTTAGGTGCAGAGGATCTACTCCCATTAGTCATGGACTCGTAGGACCCGGACCGCCTTCTACCCGGGAGCGATGGAAAACTCCGGGGGTCTCTCCATGGGGCAATGCCTTGAGTCTAAAGAGCCCCCCCCCCATCGACTATAACGTAAAGACGGGCGTAAGTGGATACGTCATTTACGCGCGTCAACCCCGTGGGTGTCGGTAACACACTGCCCCCTCTAGTCCAACCCAATCCGAACAACTCCCCTACGGGAGGGACTCGGCAGTTCCGCCCGAGGTTCCTCTAGTAACGTCAGCTCGCCGACACTTCAACCGTGAAAGAGACCGGCAGATGAGAGATGACATTAAATTATAATTGAGATGAAATGCACAGTCAAGCAGGCCGACCACGGAATTGAGCCCGGACTTCTCAGATGCAGGCCACAGAAGAAACCACCTGAGCCATCCCGCTCGTTGCGGCAACAGTGAGTTTGGTTTGTTTTAAAACAAACTTGTTAATGAAGGATGTAACTTAGATGGTTTAATCTACTCAACTTGAGCTGCTCTGTAACACACTCTCTATTTGGTGACGATAATGGTACACAACAGAACGAGCTGTTTATCCTCCAGCACTATTCCGGTCATGCTGAATGGAGTATTAGAATGAGCCAAAGGCACGTTTAAAAAGTCGTATACCTCCCATTCGTCATCTAAATGTAAACATGACGAAGGAATCCATTTTCCGAACAGACAATCTAACCACAAGTGGTCCGCAATTAAGAGAATGTATCTTTGTTAGTATATTAAACAATCGACAAACTGTCCTAAAATATGCGTGAATTTAAAGTGTGCACATTTCTAACTATGCTCTGTAAAGCATTAGATTTATTTACTGTCATTCATATTGCATATGTCATTGAGCTATCTTGATTGTATTTGAATTCTTGATTTATATTTGATGACACTCGACACAAATTTTCAATTTCCAGATTTTATCGATAAGGCACATTTTGATGGAATCCGCACACAAGTAAATTAAAACAAAATATATGGCCTCTATGTTTGAAAGGGAGAGAGGTTGAGGAAGATGAAGTTTTTGTAGCATACTGTAATAATCATTCCATTTAAATTAAGTTACTTAAAATTATAATATTATTATTTTTAGAATATATCCTTCAAATTAGTAATTCTTTTGAACATTTGCATTACTTTTCTTCTGAGAAACAGGACGTGTACTTCTACTAAAATATTCTAACTTATTTTTACGATATGAATATAATACCTACATATTTTAAGTTTTCTACAATAGGCGATGTAGTTCTCTCCAATCTTATAGAATATTGCACAGCTAACTGTATAAAGTAGAAGGAAAAAAAAGAACAGAGGGAAAAAGTCGAACTGGTTTTCTTAAAATGTGTTCCCTACTTGACGTTAGTGTATTGTTTTGTTGGAACGAATAAGTTAAGACAGTTGACTGTGTAATACGATTATGTTTTGTCAGTCTAAGTAAGAAATTGAGCTTCTTTTACGGAAAGGAGGTATGTAATTGTTACATTTCTGTCATTTTGTTATTTTTAAGGTCATTTAACACAGGTTTATAACGAATATGCATCGGAATTGTTACATAAAACTTTTACTGTAAGAAAATACAAACTTTCATACATCTATAATACTCCTTGTGGTTATGGTGGTTACTTAACCAGTGCTGCCAACGGGCAAAAATAAATGCCGCTACAACAAAGCTAAGTCATATCGCACGATGAATGAAATGGATCAAATAGTGCTGAAATGAGCCCAGAAAAATGGAGAATGGTACCACGAAATCTATGTGAGCGCTGTGGGAAAGAAGCAATTCATATGTGGAAAATGTGCGTGAGATGCATAAAGATATGAATATACAAGAGTACGAGGAGGTGTCGTAAAGCTTTATCGCCCGGTTGTTTTTATGCTACAGTGATGAAAACTTATAAGTGTCATCATTGTTCTCTCGGGACATAATGTTGGTAGCTTCAGTGATGCGAGTCCCTCTGTTTTTTTACAGTGAGTGCCAGAAGTGATTGAGTTGTAAGATGGAGAACATTGAGGCTCGTAATGTGACCAAGTTCCTGCATTTGAAGGGCAAAACTGTCCGGGATATCCATGATGAGATGAGGACTGTTTATGGAAATGATTGTCCATCGTATGACACTATTGTGAGGTGGAAAAGGAATTTTCAAACTGGTCACATGTCCCTGACAGACGAGTCAAGAGCTGGTAGACTGTCAGCTGTCACAGTGAAGAAAGTGGAGTGTTTAATACTGGAAGACAGACGAGCAACCATCCAAATGATCATGAATGAGACACATCTTAGTTATGGTAGTGTGTGGAAAATTATTCATGACGAATGCACATGTCTAAGGTGTCTGCAAGATGGGCTGCAAGTTTGCTAACCGGTTTCCAAAAGCAAACACTGCGTGACCTTTAAGACAGATGTTGATGTTGTTGGAAAGGGACGAAGATGACTTTCTGATAGTCTGATAACCACGGATAAATCCTGGATATATGAAACAAAAACCATGAGCATGGAATGGAAACATGCCGAAATGTCCCATCCCTAAAGGGCGAAGGTGAAAAAGTCGGCTGGGAAGTTTATGCTTTCCTTACAGATTATCTCACCAAGGGTCAAATAATCACTGGGAGATACCACCACCACCACCACCACCACCACCACCACTCCTACTACTCCTCCTCCTACTACTACTCCTCCTCCTACTACTACTCCTCCTCCTACTACTACTCCTCCTCCTACTACTACTACTACTACTACTACTCCTCCTCCTCCTACTACTACTACTACTACTACTACTACTACTACTACTCCTCCTCCTACTACTACTACTACTACTACTACTACTACTACTACTACTACTACTACTACTACTACTACTACTACTACTACTCCTACTCCTACTACTCCTACTCCTACTACTCCTCCTCCTACTCCTACTACTCCTCCTACTCCTACTACTCCTACTCCTCCTACTACTACTCCTCCTACTCCTACTACTACTCCTACTACTACTCCTCCTACTCCTACTACTACTCCTCCTACTCCTACTACTACTCCTACTACTACTCCTACTACTCCTACTACTCCTACTACTCCTACTACTCCTACTACTACTACTACTACTTACGAGCAGCTCTGATTAAGAAACAATACGGTATGCTCTCCAAAGTTGTTCGTCTTCTGTTTGACAATGCACCGCTGCCGTGGTGTGGGCGCTGCGGACCCTTAGCACTCGTGGTAACTCTGACGTTACTACAGCAACCTCGTGCCGAACATCTGAGCCCCTCCCTCCGGGAGTTGTTTAGATTGGGTCGGTCCCGAGGGGGAAGTGTGTTCCCGATACCCGTGGGAATCGGGTATGTCTTCGGACGGGGTTGAGGGAAGCCATTAATTCTCCCGGTTACTAGCCTGCAAAACTAGTAGAAGGTGTGCTAGATCGCCAGGCGGCCCCACCGAGGTCATATCGGTAGCCTTCACCTTTGTTGTTGGTGCACGTAAATGGCGTATCCGCTTCCATCCCGTCTTGTGTCCTTGGACCAGGTGGGGGGCTTGTTTGTAACCCAGGTCTTGCCCTATGGAAAGCCCCACGCAGGACGCCAAGCGCCCTTTGGGGTAGCTCGGATACTCCCTGGTTTTAAGAGACCCGGGTCTTGGTCCTACGGGTGCAGGACTAATGGGAGTAGACCGTCTGGACTCAACTGTCTGACAATGCACCAGCTCATTCACCTCAAGTTCCTGTTGACAAAACAAGAGAATGTGGCTTTGACACCATACAGCATCCTCCTTATTCACCCGATATCGCTCCAAGTGATTTTCTTGTCCCTCGAAATGAAGAATCCGTTAAGTGGTCGCCGATTTGACAACAAAAATGGTGTCATTAATGAAATTGAAAAGTGTTTTAAATTGAAATGTGCAGACTTCTACAATCAGAGTATTCGGATGGTCAAGAAACGCTGGAAAAATGTGTGAATCTCGATGGTGACTACGGAGAGAACAGCTAACAAGTACATATCAACACAAACTCTCTATCACAGATTTTAAAGGATGATAATAAAGACTTTACGACACGCCCTCGTAGAAATGTGTTATTTCATATCCATGATTATATTATATACTGAAACTGAATGACCAACCGGCTTGCTTCTCATTCTGATTTATAAGCTATAGCTGTCCTATTCATCCTCCAATTGCGGGCGATTAGGATTTGTTTCCGCTCGGAAAAAAATGAAAATCAGAGTATACAGAGAATTCTTAATCGAAAAACTTATAATTTGACATAATCTAAAATGTCCAGGATTTAATAAAAGGTAAATCCTTCTATGTCTATGTTTCAATCCAGGTGTTTCATGTGATATAGAAGCGTAAGGTTTCTGATACATTTTTAACGCCTTTTCCTTTGCAAAACGTAGCTCCTACCGTTCTTGAATTTATTCCTCAATATTTTATTCCCGTTTTGACATCTGAATGCTGATGTCACAAGTTATTCATCTAAAATTAAGCACTTCTGTTTAATTTGAAAGTATTCCTATAAAAAACCTTTATAATTAACCTATGCCTCCATATATCTTTTTGTGGCAAGAAATGTTTACAATTTTTAAATGGCAGATAAGGAATACCACGTGTGATTAATTCTTGGATTAGGGAGTCTTAAATCTATATTCCTTCTTAAACTGCAATGCCAAAAATTGGGGGGAATAGCTTTCGCTGAAAATATACGAGGTCTGTTCAATAAAGAAGGATCATAATTTTTATGGTCATAATTTTTCGCACCAAAGTTCAAACTTATTATATTATGTTAGCTTAATGTGAAACAAACACGCCGTAGTAGTTTCATTGTTGGCACTCCTGGTTCCCGCCTGTGAGAACCAGGCAAGTTCAGACATGTTCAGTATCGCCTACCGCTACAATGGAGGTAACATGCAGTTAAATTTGATGTTAGAGGAAGATCCGGAGTTTCTTTCAAACGTAATCACTGCTGATGAAACTTGGCTACATCATTTTGATCCTGAGAGCAAATAGCAAAGCTCATTTTGGAAATCTCAAACCCCCCAAAAAGCAAAAGTGGTTGCTTCTGCTGGGAAAGTTATGGCCATCTCATTCTTTGATATTCATGGAATGGTTTATCATCATGTTGTACCTGCACACACATCTGTAACTGGACAATACTACAGGGATATCCTGAAAACATTGCAAGTCCATATCAGGCGCAAAAGACCACATTTCCGTGAAGCAGGCTGGATGCTGCACCACGATAATGCGCGGCCGGATATTGCCAATGTTGTTGTTGAATATCTTGAAAAATCAACGTCATGTGCATTTCTCACCCTCCCTATGGTTGGGATTTAGCCCCATGTGACATTTTATATTCCCTGACTCTAATAAACGCCTTCGTGGGAGACATTATTCATCATCAGAAGCAGTGGTGAAGGCTGCGGAGGCGATTTTGAAGGATCTCTCAAAAAATGGTTTCCAGCATGTCTTTGAAGACTGACAGAAACGCTGGGACAAGTGCATCGCATTCAGTGGAGACTATTTTGATAAGGACCATAAAAATTATGAGAATGTGTAAGGGTACCTTGCAAAAACAAATTGTGATCATTCTTTATTGAAGAGTCCTCGTAAGATTCAATCCAGGTGTTTCATGTGATATAGCGGCGAAAGGTTTCTGATGCATTTTTACCCCCTTTTCCTTTGCAAAACGTAGCTCCTACCGTTCCTGAATTTTTCCTCAATAATTTATTGCCGCTTTGACATCTGAATTCTGTTCCCACAAGTTCTTCAACTAAAACTAAGCACTTCTGTTTAATCTGAAACTAATCCTATAAAAAGTTTTATAATGAACTTTTACAAAATGATCCGTCGTGGTATAAGTTGTGGCCATCAAATTAAAGCTCACAACATAAATGGACTGTATTGTACAAGAATCGGCGAATTGTCAGGGGAAGAAAATGTTTGTCGCTTATAGTGATGTATTTAATTTATTACTTTCAAAGCCAGTACAAACTTAAACTCACACTAATATGACCAACTGTCACTGAACATACTGGCCGCCAAGAAATAAGTAACATTTCTTTTTTTTTAAAAAAAAAAAAAAAAACATTACAAACTAATCACAATGTTTTTTTGTTTTTGTTTTTTGTAGGAAGAGGATCAAGCTTTACAATAGGCCTATTAAATGTGCCACTAGCTGTACGAATAGTTACAACTCGAACTAGTCCGTCATCTCCTGGATGTATTTGTTCCACCAATGCTAGCTTCCAGCCAAGTGGAGGAACGTTGTCTTCCTTCACTATGATTAGGGTACGCGGTTGGATATTTGTAACCTTACTGGTCCACTTGGCTCGCTGCTGAAGATTATGTAGATAATAACTTGACCATCTGGACCAGTATTCCTGTGACTGCTGCTGCAGCCTGTCCCACCTGGTTAGCAAACTAACGAAATCTGGCTGAGCTAGGCTGGTAAGAGGAGAACAAATCAAGAAATGGCCAAGAGTTAGAACTTTCAGATCATTTGGATCAGAAGAGAGAGGAATTAAGGGTCTGGAATTCAAAAATGCTTCAATTTGACTGGTTAAGTATAAAATTCTTCATAAGTTAGACATGCAAGTCTAAGATGATGTTTCAATGACTTCACCTCAACTTCCCAATCCACATCTCTGTGGCAATATATGCTGACAAGGGAGTTTTATATCTGCATTTCTGCTTAAACAGTAATGCCAAAAATTGGGGGTGAAAGCCCGGCTTTTCGCGGAAAACTGTAGATATAGTAAACTAGAGAATATGTCAGCGAGCTGAAAAATTTGAGCATCGCTTTTATTCACCGAGTCCTTTTGTTTTTAGGAAATAATGGCCTGTTATCACAAACCTATTTGGGAAATAAAGACTTAGCACAGTGGGTCGGCCATTAAGACTGAAGCCGCTGATGCTTATCTCTAAATATATGGACTATAAAACATCTGACTCCTTAAAACTTCTAGATACCACCAAGCTCAATTGAAAATGGCATCGTAAACCGTAAAAACGTCCACAGATACTACTTAAGGTATAAATATTTCTATAAGAGTGAATTACTGCAACTCATTCATGTGCACTTTGCTATACAGCCATCGGTTAACATTTTAAACTCCTGTTGTAAGGATATTGCGACTTTGCAGGTTTGTAGAATTAAAAGTCAAGTTTTCAGAAATTCAAAATGGTCTCTATTTCTGTAGAAGGACAGTGTTTGTACACTCCTCTCCAGCAAGGTGATGTAACATAAACCAACACAATCTCCCGTCACTTCTGCACATGTCTACTAAAGAGTTCACTTTCAAATCACAGCTGAATGTCCAGTTTGGCTTCCAGGGCGTAATGCCATGACTGCTATCCTGACTTTACACAAACGCAATACAGCATGATACATGCCGATTAATAAATGAACGACAATAAGCAGAGTCCTTTTTGCGGGATCTGCTAACACGTTCTCCAATATCTGTCACCTAACCCCGCTTCCTCTCACGAAGCGAAGACATGCTCCTCAAATTTCTTCACCCTGTTTTTTTGTTTTATTCAAATTAGATTTAAAAAAATATATGCTAGGAGATAAATTCTTGCGCCGTGGCTTAGTGGGATAGAGTGTTGTGCTTTGGTTCCCAGCGCCCGGAGTCGATCCCACACCTGGGATGATACCACTTTAAATCCCGGGTATAAGACCAGTACCCACTAAAATGACTCTCTCACTCACTCACTCACTCACTCACAGACAAGACAGACATTCAGACATTCAGACAGGCAGACGGGCAGACGGGCAGGCAGACACATAAATAAATAAATAAATAAAAAAATAAATAAATAAAAAAATAAATAAATAAAAAAATAAATAAATAAAAAAATAAATAAATAAAAAAATAAATAAATAAAAAAATAAATAAATAAAAAAATAAATAAATAAATAAAAAAATAAATAAATAAAAAAATAAATAAATAAATAAAAAAATAAATAAAAAAATAAATAAATAAAAAAATAAATAAATAAAAAAATAAATAAATAAATAAATAAATAAAAAAATAAATAAATAAAAAAATAAATAAAAAATAAATAAATAA